>CAUDMG010003158.1:1360000-1542500 GCA_958450375.1 Homarus gammarus | reverse complement strand
AAAATTCTAGATTAATGACTGTCTTCAACCCCCCCCCCCCCCCCTGCTGTCACCGCTAGGACGCCACTGCTCTCAGGACTCAGGTACTGTCCCGACGCAACTACCGCTAGGACTCAGGTACTGCCGCCCGCCACCGTCAGGACCCAGGTACTGTACTGCCACCCGCTACCGTCAGGACCCAGGTACTGTCTCGCCGCTACCACCGCCAGGACCCAAGTACTGCCGCCCGCCGCTGACGTCAAGACCCAGGTAATGCCGGCCGCAACTGACGTTAAGACCCTAGTACTGACGGCCGCCACCACCGTCAGTACCCAGGTATAATAAGCACCATCGTGATATTTACTCTACTGCCCGACACAATAATGAACGCCAGTGCAGGCAAAAGTTGGATGAACGTTCTCCAGGATTAGAATCTCCCCCAAAAAATGTCATTACAAGGCGGAGAGGAACGCCTGGCAATGTTGTTTGTTCGCGCCGGTGACAACGAACTGCCTGACGACCGCACCTCAGCATTCTTGTATATTTACCAGTGTTTACAAATTTGACGCAGTAGTTCACTCACCCAGGGTTTAATTATATTATACTAACAGGTGTGAGGTGGGCATCATGATCACCTGTGCTAATTGTACCTGCTAATGACCATACAATTAATAACAGCTTTACGCATATATATATTTAGATTTTTAAAATAAAATATATAAAAATACATACATACAATTAGAATCAATCCATCTAAGTGATATTCAAATTTTTCATATAATACAAACATGTAATAAATACTTACACAAAATACTCTAATAAAATATTCTGAACACGATCACACGAGAAGTCCTACGTCACCTATATCGTTATGACTCAATTGTAATATTCGTCTATAGGAACTCCAGTCAGCACACTAATATTACACTAAGACAATGTATATACAAGTATGTTAGTCTCTATAAACATTATGTAGAAGTATTAAAACAAATTATCCACGATGGGTAGAGAGTAAAAGGTATGGTTTATTTCATTAATTTTCACTTACTTTCTGATGAACGAATAGTAATTAAGTCTCTCTCTCTCTCTCTCTCTCTCTCTCTCTCTCTTATCCCCTCTACCTCTGAACTCACACCATTTATCTCTCATCGCTTTACACCCTCTTTATCGGATGGTCATTCCCCTCATATAGTAGCGTCTCTCTCTCTCTCTCTCTCTCTCTCTCTCTCTCTCTTTCTCTCTCTCCTCCTCCTCCCTCTCTCCCTCCTTTCTTCCCCACCCTCCTCTTTCACCCTCCTTCCCCATTTTCTCTCCCTCCCTCCTTCCCCATCCTCTCTCTCTTTCCCCCTCCATTAAACCTCTCCCCTCCCTCCAATCAACCCACCTTCCTCCCTCCCTCCCTTTCTCTCCCCTCCTCTCCCTTCCCTCGTACTAAACATTAGGGAGGATATGAGCAGTTTCCCCTCTCAGTCATCACAGAGTGTGTTAGCACTCGTTTAAAAACACACTCACCGCCGCACCTCTGGGCAATAAAACCTTACCTAACTCTCCCACCCTTTCAGTTTTTTTGGGGGGGGACCTAAAGTGCGTTTTAATGCCAGGAAGTGCGTTAATACGTTATTTGTTAGGGCTATATCAGAGTGCGTTAGTGTGTTGACTGCTGTGGGAGTTGTATTAGTGTGCGTTAGTGCGTTGGCTCTAAAGAGTTTGTGGGTGAGGTCAGTGTGCATTAGTGCGTTGGTTGTTTAAGTTATTGGAGTGCGTTAGTGCGTTAATTATTATGTGGGGTTGGGTTAATGTGTGTTAGTGGGTGGAAGTTGCGTCAAGGTTGTGTGTTAGGTGTTATAAGTGTATTATCTCAAGTGTTTCTCAGGTGTTAAAAGTGTACGTTACCTCAAGTGTTTCTCAGGTGTTATAAGTGTGTGTTATCTCAAGTGTTTCCAAGGTGTTAAAAGTGTGTGATATCTCAAGTGTTTCAAAGGTGTTATAAGTGTGTGTTATCTCAAGTGTTTCTCAGGTGTTAAGAGTGTGTGTTATCTCAAGTGTTTCTCAGGTGTTATAAGTGTGTGTTACGTGAGTGGTTATCAGGTGTTAAAAGTAGGTTATGTATGTGTTTGTTGTGGTCTGGTGTCTGAATTGTGTAAGTGTTTTGTTTAAATGTTTTATCGTTGTTTATTTCGTGTGTTCATCTGTTTTAACAGCCAAGGTGTTTAAGATTGAACTAATAATAATAATAATAATAATAATAATAATAATAATAATAATAATAATAATAGCAATAAAACTGAAAATAATAACAATAACAATAACAATAACACCAATAATAATAATAATAATAATAACGATAATAATAATAATAATAATAATAACAACAACAATATAATAATAATAATAACGATAATAATACTAATAATGATAATAATAATAATAATAATAATAATAATAAAACTAACAATATTAATAATAACGATAATAATAATAATAATAATAATAATAATAATAATAATGATAATAATAATAATAATAATCGTTTAATCGAGATCACTTGATTATCCACAGGTGTGTAGATAAAGACTATAGATGTACGCGCCTTTAGAAATGGTGCACGTGTGATCGTCGAAGCGGTGTACAGTACAGTACTGTCCACAGACACCCCTAGTGAACACACATACCTGGAAGCGAAGCACACGCAGAACACACTAGTTCGGTGTACAAACGCTCCCTCAGTGCACATACACAGAAGGATGCCCCTCGGAATGCATTCACAAACACACACACATAAACACATACACATACATACTCCCTCGGTACACACACACACACTGGTGCTGCTCCGCTTCACCCCTCCAACACGGTTTACCCGCCGGAAGATTCGATAAATGATTAATCGAAACCCCACCAGGAGGACTGGGTGAGAGGCTCCGACGTGTGAAGTAAAAAGAAAACAAACCACGAAAAAACTTACCCATCAGAGACCATTTTCAAGGGGCGGCCTTTGATACGAGCACCTCAGTGTTTGTCGAAATTTTCACACATTCTCTTTGTTAAACGTCTGTGAATTTATGATTACACGCGTTCACGGGAGGTTCCGTATGTGTGGGTGTAAGGGGGGGATGGAGGGGATGGTAAGGGGGAATTGGGTGTAAGGGGGAGATGGTGGTGAGGGGGCGTTGGGTGTAAAGGAGGAATGGTGGTGAGGGGGGCGTTGGGTGTAAGGGGGGATGGTGGTGAGGGGGCGTTGGGTGTAAAGGGGGAATGGTGGTGAGGGGGCGTTGGGTGTAAAGGGGGAATGGTAGTGAGGGGGCGTTGGGTGTAAGGGGGGGTGAGGGGGCGTTGGGTGTAAGGTGGGGGTGAGGGGGCGTTGGGTCTTTGTGCCTGGGTGTTGTATGTGGGTGTGTCAGTCAGTACGAGTCGCACTAAATACTGAATTTATATTTCAGATTTGCCCCACGAGGGTGGTTAGTTTATTGGCCGCCCTCTTACATTCCGTGCAAGGCGAAGCGCTAAAGCGTTTACAACTCCCAACACTGAATCAATTATTATTATTGTTACATTTCACAAAGGTCAAAGGTTAAGAAAATACGAATCGACAAAAACTCAGCTGATTCCGGTCTGTTTATACTATATCAGCTGAGTTGACCTCACCTCACCACACCGACCAACCCGACCCGACCCGACCCGACCTCTATTACCTACCCGATGTACGGTCAACCCCCGCACGACCACAGGCAACCACCGTCATCTCAAGGGTCGTTTTCCGAGGCTCAGCCAGCAGCCGCTAACGACCCGTCGGCTGTAGGCCATAATCCAGGCTGGATCGGTACGGCTTGAGAGATGTCCACCCTGACGGCTTTATCCATGATGGATACGCGGGTCAGTCCAGTCTCCGGCAGAGGTTAATGGCCAATACAACCAATCATTAATCCCACCTGCATTATAGATTGGTGATTATCACAGCATAAAGCGCAATTAACTAGTCTGAAGTGCGGGTTGCAAATCAATTATAGGCGTCGCTCCCTCACTCAATCCCCCCACCCCCTCCCTCACCCCCCTCTACACTAACAACTTCTGTAACACGTGAGAGGAGGAGGACGGGGGGAGGGGACAACACGTCAGGTCCTCCCTCCCGTTCTTCAATGTAATGTAAAGAGAACGCATCAAATCATTCCGCTCTTATACGTGTAAATGTATAGTGAACGTGACTCACAAACACAGCTAATGAGTAACAAACAAACTAACAAACAAAATAAGTGAAGAAAAATCATACAGTGGCTTCAATAGTTTCTTTTACATGTATTGAATATATTTTTTTTAAGTCAACCATTCTAAGGATTAATTTAACGGCAATTTATCCGGATACCCCATAATTTAGGTCTTTTACCGTATCATTGCTGCGGCTACTGGGTGTTTTGGTGGAGTGAGTCGGGTGGTGGTGTGTGGTGGTGTTGGTAGTGGTGGTGTGTGGTAGTGGTAGAGTGGTGGTGATGGTAGCGTGGTGAAAATGGTAGTATGGTGGTGGTAGTATGGTGGTAGTAGTGGTGGTGGTAGTAGTGGTGGTGGTGGTGGTAGTAGAGTGGTGGTTGGGATACACTCTTGATGAAGTGTTTCTATATTGATCACACACACACACACACTACCAGCACCACACACCTCCTTCAGGCTGACCAAGTCCTCCTCCTCCTCCGCCTCTGTCGTGCTTCTTGTACCGCCGGGCATCACCTGAAGGTTGTCCACGGTGATTCTCTCTCTCTCTCTCTCTCTCTCTCTCTCTCTCTCTCTCTCTCAAAACCACGCTCGGCTTTGGACATACAGTAGTAGTAGTAGTAGTAGTAATAGAATCGTAAGTGTTAGTTTCACTATTATTATTAGTAGTAGTAGTAGTAGCAGTTGTATAATTGTATTTGTAATAATAGTAGTAAGAGTAGTAGTAGAAGTAGTAATAGTAGTAGAAGTAATAGTAAGAAAAGTAGTAGTAGTAGTAGTAGTAATAATAGTAGAAAGAGACAAAGAAAAATACAATCACCCACAAATGTATCTCAACGGAACAAAATCAGTCAGGGACTCTAGGTTGTAAATACACGCCCCGCCCACCTTGTATGTAGTGCAATGTTTACATAAGAAATTCATGCATAAACCAATAAGTTAACAAGCACTATATTTCGCCTATTGATTCTTTTCATTACTAAGTATCGTGTAAAATCATGTTGAAGCACTGAATAAAGACTTTGTTATGTACATTCAAGTGCTGAAGCAGGGGGGGTGGGGTGCTGGACAGGTGTTAATTTACGATGCTTGAAGGAGGGGGGGTATGCAGGTACTACAGGTGTGACTGGGAATATAGAGGTCTTAATTAATGCTTATAGGATGATATATTACACATGTGGATAGATGTAAATATTATATAATTATAGTATGAATGATGGGGATAATAATAATAATAATAATAATAATAATAACGTGAACACTGGATTAACTAAGACTCATTCCGCTTGTCTTAGTTCTTGTATGTTCTTCGTTCACCTCCTCGTCACCGTGTTATCAGGACGTGGGCGTGGCTTATATCTAGATTTCCCCGCCCCCTTCCTCCTCGTCACCCCTCGTCACCCTTCGCCACGTCCAAGCGTTTTTAGTTTTCTTTGAGGTTTAGAAAATGAATCTAGGTGTGTATTAATGTACCGCCATATAACGACAGGCGGTGGGGAGGGGGTTAACAGAGAGAGAAAACAAACAGAGAATAGACAGAGAATAGACAGATATATTTAAAGACAGTGATTAAAAAATGTGTGAAAAAAATCGAGATAGAATGAGACAGATAGAAAAAATAAACAGACAGACAGGTAGACAGACAGATAGACAGAGAAGATCCTTCATTTCAGTCATCGTAATCTTATGACATCATTTTTGTTCATCATCTTCTTATTCTTGTTTAATTGTCCAGAAATTTTTACGTTTTATGTTATGGGGATCAGGGAAGAACACAGAACTTGTTTTGTTATATTATGTTCTGTTATTTCCTGTGGTTCTGGTGGTAGTGGTGATGGTTGTGGTGGTGGTGGTGATTGTGATGGTGGTGGTGGTGGTGATTGTCATGGTGGTGGTGGTTGTGATGGTGGTGGTGGTGGTTGTGGTAGTGACTGTAGTGACTAAGGTGATTATGGAGGTAGTGGTAGCGATGGTTTTAGTACCCGTGGTAATGGTGGTTATGATGGCAGTAGTTGTGGTGATTGTGGTTGGTAATAGTAGTAATAATAGTAGTGGTGCTAATTATGTAGTTATAACAATCACTACCCGGTCGTAACTATCATTCAACCATCTTCAAGAATTGCACTCCACACACACACACACACACGAGAAAAAAACTCACTTTATATACGACTTTTTGTCTGGAGTTTTTACATAGGAGTCGCTCTAAAGTACAGTATCCCAGTCTCTATCTTACTCTATCTCGGTCTCTCTTACTCTATCTCGGTCTCCCTCTTACTCTATCTCGGTCTCTATCTCTTAAACTTATCTGACAAAAAAGTAAAAGCGAAATTTAAGTGACTTACAACTAAAGTACACCATCCTAGAATGACTTAAGTGCCTTTAGAGTTGTTCCGGGGATGATTTAAGTGTACTTACAATTTAAGTACACGTTTCTGGGATGACTTAAATGACTTACAACCTATTATTGTCACTTACGATAATATCTGAACCGATCTCAATACACACTATGACAACAACCGAATTATTAACAAATATACAACAAAAAATACAACCATATATTTTAATAATACAACCTCGGTATGAACGCCAGAGCCGACATTTATATTACACTAAAGTATTACAGTCATTACAGTACAGTATTACAGTTATTACAGGTAGTGGTGGAAAGGTAAAGTGATGATGATTGTACTTCCTGTTTTGTGTGTGTGTGTGTGTATGTGTGTGTGTGGGCTGGTGATTGTGATGTATTATTATTATTATTATTATTATTAAAATTATTAATATTATTATAATTATTATTATTATTACATCGTTTACTAAAAAATATCATTATTACCAACAACATTATTAATATCGTCGATTCTAATCACACATATTATTTTTCCACTTAATATTATTCAACAAAGAAATAAAATAAATATTACTATAATGAGTTATATAAATTTATTCGAAAATATATATCAGTAATTGTTGTTGTTGTTATCGGTCTGGAGGTGCTGGTAATGATGAGGGTAGTGATGGTGGTGATGGTAGTAGGAGTGATGATGATGCTGGTGGAAATGGTGGTGGTGGTCGTGGTGGTGGTGGTCGTGGTGGTGGTCGTGGTGGTGGTGGTGGTCGTGGTGGTGGTGGTCGTGGTGGTAGTTTTGATGATGATGTTATAGTGGTAGTAGCAATAGTGGTGATATTGGTGGTCGTAGTGGCGTTGGTACTAGTAGGGGTAGGAAGCTACTGGTGGTAATGATTTGGGCAATGGTAGTAGTAGTGGTGGTGGTAGTAAGGGTGGTGGTGGTGGTGGTGGTGGTGGTAGTAGGTGTAATAGTCAGCATGCTCACCTCGCAAGTGAGCGGACCCGGGTTCGATCCCCAGTCAGGGTAAAACTATGGGCGAGTTCCTTAACGCCATTTGTCTCTGTCTACCCAACAGTAATTGGAAACCTGGATGTTAATCGATTTGCGGATCGTATTCCGGGGTAATGGTTAGCCAGTACAGTTGGAGAGTTGTCCGGTCTTCTCGGACTATTCCTTGACACTGGGTCATGCAGCTCGTTAACTTAGGGTGTGGTTGTTGTGTTGGCGACAGCTTCTACACCTTAAACAAATTCACGCCTAGATGGCCCTTGGGCCGGCCATCCTCGTACAGGAGGGGCAACCATTATTATATAATATTAGGGGTGGTAGTGGTGGTAGTAGGGGTGGTGGTGGTGGTAGAGATGGTGGTGGTAGGGGTGGTGGTGGTGGTAGGGGTGGTGGTGGTGGTAGGGGTGGTAGTGGTGGTAGTAGGAGTGGTAGTGGTGGTAGTGGTGGTAGTGGTAAAGGTGGTGGTGGTAGTGGTGGCAGTCGCGAAAGTAATGACGGAAATGGTCTCAGGGGGGCAGTAGTAGTAATAACAAAAGTAGTAATGGTAGTAGTGTTGGTGGTGATGGTTGTAACAGCAGTAGTCGTGGTAGTAGTAGTAACAGTGGTAGTAAAAAAGGGACTGATAACTGTAGTAATAATATTAACAGTGGTAGGGTGGTAGAAGAAATAGTAGTGGTGCTGGTGGTAGGGTAGTGGTGGTGGTGTTGGTAGGGTAGTAGTGGTGGTGGTGCTGGTGGTAGGGTAGTGGTGGTGCTGGTGGTAGGGTAGTGGTGGTGGTCCTGGTGGTAGGGCAAGAATGGTAGTGGTGCTTGTAGTATGGTAGGAGTGGTGGTGGTGGTGTTGGCGGTGCTGGTGTCACTGGCGGTAGAGTAGTAGTAGTAGTAGTAGTAGTAGTAGTAGTGATAGGATAGTGGTGGTGGTGGTGATAATTGTGGACCCTGTAGTTGTAGCAGTAAAATATACCAATGGTAAACTAATCACATAAATTATATAAATAAAATTCATATCAATAAGACTTAACAAAATTACAAGTTTAAAAAATATTAATAAAATTATCAAATGACAACATTCAATAAATAAATTAACTTACAAAAACAATAAAAGGGAACTAATAATAATAATAATAATAATAATAATAATAATAATAATAATTTTCCGCTTGTTGCTCCTTTATTATTCAAACTTATTAACTTAATTTATGTCCGATTATTATATATTTTAAGTAAACAAAGTATAAATAATTTGTACTTCATCACAGAAAGTATTACTAACATTACCTTCAAAAAGTAATAATTTACCTTAAAACTGACAAAGACTATTACTAATAATTTTACAATAATCTTAAACAAATTATTAATAATTACATTTTATTATATTTAGCAATTATTATTTATGAGTAAAATTATCACTAATATTTACCACAAACTTGTAATAAATAATTGCCAATTAAATAATTTAATTTTTATAAATTGGTTTAACAATGATTTTACTAATTACATTGATGTATGTGATTGTATTATTACTCTCCTGTGTTAAATTGAAAGTAATAATAATAACAATAGACAAACAGTATTATTAGTAAACATATAACAAAAACAAAAGCAACAAAAACAATAATAATAATAATAACAATAATAATAATAATAATAATAATAATAATAATTTTCTACATTGTTTTGTTCCATCATTATTATTGACGTATTTCTTCCTGTAGTTTTAGTTCCTTCAACTATTACTATTATTAATATTACTCACAATATTACAATGATTAATGATACTATATTATTTCTAACATTATCTACACGAACAGCAACTTTTTATCATCATCATCATCATCATTATCTTCCAATTATTATTTATTATTACGCTATCCTTATAATTATTGTCATATGTAATTATTATCACCATTGTTGCAAAAGTATTATTATTATTATTTTTATAATTATTATTACATAAATTTATAATTATTATTATTATTATTATTTTTATCAATACATTTATTATTATTATTATTATTTTTATCAATACATTTATTATTATTATTATTATTATTATTATTATCCAAGGCAATAATCCCTGTACTGGTAACTGATGCAGTATTTCCCTAATCATATATTCAACTCTATTATACATGCAGATATACAACACAGCTCGGCTCCAATATTAGCTATATATACTTATCATTTTATTTAAATTCGATTGACATTCGCTTTGTAGATTAAAAGAATATACGTGTATGTATGTATATTATGTGTGTGTATATATTTGTGTATATACTGTATGTGTGTGTGTGTATACTTTATGTGTGTATGTATATATGTGTGTATATACTGTATATCATTTCTAATTGTTTTGTCAGTGTCTCAGTATTTTTTTAGATTACAAATGTGTATGATTCCTATACAGTATATATATACAGTTTATATTAATTTATTTCCATATTATTACTATATACTGTACATACATTGCCTCCGTATATAAAAGTACATATAGATTTTTGTATATCCATATAACACTATACTGCCTTTGAATATACTCTATACCTTTAACTATACACTGCCTTTGTGTATACTGTATAATGTAAGTGTATACTACCTCACTATACCCATTCAATTACAGTATACATCGCCTTTGTACTTATACATAAAACAGCGGAAATAAACAAATGAACATCGCTGGTGTATGAGGCGTGATATTTTATATTATTGAAAGGTATGAAATATATCATCACGCTCTGTCATCTTTATGTATGAATATCACGTTCCTGTATGTATGATTTTCCCGTTCGTCCCACTCATGTATGTATGTATGTATGTATGACTCGTGTCTCTCGCGTTATTGTACCGGGTTACCAACGTTACTGGTACCTCATAACGTTACAGTTCCCGGTACAATGTTGACTCAGGTGGGTTAGACATTAGGACCGGGATAATAATTATATTCTGTAGAACCGAGATTGGTAATTATATACCGTAGGACAGAGGTAGTAATTATATATTGTAGAACTAGACGATTATTTACTGTAGGACCAGTATGACTCGGATGATTATAAACCATGTGTGTGTGTAATGATAGTGTTTGTGTGTGTGTGTGTCCAGATACAACAATGTGTACAGTATGTGTGAGTAACAGTAGTAGTATAGTGTGGTGATGAGTGAAGATTGAATAGTGATGTGATATCGTAATGATGAGTGAGTGAGTGAGGGAGGGAGGGATAGTTCTCGTGAGTAAACAGTAGTGTGTTGGGTGAATGAGTGTGAGTGGCTAAAAGATTAAGTATATGAGTAACAACGGTAGTCTGAGTGAGTGAGTGAGGGTGGGTACAAGAGTGTGGTGGGTGAGTGAGTGGGTGGGTGGGTGGGTAACGGTACACTGTGCGACCACCGGAACACTGGTATAAAGTGTCGCCGTCGCTCTTGTTCAGCCCATCGTGTTGTCTTCTATCATGCCTGTTGTAGTCCTCCTCTCCACATCCCCTCCCGCTACGCCACACCACTAACCACCATAAAACACTGTGGTGGTAACACTTCAACACTACTACCTACTGACGACACAACGACAACACAAGACGTAATTATTTTTCTATACTCACAGGTGATGTTGACGACGCGCCTGTGTACGTAACGTTGGCCATGGTATCTTCTATGTCGGTGTCGTGCCCGTCCGTGCGTCCGTGTGTACGTACGTGCGGCGGTAAATCACCTTCAGGTAGCACCACCTCAATCACCAATCACAACTAATTTACTAATTATCCACTGACCAATCACGATGTGACACTGCTTGTTCATGCCGTTAACCACTGCACATGGCGGCGACGCATGGCACTAGCGGGCACTGAAGTGGCTCAATTATCCTGTGGCACTGATGTACTGGGAGTGGAGGGTCTGTCAGGGCCTGGTAGAGGGTCTGTCCACCCTAAGGTTAAGTACCCCTCAAGGGTTGTTTGCGGGCAACCCTGGCCAGGCCGGGAGGTCACGTGACGGCCAAGACGCGGGTTAACATGCTACACACGTCTCGCGGCAGGCTAGCCACCGCACTAAAAAACTGTTCCGTCGTTACCTGAGCGTTTTTACAGTTTGGCGGATAAAAACAGCTGGTGTATGGCTGAGCGCTGGCTTGTCTTGGGGAAGAGGCCGATTGGTTCAACGTATTGCTGGGTGCTTGAGCTAATAGCGATCACGGGCGTCGGCCAATGGGAGGCGAGAGAAGGCACCCGGCCGCTCTTTCGGGCTGCTCCTGCCCGCGCCAGCCAACTACTGGCAAAAATCAACGTTATGAAATATTTTCTCAACACACATAATATTTCATTCGGGCCAGCCAAGATAATCGCCCCACAACGTCAACACGCGAGTTTAAGGGTGGAATTAGCTTATCGGTGTGCTGAGCGCGCATTGGTGGCCGGCCCGTGGCCCCGCCCAGCCCCGCCTCCCGACTCCTCCCAAATCTTCAGCCCACAAATCGGCATTATGGATTCATAAGGGGCGGAGTCACCGAGCAGGAAAGCTGGGTTGCTGTTAGCGGCAGGCGTCATTTGCAGTGAAGCGTGCGGGGCGGTGAGAACGCTGGCGCAGTGTTTGGCGGAGCTTCGTAAACAACCTTCTTCTGATGTATATAATGACTGTAAACGCCGCGGAGGTGCTCACGACGTGTCTCTGAAAGACCTAAATAAAATCTTCCTTCCTACCCTCACTGGATGAGCGCGCTTTAAAAGGATGTAATTATTTAAACTAAAACCTTAGAGACGAGTACCGGGAGGTCATACATGAGGCACTGGTGCACATGTAACAAGGCGATACATTAACCGGTGCCAGATGACCATAACAGCCAACTCTGTCACCCGTGTATGTTGTTAAGACACCGACCTCCCTCATGCACTGTCTTCTACTGACAACCTAAACAATATTCTCTCATAAATACTAATATTATCTACAAAGAAACACTCATATTAATGGGTGATAATAGTGAAATATTGTTGGTGTTGTTACAGTGAGACAAGACGGCGCCAGCAGCCTCTTAGTCTGTGTATTACAACAAAACACTTGCCAACACTGTGGCGTAAATCTTAACTTGCTATAAAATATACTATGTATACAACTGTTCAAACTTCCTTCTAATATGCTAACAAATATTTTTATTTTATTTTGATACAATATCATAACTTGCATAAATTTACATAAATGTATGACATAATTATCCAGGAGTTAAAGTCTTAAAAATTACATTAACGTAAAACGTCTTCCAAATATGTGAGGTGACCGCCGCCAGCTGACCGTCAGCCCAGGAATATTCCCAGCTATTCCCAGGATATTCCCCAATATTCCCTGGTATTCGCTGATACTCCTCCGTTACGGCTGATGGGGCAAAATTTATGATGATGAGGGTGACCTTAACATAGTGTTGGTGAAGTAATCAAACACTATCGCCAGTGTTCCCGCGCCACTCACTCTCCGGCTCACCACCAGGGCGGCGCCACCACACAGCGCTTCTCGCAGAACGCTCGGTGGCAACACTGTATATTACATTTTTCCTAATTATGACGAAGGAATGAGAAGTTATTTCTATTTTACTTTATTTTCTTTCATAATATAAAAAAATAAATCATCCTATTATCAAGTTTTAGCACAAACAATGAGCTAAATGGCGTCTGATTAGGTTCAAATTTCTCTATCTGGTGATCAGTGGCAGGGAGAGTATGAGAGGCAAAGTGGTCTAACTTGTGCATCAAAAATTATTTTCCACTATTTCATTTCCAAAATCATGACTGGCGTCTTAAAAACGACAACTCTACAGGCCTACGTACCATATAAATCCCCATATATGATCTTTATAGTGTCCTGACGGTCGTAAAAATTTCTAATGAGTCAAATTTCAATGAAAATAGAACCGAAGAGTAACACAGATGGGCTTCCAGGCACCATCTGGAAACTCTGAAGTCCAGCCCTCCCCCCCCCCCCCCCCCCCCCCCCACAAAAATGGTCACATCCTGAAGTGGCCGATCAGTGGAAGGTGGGACGGCGTGCTGGGGGGAGACAGTGGCTGCAGGTGTGGTCTCTGTAAACGACGCTTCACACTTAACACTGATGCGAGGATGATGATGAACGTGTAATAAGACAACAAAGTAATTACCTCTTGTAGCACCAAAGATTATTATTATTTTTTAAGAATCTAATTAATTCTTGTTTTTTTGTTTTGTTTTTCATTGGTAAATATGTTGATAGCATTAGGAAGGAAGAGAAGGGTGTTACCAGACGAGAGACAACAGTGGGCGAGCGTAGGAAGTTTCTCTCTCACATAGGGATCAACAGTGCTTGTAAAAACTAAACAACAATAAGTAGAAAAAACAAACGATATCTTCTCCTCGAGGGGGAGGGTGGAAGGGAGGGGAAAATATGATGTATAAAGGATTCAATAATTAATAATCCAAACGAGAAATGGTAAATATAAACAAGGAAAGACACAAAAAATGAGCATCACAAACGAGAGCATCACAGAGGAGCCCCCAACACAAGGGAACTGGAGTGGTGACGGGCCGAGGGAAAAAGAGTGTAACAGAAAATGTGTGGAAGAGCGAAGGTAGGATAGCGCTGACTCATGAAGTTTGGGTGGATGGCGTAGTGGCTCTCTTAACACCGTACAAGAACCTTTTATATCGCTCTTGAATCGCTACATCACGACTGAGAAATTCTAATATTAGTCTTAAGGCATCATTAGAATTCGAAGCTAACAAAACAACAGCTTTAGATTAGCCGTGATCATTAGTAGCTGAAACACCTCCAATGATCACGATTATTAAACAGTTGAACTAATGATCTGTTGACTTCCAGAGCCAAATGATTTATCAGAAAAAGACATACGAAAGTGTGTTTGTTTCTCTTGTGATCTTGAAGAACACAGAACGCATTAAAATAACACCTGAAGTGATTTTAATGTTGATCATCTCTTAGCTTTGGTTCACTGGTGCCTACGGCCATACACGTCCTGGCTACCAACACTTCTACAACACCTGCACGTCACTCCTACAGCAGGTCACACCGAATACTTAAGGTAAATCTTGCCAACTAGTACATGACGCCGAGTTGAAAGCCAAACAAAAATCACAGTGTTATGTAAAGAAGCGATTTATTTTCACGCGTATCGTCTGCCTCCTTCAACTTGTCTCCATCAGGAACAATTTATTTCTCTCTCCACCAACACCCTCCACCCATCCCCGCATGCCCTCGTTATAAGCATTCCACCTTGCCATCTCCCTCGGGCACTCTTATCTCCACCAGTGATCCTCCAGCCATCTCCATATGTTGTGAGTCTTGAGTACTCCACCTCTGTGTTTATCCCTGACCCCTCCTCTCTTCTCACCCCTCCCCTTCCCCCACCTCACCTCCACATGCCATCATAATCATCTCCCCACCGCTGTACCCCCTCAATCATCTCCACATACCAGTAACAAGACCCATCCAGCGTTGCTCCCACCATCAACCATCCACAACACCTCCTACCCTCCCTAACACCCCCAGCCATCTCCACACACCGGCAAAGTGAGCACATTCATCAAAATCAATCACATTGGGGAGTCGGACGGGCGGCCCTGCCCCTCACGGCTGGCCTCAGAGGCAGAGTGGGCCATCTGCTGCTCGCGGTAAAAATCCCGGAGTGGCAGTGTGGCCAATCACCGAGCGGGAGGTGCGCGCGTATTTGCTTGGCGGGAGTGCTTGCTTTGTGACCGTGTAATTGTTCAGGTGACGATGAAAAATGTGGCTAATTGTCCTTTATTTTCTCTGATTGGTGTGATATATAGGCGCTTCTATGATACCCCTGGTGTTTTGGTTTGTTTTAAAGCACTGTTTATATTATACCGTGCTTGAGAGCCATTTATGACCCTCATACATGGATTCTATTCAAGTAATTTTCAAAATAAAGAGATAGTGTTTAGTTCTTTATCGTTTCATAAGAGGGAAAAGCATAACAAAGGATGATGTCTTGTTTACACTCCATGTATCATATAAACATAAAACGCAGAACATAAAATGATTTTGGAATATTATGAGGCGAGGAGGCCAGACCCCCGCCCAGGTACTGAGCTCCACACAGACTCCATTTGCACCTCTCGAGTACTCAGGGTCGCGCCACACACACACCTTGATGACTCTTACCTGCGTATCAACTTACCTGAGTTACTTTAGGTGCATTCATCAACTAATACTCTTTTTTTTTTTACTAAGCTTAAAACAACACAAGAGTTTGATGTTTCCTTAGGGCCGTGTTACACTTGGTAAATAACGTCAGTAGTGCGACACCCAACTCAGCCAACACGTCAAATCATCCCAGCCAAGACTACTACATGACATTCAATGGTGGCGGCGTAGACCTCACATCAACTAAATCAACAATATTTCCCACCACGAAAAAAAAATAAATAAATATAAAACGTCACTATGGGTTTAGGACGCGTATCAAACTTGTCATGATATTTATTATGTATAAGGCATCGATCTGGGGTTAAAACTACTACGGTTATTACTTATGTAGACGGCGAGTAACACAACGGCCATATTAACACACGACACACTGGAAGAATTTTGTTTTCATTCACCAAAACGACACAAAATAGCATAATTAACTTTTCTTCAAGCAATAATACGACATAAATTACCATGATTATTTTTCTCCGACCACAAAAACAAAATAAAATGAATGACAAATTTTTCCCAGGCACCAGAATGACACAAAATGGAATAACTATATTTTTCCCAAGCACAGATGTCAGAAATTTCACGACCTTGACTTGAGGTTAATTACAGGTAAAGAGCCTTGGACTAGGAGCCTTCAGGTGACTCTCTTCGACGTCAAACACAAAGTCAAGTGCAGATGTTGTCGGCCATGGCAGAGAAAACACTAATTACCTTTACAAAAAAAGTCACTAACATGTTCACTTGGTTCTGAGATGACGTGAGGGAAGAGTGGCAGTGAGTGACTGTGAGTGACACATCTACTTTACTCTCAGGTAACTGTGAGTGACGCATCTTCACCTATATTTGCTCCGGGTAACTGTGAGTGACCGGATAATATTCTCAAATACTTGAGTGAAAAATATCAGCTTCAGTACTCACATTTTTTTTATTTTCCGAATGAAACATTTCGACCTCTGGATTTTCTTTAACCGAATCTTAAAGTTAAACGATGATTACAAAAAAAAACCCGAAATACTCTCTCTCTCTCTCTCTCTCCATTAGTCACCAGACAGGAGGCCACGCACAATCAGAACAAGACTTAGAGAACACCCGACACTCAGAGATAAGACACAAGCGTATCTATGTAACCATCATTATGTATCCTGAAACACACACACACAGTTTAGCGTGTGGACAAGACTATGGCATCCACCTCAAACATTATGGACTTATTCTAAACTCCATGGAAAATATCACTGATTTGCATACTGTAATAATCTCGTTCACTTTTATAATTACATTCTACTGTTTGGATGATGTAGACAATTTGTATACTGTTTATATATGTAGTTTACTTTGTTTACTTTATACTGTGGATGAGTTGTTCAGTGTATAACTTTCAGTGTGTTTGTAATTTTTTGTTTGTGTTTCCTTAGGACGATCATGGAGTGCACAATAAACTAGCCGCTACACACCAAAACAAACAAAGGAGAAACAAAAAGAGAGACATGTGGTATCTCCAACCCGTTGAGAATCTGTAGTTCAGAGACAAAGAGAGAGAGGTAAGTGACTGTGAGGGGTGAGTGACTTTGGGGTGAGAAACTGTGAGGGGTGAGTGACTGTGAGAGGTGAGTGACTGTGAGAGGTGAGTGACTGTGAGAGGTGTGTGACTTTGGGGTGTGTATCTGTGAGGGGTGAGTGACTGTGAGAGGTGAGTGACTTTGGGGTGTGTGACTGTGAGGGGTGAGTGACTGTGAGGGGTGAGTGACTTTGGGGTGAGAAACTGTGAGGGGTGAGTGACTGTGAGAGGTGAGTGACTGTGAGAGGTGAGTGACTGTGAGAGGTGTGTGACTTTGGGGTGTGTATCTGTGAGGGGTGAGTGACTGTGAGAGGTGAGTGACTTTGGGGTGAGTGACTGTGAGGGGTGAGTGACTGTGAGGGGTGAGTGACTGTGAGAGGTGAGTGACTTTGGGGTGAGTGACTGTGAGAGGTGAGTGACTGTGAGAGGTGAGTGACTGTGAGGGGTGAGTGACTGTGAGGGGTGAGTGACTGCGAGAGGACTCCATACGTGACATGGGAAACCGTATATAAAACAAGGTTAGGTTAGGTTAGGTTAAGTCATGTTCTGTTCGGTTAGGTCAGGTTAGGATAGGTCGGTTAGGAAGGACAGGTCTGGTCAGATTAGGTTATGTTAGATTAGGTCAGGTTATGTTAGATTAGGTCAGGTTATGTTAGATTAGGTCAGGTTAGGATAAGTTAGGTCTCTTCATACCCCTTGATTCCTCCACAACACAAAACAAGACAAGATAAAAAAAATAGATACGGGAGATAGATTAGACAACCAATTAAATGAGCCTATGAGAAAAATACACCAACGTTGACCAATAAGAATCACGCAAGCACAAATCCCACAAAAACACTGGACACGAAAACAAAACAAAAAAAGTACTCTGCATTTATAAAGAGAAACAATGATGCTAACAATGCCTTGAATTTAACTTTTTTTTTTACAGTATGAGAAACATCCATTAATCCTGTAGTTACTTTACGGTGGATGACAATAGAGACTTGATACAGGTTACAGGTTAAATACAGAACAACTTGTAGCGGTGATAATATCTACTACAGTTATGGAGTGGGAAGGAAGGAAGGAAGGAAGGAAGGAAAATGAAGGGAAGAAAGAAAAAAAGAAAGAAAGGGAAATGAAGGGAAGGGAAGGAAAGAAAGAAAGAAAGGGAAATGAAGGGAAGGGAAGGGAAGAAAGAAAGAAAGAAAGAAAGGAGTGTCACAGAGGCGGGGTTCCTGAAGGGGTGTTGCGGTCCTCGGCATCAGTAAAAGAATGGGAGGTTACCTGTGTAATCTCTACCTGATATTAATTATATTCTATACACTAATGGATGGAGATAATTAACATGGACTATAAGACCTCCGCCCCTTGTATTTCTATTATTTATATATGTAGGAGCATATACATTCATATATTGACACACACACACACACACTTAAGAGATTCACAACACACAGGTATAACACACACACCTATATCACTAATTCATGTCCAGGTGTCAAATATTCTTGTCCAATATAAATTAAAAAATATATATATATAATTTTTCAGTTTAATACTTTGTCTATCTATCTTGACTGTACCTTCATTATGTACTAAAATGCAGTCAGGTTTGTAATACTATTCAGTCATTTGTGTAATAAGATACAGGTATTACAGGAATATATATATATATATATATATATATATATATATATATATATATATATATATATATATATATATATGTATAATATGATTGTCAATTATGTGATACGTAGAAGCCAATTACGTAATAAGATACAGTCATTCATTTATGTAAAGGATACATTTATTACAGTCAGATTAACATACACAACACTCATTTCCGTATATCATTTATTTCCAGGTGTCTCTCATACACATACACAGTCTCTCACTAACTATCTCTCATACACCTCCTCTGTCTCTCACTGACTGTCTCTTATACACCTCTATTGTCTCCCACCGGCTGTCCGCCATAAACAAGAACATACACTATCTCTCACTATCTCTCATAAACTACGACCATACATTATCTCTCACTATCTCTCACACTGACTCGAATACCAATTAAATTTTAAAATCGACCACCAGGATATTTTATGTTACAGATATCAAATTTCGTTTTATTAAGGGAGATATTTATATATTTTTTTACCAACTACCAATTACCACCACACCTGTAATTAGAATACACCTGGAATAACTGACTGACTGACATATGTGCGGTAGTGAGGTAATACAATACTGATGGTAAGATTAAAAATAAAACTACAATACGTAAAATACAATAGACAGAATCCCAAGCTAAAAATAATAGAGTAAAAAAAAATAAAATAAAAAAATAAATCTGAGTAATTATTTTGATGGTGAAATATAATCTTGATAAAAACTAAATAAAAAGGATAATTTTTATTTTACTATGAACAACGAAACAAAAAATTACATTGAAAATATTTAAAAGAACAAAAATATTACCTTCACAATTACATTTAAAGATAGATCATAGTAATAGGAATACTATACGAATAAAAATAAAGTAATATAACTCCTACAAAACTGATATAGCTACTCCCAAAAATACATACAAATACTCCCCCAAAAATATAACCACTACAATACTAATATATCTGTTCTATAAATAATATACCTACTACAAAAAATATTTACCTAAACCAAGTCACTGCAATAATAACACGTATACTCCAAAACTATCTTCTTCCCTAAAATAATATATATATTCTCCCAAAAAATAATAATAATATACTCCTAAATTTATATATCTACCTTAAAAACAAATTGGATTAACCCCTTCACTACTAGGGCTCCACTTTGGTAATGGGAATTTTTTTAAACAACGCCAGACGATTTAATTCAGCTCAAAGCGGTCCCCGTACACAAGACGATTAAAAAATATTAAATAAATAAATAAATAAACAAGAAATTATAACTTAGAAAAAAGAGTTAGGAAGGAAAAATAATAAAGGAAAATATAAACAAAATCAAAGTAGTTTATCTGTTTTAGAATTAATTAAAAATATATAATAAGTCACCTTTAAAATTTGTTCATCAGGGAAAATGTAACTTACTGATTACATTTTAAATTTTTAGTTAATATTAAAACAACAACTATTTTTTATATATATACAGTATCAATTTTAAGATACGTAAAAAATATGAAAATAAGAATAATCGGAGTTTCGAAACATTTAAAACAAAAAATTTAAATAACTGGCGAAATTTATAAGTTTGAAAATAATAAAGAATTA
Organism: Homarus gammarus; assembly: GCA_958450375.1. Classification (NCBI taxonomy): domain Eukaryota; kingdom Metazoa; phylum Arthropoda; class Malacostraca; order Decapoda; family Nephropidae; genus Homarus; species Homarus gammarus. Next base: position 1,521,955 of record CAUDMG010003158.1, on the reverse strand, counting down.
ACTAAAAACACCAAAAAAAAAAACAATATTTATTTCATATAACTTTAAAAAATCAGAATATTTTATAGAGAAAATATATACTAAGGAGATTATTGAGAGAGAACAATAAATAATAATAATAATAATAATAATAATAATAACTTAAAAATGTCGTAAAACAATGAAACAAAAGTAACTACAAAATATTTCAAACAAAATCTATCAAAAACTGAGAACCTTCCAGTAACACCACTAATAACATCCACACACTTATAATGTCTTAAAAGTGATAAAACAGGCCATTATGAGACACTTAAAACAGAGTGTCTACTTGTGGGAACTTTGTCATAAACAGCTGTGATGTAAGAACGCAGGTGGCGACGTAATATTGCACCTGTTGACGAAATAACGCATCTGGTGACTTTTTAATGCACCTGGTGACGTAATAACGCGACTGATGACGTAATAACGCACCTGGTGACGTAATAACGCACCTGGTGACGTAATAATGCACCTGGTGACGTAATAATGCACCTGGTGACGTAATAACGCACCTGGTGACGTAATAACGCACCTGGTGACGTAATAACGCACCTGGTGACGTAATAACGCACCTGGTGACGTAATAACTATTAGGTAAGACCCTTAGTTGTGTTTTAAGGTTTAATTAGGCCATCATCACTCTTCTCTTTATATATTAATCAACCGATCAAAAGTACTGTATCATCCTAATTAATATCTGAGGCTGTTTTCACTAATCCCACAATGTTATTACTGTCCCTTCATCCTTAATTATATGACCAAAGTATTTCATTTTCTTCCTTATTTCTCTTGAAGTTTTTACCAATGTGAGGTTAGGTTAGGTTAGGTCAGGGCTTGGTTAGGTTAGGGCAGGGCTAGGTTAGGGCTAGGTTAGGCTAGGTCAGAACTAGGTTAGGTTTAGGGCTAGGTTAGGTTAGGTTATTCTTAACATTCGCCTATAACGCCACATTACAAAGGCGTCTCACCTCTTCCTGGTGTCTGCTGAAACTACCCACGTTTCTGACCCATACATCAGTCCTTTCAGCAGCCTGTTTCTGAAGTTGAGGTTAATGTCCCTATTCATTGAGTCTTTTAGATTATTAAATGATGTTTTTACATGACCTATTATTGTTATTTATATCGTACATCTAACCATCACAGCAAATGTTACTTCCTAAATAAAAAAAAATACCTAAAAAAGAAAAAACCCACTTGTTTAGGTTTCCTGTTGCCTACCATGATAAATGTTTTAGGATTACTTTCGTCTTTACAGCATTAACTTTTCACCGAGATTTTTTCACGTTTTTCCACTATTCTGTTAACCAGTTTTTGTAACCCCTCTCCACCATCCCTGATAGGAGCTGTATCATCTGCATGGTGGGTTTTTTAAACAATACGCGAGATTTTATTCGAAATAAAACATAATATAAAGGATAAATAGAGTTAATAAATATAGGTGATAAATATTCATCATAAATATGGTCGATAAATATACAATAATTGGTATATATAACTGGTAAATATTTAATAGTCATAAATATAGGTGATGAATACATATGATAAATATAAATGATAAATATAAACAGCGGCAAAGGTAAAAAGTATTTATAAATAAAACGTTATTGTTAATGTATTTCACATTATAAAAATTTATTACCTTCAAATATAATTAATTAATGTTAAAAGTCAGAAGGTTGTGTGTGTACGTATGTGTGTGTACACACGTGTGAGTATGTACGTGTGTACTTACGTATGTATGTGTGTACATGCGTGTGTACATACGTGTGTGTGTGTGCGTGCAAGGGCTGATCTACACCCACCATTATACTCATTATCGCCTAATTTTAGCGATATAAAAATTTCCTGTACAAGACTTGAGGCCCGCAGGTAGCGCTCACTTCCGCCCCTCACACACAACACAATAAGATCAAATTAGTTCGCACGTTTTAAAGAGACAGACAGACGTAGACGAGCCCATTACCCCCCCCCCCCCCTTCGCTATAATATAAAACACTAAACAACATTTATTAATAACTTTAAATGCCATCAGTATTAATTATCTACAGTCGTTGTGATCTCATCTTGAATTCCTCTACCAACTTTTATTTCACTAAAAGTCTAATTTTATTTTTAACACACTCCTCTCTCTCTTATCGGTGTGTAAGTGTAGTCAAGGTGTGTGTGTAAGTGTAGTCATGAGTGTGTGTGTAAGTGTAGTCATGAGTGTGTGTAAGTGTAGTCATGAGTGTGTGTGTGTAAGTGTAGTCATGGGTGTGTGTGTAAGTGTAGTCATGAGTGTGTGTGTAAGTGTAGTCAAGGTGTGTGTGTAAGTGTAGTCATGAGTGTGTGTGTAAGTGTAGTCATGGGTGTGTGTGTAAGTGTAGTCATGAGTGTGTGTGTAAGTGTAGTCAAGGTGTGTGTGTAAGTGTAGTCATGAGTGTGTGTGTAAGTGTAGTCATGGGTGTGTGTGTAAGTGTAGTCATGAGTGTGTGTGTAAGTGTAGTCAAGGTGTGTGTGTAAGTGTAGTCATGGGTGTGTGTGTAAGTGTAGTCATGGGTGTGTGTGTAAGTGTAGTCATGAGTGTGTGTGTAAGTGTAGTCATGAGTATGTGTGTAAGTGTAGTCATGGGTGTGTGTGTAAGTGTAGTCATGAGTGTGTGTGTAAGTGTAGTCATGAGTGTGTGTGTAAGTGTAGTCATGGGTGTGTGTGTAAGTGTAGTCATGAGTGTGTGTGTAAGTGTAGTCATGAGTGTGTGTGTAAGTGTAGTCATGAGTGTGTGTGTGTAAGTGTAGTCATGGGTGTGTGTGTAAGTGTAGTCATGAGTGTGTGTGTAAGTGTAGTCAAGGTGTGTGTGTAAGTGTCGTCATGGTGTGTACAGTATAACACTCCACTCACTATACGGGTGTCTCCCTGTGGTGTTACCTGTAGAAACCATGAGTGGTATATACAGGTGTCTAATTAACGACAACAAGTCCCTTTACGTACTACCCCCAGGTGAGTCAATTGGCTTTATTGTGGATTAACACCTGATTTACCTTTGATCCTCCCCTACCTAAACACATGAGGAGGGGAAGGGGGGGGGGGGGGGTAAAGGGTAAGAGGAAGAGGAGGGGGAAGAGTAGGTGAAGAAGAGGAGTAATTCGGGAAGAAGAGGGGTAAGTGAGGAAGAAGAGGGTAGGGGGAAGAGGTGGGGAGGAGGAACAGGTGAGAGAAGAGGAAGAGGAGAGGGAAGGAGAAAAAGGTGGGGAAAGAGGAAGGAGCAGAGAAGAAGGAAGAGGGAGAGATATAGAGACTTAAAAAAAAAGGTTCATATAATAATAATAATAATAATAATAATAATAATAATAATAGTAATAATTCTTTACAAACATTTCACTAAAAAAAAATGCCGATAACCGGACTGAGATTATCAAAATTATCCAGATAATTCAGATCCGTTAATTACAGGAATAATTCATTGTTTTTGATGAGGTGAAGTTAAACTTTAGTTCACCTTAGTCATATCACACACTAAGTTCATTAACTCACAGGTAGAATTTATAGTTTTTTTTTACCTGTTAATATCAAGGGCGTCCAGGTGTACTATCCAGAATGTCAGTGAAAGTTAAGGAAATGTTATAATTTCTTAGCTATATAATGTTTTAATGTTTTAGTTTTTTTTTATGTACACCTGTTTACGTTTCTGACCTGTATACTATGTTTGACTTTCTTGTTTCAGTTGATTACTTTTATATATTTCAGTTGATTTACATATGTTTCACTTTTTTTCCTATCTGTTTCACGATCCACCTCGACATCTGTTTCACGTCCTGACGAAGGGGAGTAAACCAGGTCTCCTTCGTTATTAGTGACAAGATTCACCATCCTTTTGCTGTGTTGACGTCGGCATCAACAACTATCCGATATGGTATTTGCCATAAGAGAGATGCCATCCGCCCTCCTTTGGACTTCCTCCAATTACAACCTAACAACAAGACCTTCCAATTTCCTGCAACAAAGTCTACACGTCTGATCTTTCCTGATGGAACAATTTTACAGGGAGGGAAAACACTTGTCTCAATATATTTGATGACCTTAAATGGTTGGTTGTGTCTTGTTGGGTGTTGTGAGCCGTGTGAGAGTGGCAACTTAAACCTCACTGACATCCTTCGGCATATGGAATCCACAGAGGGTGTAGGTCAATGCCTTAGGTACGCCAAGTGACTCCACAGAAGTGAAAATGTTGTACCCAATAGCGTGACTGTGGTTGAAGGGGTGTCGATCCCTTCTTGAGACGGCAGCTGTGTTAGTAGTCGCTTCTCGTGGAGGTTTGTCATCCCGGTGATGCTGAGCAAAAACACTCGCCTCTCCCAGATTCAAAGCGAAGATGAAACTTGCTGGGGCTGGTTCCAACATCCACCGAGACAGTATTAATGCCGCGAGAGAGAGAGAAAAACCCCAGCACGTCTGTCACTGTCTGGTGTCACGCGTGTGTTTGATGTGGAGTATTATGTTAATATCTTCTTGCTCGCTGGATGACAGTAAATAATGGATCTCATAAACTAGTAACCTGACCCAACCTAACCTAACCTAACCTTCCTCTATGGACACCGTTCACCTAGTTATGACACAGACACAATCTATGGGTTCTGGAACTACAAGGTTTATAGACAGAAGACAAAACACCGTGTTAAGTGAGGCTTCATTATCTTGCATAGGTACAACTCCAACAATTCATTCACTCAGCAGACTCAGGTGTTAACATAGTTCCTTACCTTGGTCTAGCACAACACTGGTGGTGTTTGGTTGTTTCTTCCCAGGTAGGACTTAAGATCACCTACACCCTCGTCCTGGAAATAAAGGAGAATAATAAGAATACATTATAAACAAAGGCAAACAAATATAACACTACGTCTCCATAACCCAAGGCTAAGAACAAGTGTTGGTAGACGACATCAATGCTGGCCTCACTGACGACCAGACCAACGACCACACCGACAATCACACCAACGACCACACCCACAACCACACCGACAATCACACCAACGACCACACCAACGACCACACCGACAACCACACCGACGACCACACCGACGACCACACCGACAACCACACCAACGACCACACCAACGCCCACAACACCAAGTACGCTTCAGAAGATCTCCTCCTACAGGTACCGGGAACATACACGTACACCTTAGCTCACGGCCAGAACCTGAATAACAATGTCCACGTCGCCATTGTACTTCGTCATCATCTTCATCATCGTCATCAAAAACAATATCAAGTTATCATTATAAATTATTATATCTATCTTTAGTCATACAGGTGATCTTTGTCGTCTACTGAAAACGCTCGTCATGATAATTAAAAAAAAAAAGGTAATTACATTTTTTTTATTGTTTAGTAATATATATGTTAAAAACTACTTCACATTTCACAGTTAACGTGACCACACACACTACCTGCCACTCTCTCTCTCTCTCTCTTACCTGAGCCCTGATTTGAGTCTTAGTGGACCTAACCTAACCGAACCTCGCTAGCAACACCTCACCAACAATACCTCACCAACAACACCTCGCCAACAACACCTCGCCAACAACACCTCACCAACAACACCTCACCAACAACACCTCACCAACAACACCTCACCAACAACACCTCACCAACAACACCTCACTAACAAACAACACCTCACCAACAACACCTCACCAACAACACCTCACCAACAACACCTCACCAACAACACCTCGCCAGCAACACCTCGCCAACAACACCTCGCCAACAACACCTCACCAACAACATCTCACCAACAACACCTCACCAACAACACCTCACCAACAACACCTCACCAACAACACCTCACCAACAACACCTCACTAACAACACCTCACTAACAACACCTCACCAACAACACCTAACCAACAACACCACACCCACAACACCTCACCAACAACACCTCACCAACAACACCTCACTCACACGTCACCCAGACAATTGTAACTCAAATCACACAAAAACATCGAAATTACACAGTACCAGTTAGCTTATTCAGACCATATTTGTCAACTAGTCGCTGAGTCCAAATATCGAACGTAAGTTGTACTTTTTTTTTCTCCTTTTTGTCATTGTAGTTCTTTTGAGTTTTATTGACCTCTTTTATCACTTGTTTCTTCTTTTTAAATCTTCCCACGGACTACCCCCCCTCCCCCCACTGCCCCCCCTCCCCTCTCCTCTTATAATATTGAACTGTTGTGTATTATGTTAATGATGGTGTGTTGAGGATACATCTTTTTTTGGGGGTAGGGGAGGGGTGAGGGGGGTGAGAGGGGTGAGGGGGGTGAGGGGGGTGAGAGGGGTGGGAGGTGAGGGGGGGGAGGTATTGACCCAGGAGGTATATAGTTCACACCTCATACTTTACCTGTTGTAATTGTCACCACTTACCGCTGACACCACCACACTGCCACCACACAGCCACTGAACCCGCCGCTGCCGCCACTACCACTGACATCGCCACCGTCCCAACCATCACAATGAGAACACGTTTATGTCACCTAAACAATCTATCCTTCACACCTTACACCTCTCCCACCACGTTCACACACACACACACACACACACCACACCCACCCACACGCACACTCACACAACCCATTACCATGCAACTTCACACCTCACCCCACCGCCCATGTTGACTAGCCTTCACAGCGGTAATTTTCCCTCATGCTCCATACACTGATGACTTACAACTACTGGGCAGAGGATTACCGTCACGCCCTCAACACCGCCACGCCCTCACCCTCACAATAGCCTCACTCATGATCGATGTATTTTATGGTGGGTGTATATCTGTCTCCTCATGTGAACTGAAACGTATGAATGGGGTTTAAACGTGTTATATTTTATTAACCTATCGTCCATCGCGTGTTATGCTGTGTTAACTACCACCTCACACCCACTCACCCACCCACCTACCAACCCACCCACCCAACAAACCCACCCACTCTTGCCCAAGCGCTTAATAAAATAATATTAATAAAAATACACTAAATCCTCTCGCTATAAATACGTCCACCGTCTTATTAAATGCTCAAGTCTGTGACCTCCTACTCGAGTGACCGGGTCAAGGAGAAGGTCATTGAGGAACGGAGATGGGTCAAAGGTTATCGCTGTCCCCGGAAGTCAGCCCTGAGAGAGAGTCTGTGTATATGTGTGTGTATATATGTGTGTGTCTGTGTGTGTGTGTGTGTGTGTGTGACCTTCTACTCATAGGTCACAGTAATTCTCTTGAGTGATAAATTCTCTTCCTTTGTTATTTGAGAAACTTAAAGGTTAGGTTAAGTTAGGTTTTTTAATATATAAGAAATTTTATTTTTTATAAGGTGTCATAATATTTAGATTGAAAGCCGAGTTTGTTTGTGAAAAGCATAACCCACCATTGGTACTTTCCTTACAACAACAACAACAACAACAACAATAATAATAACAGCAACAACAACAACAATAATAACAATAATTATAATAACACCCAAAACCAAAATAACAAAATCACAAAATAAAAAATCCCACACGTGAAATAATAAATGTTGTCACGATATGTCTGGTCTAACAACATTTCCCTCAGTCATAAATAATGAAACATGAAGCGTGTACAGGTAGTGGCAGAGAAACACTAGTACCTCATCGCACGCTACCTGTCATATGTCAAGTATATTTGTCACGTAGTCATACACCTGTTATATGTCAAGTATATTTGTAACGTAGTCATACACCTGTCATATGTCAAGTATATTTGTCACGTAGTCATACACCTGTCATATGTTAAGGTATATCTGTCACGTAGTCATACACCTGTCATATGTTAAGGTATATCTGTCACGTAGTCATACACCTGTCTTATGTTAAGGTATATCTGTCACACACAGTCACACACCTGTCATAAATCAAGGTACAGCTCACGCCACGTATAAGCCACACAGTCTGGCGGCCTTGAAATTCTTAACAGCCAACTTCCCTGGCTCCATCCCTCCCCCCACCTCCAGTAACACACAAACCAGGTACTTAATCAGTGGTCAGCCAAGGTGTAAAGTCAACGCTTACCCCGGACCACGTTAGTATGGATAGGTATTAGTAACAGAGAGGAAATACATTATTAAAGTCATTTATCCATGCTAATGTGTTCGAAGGTAAGAACTTACTTCATACTGGAGTTTGAAAATTTAATAATAAATTTCTCTGATTAATTTTAGCATTTTAGTGTCGAACTTTTGCTTAAAATCTCCGTATAGGTCATCCACGTGGCCAAACTGATGAAATTCTTATAATTTAGTAACGTCGTACTCCAGGGACATTTAGTACAATTAATTACCAAAATTACAACATTTCGACCACGTATCCTGATTCAGCATGTCGAGGATGATCTATACCTTTCGAACTAAAAATTAATTTATTAAACAATTTACAAAAATAAGTTAAAATATGGTCTGCGTCATCTTGGCATAAGTGGATTACGAAATAGTGTGATTAAATTTTGTGTAGGTTATCGTAATGTGTGTGTGTGTGTGTGTGTGTGTGTGTGTGTGTGTGTGTGTGTACGGTTATCTTGTCTTCTCGTAGCTAAAACATTCACATGAAAAAAGAAAATTTATAAAAAGTCAACAAAAAAGTACGTGTGTCCCAATCGTCGTCAGGTAAAAGAGTGAGACGTCAAGAATTACTGTTTCAGGAAGAGGGAAGGAAGATCTGAGACGACTTCCACACCCCCTCCTTCACTCCTACCATGACTTAGGGTTACTCAAAAGGACTCCTTGATACTGCTTCTGAGAGACCACTTGAGGGGTGTCTCTCTCTCTCTCTCTCTCTCTCTCTCTCTCTCTCTCTCTCTCTCTCCAAAACATCATAAAGTGAGGTTGGGTTAGGAGGAGGAGGAGGAGTTGGAGGTTGGGTTAGGAGGAGGAGGAGGAGTTGGAGGTTGGGTTAGGAGGAGGAGGAAGAGAGAAATAAGGAATAGAGATTAGAAAGTGGAGGAGGCCAGAGAACAAGACGTACTGTAAGGGAGGATGGAGGGCAAGAAGTCCTGCCAGTCCACCTCCTTACACTATATCAACACAGGTCGAGTCACTGAGGCTGCCGTGTTGTCGTCTTCAGGCAGTGGAGGGGCGGTGTGTGAGATCAACCTCTCTCTCTCTCTTCAACCTCTCTCTCTCTCTTCAACCTCTCTCTCTTCAACCTCTCTCTCTCTCTCTTCAACCTCTCTCTCTCTCTTCAGACTCTCTCCCTTTCTTCAACCTCTCTCACTCTCTCTTCAACCTCTCACTCTCTCTTTCTCTCTCTCTCTCTCGCTCTCTTTATCCTCTCTCTCTCTCTCGCTCTCTTTATCCTCTCTCTATCTCTTCATACACCGGTATATATACACACATACACCTCTCATAGTGTATGTATATGTATCTATGTAGTGAGGTGAAAGATACATGGGACTGACAGATGTATGAGGGAGTGGATGCATGAGGTATGAGGAGGAGGCTGTCAGGTCCCGTGCATCAGTTACACCAACAGTCCCTCAGAGCCTGCCATGACACCTCCCTCACCCTCACCACACACACACACACACACACACACACACACAGAAGTAGATCGAGAGAAAGATGAAAACGAGAATATTCTTTCATTCACTGTCAGATGTATTGGATGTGTTCAGCTGTGATATTTCTCGGTTACAATAATGGCCACACAAGATATACTGTTGTTTTCGTTATAGGTATTTATTTATTATTATTATTATTATTATTATTATTATTATTATTAAATCAATTGGTAATAAAATCATTAATATCATGATCATTATTATTTTCTTTATTACATAATGATTAACTTCACTTGGCACAAACAAGGAGGCACTGGCAGAGGGTCAACTTCACCCTCGCCTGGTGGCCTCCCTCACAGCTCAGAGAAAAACCAGTTTAGCGTGACGTCACGGTTAGAGAAAAACTAGGTTAGCGCAACGATGGTGAGGGTGGCACTGTGGTGTGTGTGTGTGTGTGTGTGTGTGTGTGTGTGTGTGTGTGTGTGTGCTTCTGGCACTGTAATGTGTGTGTGTGGTACAATGGTGTATATGTGGCACTGTGGTGTGTGTGTGTGTGCCACTGTGATGTGTTTGTCACTATGGTGTGTATAACACTGTAGTGTGTGTAGCACTGTAGTGTGTGATACTGTAGTGCGTGTGTGTGTCACTGTAGTGTGTGTGGCACTGTGGTGTGTGGCACTGTGGTGTGTGGCACTGTGGTGTGTGTGTGGCACTGTGGTGTGTGGCACTGTAGTGTGTGGCACTGTACTGTGTGTGTGTGTGTGTCACTGTAGTGTGTGTGGCACTGTAGTGTGTGTGTGACACTGCAGTGTGTGCGTCACTGTAGTGTGTGTGGCACTGTGATGTGTGTGTGTGTGTGTGTGTGTGTGTGTGTGTGTGTATGTGTGTGTGTGTGTGTCACTGTGGTGTGTGTGTGTGTCACTGTGGTGTATGTGTGTGTGTGTGTGTCACTGTAGTGTGGTGTATGTGTCACTGTGGTGTATGTGTCACACTGTAGTGTGGGTGGCACTGTGGTATAAGCGGGTGGTGCAACTGTGTGTGGGTGTGTGGATGGGACCACAAGTTCACTTAAATCACCAAGGCCTTAATGACACTTAGCCACAATTAGCATAAACAGAGCACCTCAGTGAAAGATGAGAGTCATTAAAACAAAAGCAAATTAATGTTACTTTTCATAATTTAATGATATTATTTATAAAATACACAACAACTTCTAGGCCCGATAAGATCCTTAAATTTATCAATAATAATAATAATAATAATAATAATAATAATAATAATAATAATAATAATAATAAATAATAATAATAATAATAATCACTCACCACCCTCCATCACCACAAACCTACCCTCCACTCCTCCCTCTATCACCACTCACCACCCTCCACCTCTCCCTCCATCACCACAAACCTACCCTCCACTCCTCCCTATATCACCACTCACAACCCTCCACTCCTCCCTCTATCACCACTCACCACCCTCCACCTCTCCCTCCATCACCACTCACCACCCTCCACCTCTCCCTCCATCACCACTCACCACCCTCCACCTCTCCCTCCATCACCCCTCCACCTCCCTCAAGGATCAAGTTGCTGGTATTGGCTAATAATCACAGGCTTGTGCCAACCTCGCCTCCCAGGGACCAGGGCGGACCACCATATGTACCGCCAGCCCTCACTTACACACCTTCACTAGTCCCTTTTTTCATTAACTTGTAAAATAATACAAACTATTTACGTAATTTTTACACGATATTCAAGTCCCCTTTTCATTATTATGTAAAAAATACTAATAATTTACGAGACTTTTACAGAAAATTCGATAGGTTTTAGGATTTTGTCAGTTCCGGAGTTATTTTGAGAATGAGTTACTGGGGTGAGTGGGGGAAGGTCTGGGAGAGCCAGTGTTCCGTGGCACCGCTAATGATATGAAATTTGACCTGTAGGCCACGCGCTCGGGGAGTTGTGGGTGCCACCTCGGTGATGGGAGGGGGGCGGATCAAGAAATCATTGAAAACAGAGAAAGAGAGGAAAGAAAGTCAGCAAATAGAACGAGAAAGAAACACAGATGAATAAATCGACGAACAGAGAGAGAGAGAAAAAATCGATAAATGGGAAACCTCACACTCACAGCCAAAATATATAAGCAGAGACTAATAACACGACGCAAAACTAAAACATATGCCAGGCAACCTCGAGGACTGAAGGAGGATCTGAACCTTCTACGATTGTATCAGAGGAGGGTTGGCACCCTTATCGTGGCCTGGCCGATAATTGACAGCAACACAAGGCTCTCAGATCTTATTAGCGGGAGGGACAGTGAGGCGGGTGTGAGGGGGCGAATGTAGGACGTTTGGTTTGGGCCAGAGCAGTTTGGACCTAACCTAACCTAACCTAACTGTGGCCACGACAAACATCCGCTCACCGTGAGGGGCGAAGTACACGACGCCCAGCCATCCTCTCCTCCCCTACACGACACGCAGCCACCCTCTGATCCCCATACACGACACCCAGCCACCCTCTCCTCCCCTACACAACACCCAGCCACCCTCTCCTCCCCTACACGACACCCAGCCACCCTCTCCTCCCTATACACGACACCCAGCCACCCTCTCCTCCCCTACACAACACCCAGCCACCCTCTCCTTCCCTACACAACACCCAGCCACCCTCTCCTCCCCATACACGACACCCAGCCACCCTCTCCTCCCCTACACGACACCCAGCCACCCTCTCCTCCCCATACACGACACCCAGCCACCCTCTCCTCCCCTACACGACACCCAGCCACCCTCTCCTCCCCTACACAACACCCAGCCACCCTCTCCTCCCCTACACAACACCCAGCCACCCTCTCCTCCCCTACACGACACCCAGCCACCCTCTCCTCCCCTACACAACACCCAGCCACCCTCTCCTCCCCTACACGACACCCAGCCACCCTCTCCTTCCCTACACGACACCCAGCCACCCTCTCCTCCCCTACACGACGCCCAGCCATCCTCTCCTCCCCTACACGACACCCAGCCACCCTCTCCTCCCCATACACGACACCCAGCCACCCTCTCCTCCCCTACACAACACCCAGCCACCCTCTCCTCCCCTACACGACACCCAGCCACCCTCTCCTCCCCTACACGACACCCAGCTACCCTCTCCTCCCTATACACGACACCCAGCCACCCTCTCCTCCCCATACACAACACCCAGCCACCCTCTCCTCCCCTACACGACACCCAGCCACCCTCTCCTCCCCTACACGACACCCAGCTACCCTCTCCTCCCCATACACAACACCCAGCCTCCTGAACAGCTGAGTATTAAGGTGATGCAGTTAATTATAATATTCATGTTTGTATATTCAGTAAATATTCAGGGTAGAGTAAATGGTATGTATGTTGTTGATAGAAGAGAGAGGAGAGGGAGAGAGGAGGTGGGGGAGAGAGGAGAGGGAGAGAGGAGAGGGAGAGAGAGGAGAGGGAGAAAGGAGGTGGGGGAGAGAGAAGGGGGAGAGAAGAGGTGGGGGAGAGAGGAGAGGGAGAGAGGCGGTGGGGGAGAGAGGAGAGGGAGAGAGGAGGTGGGGGGAGAGAGAAGGGGGAGAGAAGAGGTGGGGGAGAGAGGAGAGGGAGAGAGGAGGTGGGGGAGAGAGAAGGGGGAGAGAAGAGGTGGGGGAGAGAGGAGAGGGAGAGAGGAGGTAGGGGGAGAGAGAAGAGGGAGAGAGAGGAGGTGGGGAGAGAGGAGAGGGAGAGAGGAGGTGGGGGGAGAGAGGAGAGGGAGAGAGGAGGTGGGGGAGAGAGAAGAGGGAGAGAGGGTGGGGGGAGAGAGAAGAGGGAGAGAGAAGAGGGAGAGAGGGTGGGGGGAGAGAGAAGAGGGAGAGAGGGTGGGGGAAAGAGAGTGAGAAAGAAAAGGAAAGATACAGCGAGCGATATAGAGTGAGAGAGAGAGAGAGAGAGAGAGAGAGAGAGAGAGAGAGAGAGAGAGAGAGAGAGAGAGAGAGAGAGAGAGAGAGAGAGAGGCCAGAAGCCAGTCGTAAATAATGAAAAAAAAAAGAGAAACATGAAACGCCTCAAGTAAAACAAGTGGACGAGAGAGACTCAACAATAAATACGTGACAGCAATACATCACAAAGAAGAGAGACAGATAAACAACAACACAGAGATAAACAAAAGAAAACAAGAGAGAACATGAGAGAGAGACAACACAGACAGACAGAGAGAGAGAGAGAGAGAGAGAGAGAGAGAGAGAGAGAGAGAGAGACACCGAATACTTAAGTAACACGAGAAGAAGAGTAAACAGGGAGTTAGTGTGGAGTTTAGACAGACAGACAGACACACATACACACAGACAGACAGACAGACAGACAGACAAACAGAGAGACAAAAAGAGATGATGTGGGCCGTCTCTTGGTGTCTCTTATAATCACGGTATATCTGTATCACCATCTCTCTACCCCGGTGTCTGTTTACCCCCCCCCCAGCCCCGCACCCCCCAGCCCCGCACCCCCCCCCCAGCCCAGCCCCGCCCCCCCTCCCCCCTCGGTGAGACCAACTGTTGTGCCAGGCTGGAAATAATCACTCTAATTTATTAAGATGTTTTAGGAGGAAGGGGGGATAGAGGAGGGGGGGGAGAGGGAGGGGTAAGGAAGGGGGAAGGGGTACTGGGGTAGGGGATGGAGGTAGGAGAGTAAGGGGGGAGAGATGCGTTCTGGGGCGTTTTCGCTGAAGACGGGAAGGGGAAGAACAAGAATGAGGGAAAGAGGAGGGGGAAATGAGAAGGCATAGCGGGAAGGGGGGGGAAGAGGAAAATGTAGAGGGAAGGGGGTTAAGGGGGAGGGGGGAAAAGAGGGAGGGGGAGAGAGATAGACACTTTTAGGTTAGTTTTCGTCGTAAAAGTCACTCTCAAAAACACCCAAGGTTTAATAGTCTCTCGTGGGAGCTGTGAGACTGGCGGTGTTTTAAGAGACTCCAGCCACTAGAAGACACCGAGACGATTGAGTATTTTACAGACATAAACTCCAAGTACTTAAACGATGATTCTATTTGACATATATACAATTTAGTTCCCTCTCGTTAAATAATATCTCGTTATCGTGAGTTCTGGTTGTCTCTCGCTAATGTGAACTGTATGGAGAGATATCGTCTGGAAAATATAACAATTGGGGAAGATATCACGTTATCTAGAGGTTGAGGTTGTACTTGAAGGTTATACTCTAATCTGTATAGTGATTAGCCAAGCCTCCAAGCCTATACAATCCACGTAATAACAATTAACAATACTGTATTATCATTGTATCATTGTATTAATGGATTTATAGCTAAGGAAGTGTATTTTTTTATTATTTATTGTATACATCAAAAATACAAACTTACATATAATAAGAATCATTACAGGAAAAAAATAAAGGGAAAAATACAATGGCAAAAGTGTTGAAGGAAATTGGACCTTAATGGTATCCATAATAGAGCTGTTTTGGTCACTACACAATCATTAGAATAACTAAAGGGTGAATTCACTAGTGTTAATGGAGCCTAATGGGACCTACTGGTAATGGTTTCACTTCTAATGAGATGCAGTCCTGATGGTAAGATAATGCTGGGGTCTGTGTGTCTGTTAGCACTGGGGTCCATTACGACTGGGGCCCCATTTCACTTGGAACTAATACACCTATCGGAAACAGATAGATAGATAGATAGATAGATAGATAGATAGATAGATATAAAATTAGATGGATGGATGGTTGGATAGATCGATAGACTCGCGATGAAATTGAAAAAGAAACATCCAAAAATATTTTCGCCTTAAGAAATCACACAGTTTATGGTGGTGGTGAGTGTAACACCACATAAACCTCCCCCCCCCCCCCCCCCTCCACATGGTGTTGCAATCACCCGCTGTTTGATATTTGTTTAAGAACGCAGAAACATGTGTATGCAAATAAGGCTTGGAGTGTGAAGGAAGGGAGGGAGTTATGTCGTGTACCAACCAACAAATATGTGTGTATGTGTGTGTGTGTGTGTGTGTGTGTGTGTGTCGGAAAAACCCGTAACACCAGGTCATTAATCCGTGACTCACCCAGAATAAGAGGCGGCTCCCCTCCTCACCACCATAAATCCCACTATATCAAAGTAATCCTCAATGTGCATCACGTCTTGAGCCTTCCTCTCTCTGGCTGTCACATCAATAATGCCTGACTTCATGTTAAGTAACCGGAGTATGAGCTGGGGTGCCATAAGGTGCCAGTTTAGTGCCACACTTGTTGGTCACGGAGGAGCCGCGGTGTCACCTTACTGTCCTTCGCTCACTGGGCCAGCTTAGCACCCTCGTTATCTGCCTAATCTTCCTCAAGTGCTGTCACTGTTGTGTGTGTGTGTGTGCGCAAGTCGCTCAAACATAATACCTCGAAACTTGGCACAAATGTCGTATATGAATGAACTCCACCAAGATAGATCCTGACAGAAGATTATGTGACGGAGTTGTAGCGGTTTGTTGTATAATAAACGACGGCCGAGGGGTCCTGTCCTCTTCAGATAACTCACGCCGTTTTTATTTCGGGTATAGGATCTTGCACAAGGATGATAGCATGTATTGACACTTGTGAGTCACTGTTACATTGTTTTTCTGGCTGTGAAAAGTGGGGGATGGAGGTAGGGAGGGGGGGAGAGGGAGGGGGGGGGGGAAGAAGGTGTGAGGGAGGGAGGGGGAAGGGGTTAGGACGGGAGGGAAGGAAGGAGGGGAAGAGAGGGAAGGAGAGATGGAGGGAGAGAGGGAAGAAGGAGGGAGGGATAGAAGGAGGGGGAGGGAGGGAAGAGAGGGAGGGTGTTGGTTATCGCAGCTGTCACTGTGTTGAAGGACCCATGGCCAGCTGGTTCACCCCGGGGCTCTTGTCACTACAATAACCATTGCCACTCCTACACTAACTGTCACTGTCATCAACCTAACCTAACCTAAATTAAACTAACCTAACCTAACCTAACATACGACTCCTATCTTACGAAAATATCTCTTCTTTTATTTCATGTTCTTTCTTCTCTAACAAAAGCCGCATCTTAAGAAAAAATTACTTCCTTCTGTTCTTCATTCCCCGAGTTTCCGAATCTGAGTGCATCTCGGCTCCTCTCAAAACACTTCAAATCTTTAAGGGCCTTTGTTCACTCTCACCTCTAAACTATCATCTCTCTCTCTCTCTCTCTCTCTCTCTCTCTCTCTCTCTCTCTCTCTCTCTCTCTCTCGTAATACATTCCTTATGATGTTATACATTACATTACAGGTGAGATCTTAGTGTTAAAAATATCCCAGGTAAGGGGTGTGTATATTTTGACCCGTATCTTCCGCCCAGCCAAGTGGTTTACGAGTCAACACACTCCTGCAGTCATCTCACTAATATATTCCACCACTTTCTGATATATTTAGAACAGGGAGAGAGAGAGAGAGAGGAGAGAATTAGTAATCCTTCCTTCCTTCCTTCCTTCCTTCCCATTTTCCTTCCTATATTTCCCGTATTTTTTCCCTTTCTATCCATCTGTTCTTTCCCATCTACCATTTCATCTTTTCTATTTTCTCTCCTGTTTTTCCTTTCCATATCTATGTCTACTTCCCCATTCCGCTCGCCTTAAATTTTCTTCCCTTCATCAACCTCTCCTTTCATCTCTTCCTTTACCCCCTTCCCATCAATTCACCTCACCCTCCCTTCATCCCTCCACCTTCATCACTCCTTCCTCCCTTCCTCACCTCCTCCTCTCACCACACCCTCTTCTTTCTCACCTCCTCCCTCTCACTGCTTCCCCCTTCCTCACCTCCTCTTTCTCACCACACCCTCCCTTCTTCACCACACCCTCCCTTCCTCACCTCCTCCCTCTCACCACACCTTCCCTTCCTCACCACACCCTCCCTTCCTCACCTCCTCCTTTTCACCACACCCTCCCTCTCACCACACCCACCCTTCCCCATTTCCTCCCCCTCACCACGCCCTCCCCTCGAGTGGGCGTTAAGGGGAGAGGGCCGCCGGAAAGACAACAGTACCCTCAGAGAAACGCCTCCAAAAGACATCATACTTTGTCTCCTGATGGTGTTTATTTACACAGCGTCGTCAGGTGAGTGAAAGAAAAGACAAATGGCTGAGCTCATTTGGTGATCGTGCGAGAGGGGAAGTGAGGGGAGGTGAGGGGGGGGGAAAGGGGAGACAAGATTACAATAACACGTGTTAACCGCGCCACCACGCTCTGTTGAAGCTCCTATGAGACACGAAGGTGGTGATGGTGGTTGGTGGTAGTAATGGTGGTGGTGGTTGGTGGTAGTAATGGTGGTGGTGGTTGGTGGTAGTAATGGTGATGGTGGTTGGTGGTAGTAATGGTGATAGTGGTTGGTGGTGGTTTTAATGGTGGTGGTTGGTGGTGGTCGTAGTAGTAATGCTTAACTAATTCAACTAGATAGATACTTTTGTGTTAGTATAGTTAGGTAATAAAGTGGTGGAGAAGGTATGGCTATAAGGGGAGGTTGTAGGCCAAAAATAGTAGTAGTAGTAGTAGTAGTTTCCTTAGTTATCTCAAAATTTCCCTAGCTTGAAACTTCCCCTAGTTTCTTCTTACTTCTTCTAATTATAATTATCCCGTAAACTGTATATGTTTCCTAGTTTAGTGTGCAGAATCTTCGCCATTAAAAAAGTACATAATTATTTCTGACACTACGACAATTTACAGCACACGATACAGCAAATTACAAGAAGTATCACAGAGAGAATTATTTTCCCTAAGTCAAGTTTTAAGTAATAATATAAATTTTACGAAGATAATAAAAATTGGCAAATAATTGATGAAAGAATAAATATATATACAAGGTCATTGATAAAATAATGCCCCGATTTTCAATGATTATATAAGAAAATCTGGGCTTTCTTTTTTGATGACCCTTTACAGTATAATGTATTTAGAAGGCAGTAAACCAGTCTGACCAATCAAAAATCGTGGAGGATATAGCATATTCTCTATCGAGTATCTTATTGGTTAGATTAGTAGCGCGTGTTTGTTGGCACCTCTGTTATGTACTGTGACGACTGTAGTAACATCTGGCACTTTGTTTAGTGACCATGACAAATGTTAGTGCTGTCACGATGGCACCGTAGCAGCGAGGGTGCCATCATAACGGGGATGCCAACCATTTACAAGTGACGTCATAACGGAGTGCCACCATAACGGGGTGCCAACCTTCCACAAGTAGCATTATAACGATGGTACCATGTTTCAATACGTGGCAGCATAAAGTGAGTGCCAACCTCCCACAAGACCCACCATAACGGAGGGGTGCCATCGTGTTTGACCCCCGGAGGCCTAGAGCGCGGCACCGGGTGTTGTGTGTGTGTCCTGGCGGTGTTCCTCGTCTCTGTGTTTGTTTGGCCAAGTTTTATGACTTTTCCTGAGGACCTTCGTGTTGTTTTTGGTTTCTATGGAGTGGGGTCACGCGCGCCTGAGTGTGTTTGTGTTTTGTTGAGTGAGTCTCAAAGTGTGTGTGTGTGTGTGTGTGTGTGTGTGTGTGTGCTTTACGAAACATCTCACCTGCCTTGCCTCCTCCCTCTAAAAACACCACGGCTCCTCCCCGGGTGGTGGTGGAGGTGGCAGTGGTGCGTCTGTGGCATATATACCAACGTCAGTATGCCCTGGCGGCGGAGGATTTGCATACACATGAATATTGAGGAGGTGTTAGGCGACACAGCTATCATGAGCTTATCACACGACTCATCAGCGGAAGAAGACCGACGCCTCCTGGTGTTTCCTCCTCGCACTATCGTCACCACCATCTACCCGCTACACTTATGTCAAATGACACATGCCAACCTTGTTTTGACAAGAAAAATACCTCCAAGGCTTTTTTTTTATGTGTGTGAGGCAGGTCATTAAGATAACATCAACAGATAAGACAGAAGCAAGGTAATGACTGAGGCTGCAAACCTTCTCGACACATACAAGTGGTGAGGCTCACATCCCCGGCTCCACTTACTCACTCCTACCTGTGTAAACACCTGGAGAATATTTCATTACTAAGTCGCCCATTAAATCGTCACTTTGTTGGCTTTTATAACACACACACACGCACACACGCGCACACACACACACACACACACACACACACACACACACACACACAGAATTAACCTCCTCTCTTGGCTGGTACACTAGACGGCGGAAGGCAAGGTGGGTTGTGGAACATACTCACACAGGTGTAAAATCTCCCAGCGAGGGTTTAAATATGTCTAACACGCAGTATTTTGCGACCATCAACAAGCCAGTAATCACCGCGCTTATCAAGGGGGGAGCGACAGCAATCATGGAGGACGCGTGACGGTGACAGTGTTGAGTGAGATGGTCTTGCCGAGGGCCTCATTATCTGCTAATAATTTGGAAATGTTGTTTAACTAAGATGGATGGTGGTGGCGTGAATGTGTCCTCGGCGCCACTCTCCCCTCCCCTCCCTTCCTTTCCTTTCCCTTCCCTTCCCTTCACCACACCACACAACACACCACATTACACCACACCACACAACACACCACACAACACACACACAACTCACCGCCACACATCACGCCACACATCAATACTCACCTGATTTACGCCACAGTTTCCGTGAATTATTATTTCCAGTTGTGACCAAGTTGAAGAAAGTTTTTCAGACACTCCAGTAGTAGAGGGTGTTGTTAAGGTGGTGTGACTGAGATGGTGTGGCTGAAATGGTGTGGATGAGATTGTATAATTGAGATAGTATGGCTGAATTAGTATGGCTGAGTTAGCGTGATTGAGAAGATGTGGCTGAAATGCTGTGACTTAAGATGACGTTTCTATGGTGATGTGACTGAGATGGTGTGACTGAGATGGTGTGGTCGTCGCACTAAACACACTATCTACTGTGAGCAAGAGGACGGTAGGAGTCGGTAGGTAACTGAGGCGCCAGATGCCGGCCAAGCTTTGTCGTCTGTGTGTCAAGGAGGACTGTCAACTTGTTCTACTCTCTCTCCTATTTTTTTCTCTCTCTCTCCTCTGGTGCCAGGAGTGAGGGGTGTGGGGAGTAGGAAGAGGTATGTGGGGAGTAAGAAGAGGTGTGCGGGGAGTAAGAAGAGGTGTGTGGGGAGTAGTAGGAAGAGGAGCGTCGGGAGTAGGAAGAGGGCTTTGGGGTATAGGAAGGTGGGGCGTGGGGAGTAGAAAGAGGGGCAAAGGGGGGTAGGAAGGGGAGCTTGGGGAGTAGGAGAAGGAATTTTGGCAGTAGATAGAACAAAGGACGACAGGGCAAATGAAGCAGGAAGAAGGAAAGGAAGGAAGGAGTGAAGAACGGGGATAAGGGAAGGAGGAACTAACGTGCAGGAAGAGGGAGAATGGAAGAACAAGGGAGGGGAGCTGGGGACGCCTGGGGAGCGATAAGGCATAGGAGGTAGGATAGGGTGGAAAAGTAGGGGAATTGGGGAGTATAACTTGTAGAGAGATGAAGGGTGAGGGGGTGGTGAGGATGGGGTGAGGAGGGGTGGTGGGGTGAGGAGGGGTGGTAATGAGGGAATGGGGTGAAAGGGGTGGTAGAGATAAGGGGTGGTAGTGAGGAGGAGGAGAGGTGGAGAGGAGAGTGGTGAGGAAGGAGAGGAGAGGGGTGAGGGGAGAGGGAGGGTGGGTGGGAGGGGAGGGGTTGTGAGACATGGCGACACTTATTTACAGAGACTTTTTAATGGTGGTGAGGGAGAGGGCGGGAGTGTGAGGCAGCAAGGAGATATTAGCCGTAGCACAAATCACACCTGAGCGCCGCCACCGTCACCTACCTGATGGGTTTAAGATCACCAAATTCCCTAATGATGTATGAGTGTGTGGCTCGCTGGGTATTGTGGTGGAGTGTGTCATGAGGTGTGGTGGAGTGTGGCATGAGGTGTGGTGGAGTGTGGCATGAAGTGCGGCGGAGTGTGGCATGAGGTGTGTCACTTAATGGGTGTTGTGATGGAGTGTGGCATGAGGTGTGGTGGAGTGTGGCATGAGGTGTGGTGGAGTGTGGCATGAGGTGTGGTGGAGTGTGGCATGAGGTGTGGTGGAGTGTGTCATGAGGTGTGGCGGAGTGTGTCATGAGGTGTGGCGGAGTGTGTCATGAGGTGTGGTGGAGTGTGTCATGAGGTGTGGCGGAGTGTGTCATGAGGTGTGGTGGAGTGTGTCATGAGGTGTGTCACTTGCTGGCAGAGTTAGTGGTGAACACGACCAGTCTCTCCCCCACACACCTGGTTTATGAGAAAGGTGTTTAAAATAAATGGGTCCTCTTGAAGCTGGTTTAATCCTCTTACTTGGCAGTGTATAAATTCTTGATAATGAATGCAGTGAATAATGAATTAAATGCCATTACAATGTGATTGGTGTTGGATTAACCGAAAGTCAGCTGGGAAGGGGGGGGGAGGGTAGGGGATGAGGGAGAGGGAGGAGAGAGGAGAAGGAGGGTATAGGGGAGGGGGGAACAACCTCGGTGGCCCTCTGCTCTGGGACCTGGGTGTAGGCGGACCACCAGTGTAAATACTTCAGCTTCTAACTGCCAGAAATGCCCCATAAATACTTCAGCGGGGCGTAGTGGGCCAGGTAGCAGGATGTACCGCTTGCTTGACACCGCTGTATCCCCCGCCACCAATCTGTCCGCCAAATCAGAGATGTGCCGCCGCCTGCCGCCCGCCGCAAGTGACAAAAATGCTGCCAACATTCTCTCGATATTTTCTTAACATTTTTAACTTGACCTAATTTTTATGGCTTGATGTAATCCTGATCAGTTGTCAGATATACATGTTTCTGAATCATTTTACTTTATTTTTATATATATCTGCGTGCACTTGTTTATATGAAAATACATATAATAAGCCCTCTATATATAAATAATATATATAATTTATAGAAACAACGGAAACAAGTATAACAAAATTGATCGGATCTCGAACGAAACTATTTAGAGGTACAATACAAATTTAAAATATTACAAAATTTAGATCACCTAAAGATTAGACACTCAGCTTATTTCACCTTAACGCTACCTGAGGGGAGTTGGGTTAGGTAAGGCTAAATTAGGTTAGGTTACATCAGGGGAAAAAACTGGGGGGGTCTAATCTTCAGGTGATCTGATAATTACTCTCCCGTGGCTAAGGTTTATAAAGGTTTCTGATAAACACATTTACCACTCAATATTTAAGAGACCATACAGTACAGTGGTCCAGCCCGGGGAACATACAGGGAAGTGTTAAGTGATTTGATATCCTAATGACCTTGTTTCTTTATCATAACACTGACACAGAAAGCCACAATCAAACAAATAAAATACAACTAACAGAAGGACAGACAGACAAACAAACAGACAGACAAACAAACAGACAGACAGACAGACAAAGACGACAACTTTCTCATCCCCGCGGAGGTTAATGTATTGGAAGAGCTTATATATAAATGAAGCCTATTTAATAAACTATAATAATAACAATAACAAAACAACAACAATAACAAAACAACAACACTAACAAAACAACAACACTAACAAAACAACAACAACAACAAGTAAAGTGCTGAATCATGACAGATGTTTCCTTAAATAATACTATGACTAACTACAGCACAGGGATATGACCAATACAAAACTATACAGAACATACACCATAATATATCCACGTCACTATACACACACACACATTAATAACCCACCCACCTCACTCTATACACCGCCTACATTAAGTCAAACATATATATATAAACTCAATAATATAGGAGACACAATATAGCCAGGTTATTACGCCCTACCTATAATATATCGTAATGGCAGCTACCGTCTGACATACACTGCCTATCTGTTAGTGCTCTGTTGAGGCATTGCTTGTCAACAGCACCGCTCTCCTGACACACCTTACCTACCTACCTGCTTACCTGCCTGCCTACCTACTTACCTACCTGTCTGCTTGCCAACCTGCCTCTCTGCCTGGGTGTTGTGGGGGGGGGGGAGGATAAAGGAAGGGGGATTAGATAGATAAATAGATAGATAGAATTAAAGAGTTTCGAGGCAAAATATAGGATAGCAGGAAAGGAAAGAGAGAGAAAAAAAACAAGAACGTAAGACGGAGAAAGCGAAAGAGAAAGAAGAAAGCGAGAAAATAAGAAAATGAAGAGAGAACTATAAAAAAGAGGCTGACAGACAAAAAGATTTACACACTTATGGACCAGTTCCTGCCTGTGTCTAGAACGACCATAGACACGTATGGTATCTCTCTCTCTCTCTCTCTCTCCCCACCAACTACAGGTTACATAATTCTTATTGGTTAATCTCTTGATGTGATTTACAAAACAAGCCTCGTGTCAACATTACAATCAGTGAATTAATATAAGTCAAATCCCGTCTTTTTGGGGGACTCATTGTATGGCAAGAGCGGTGCCAGGCGACTGAGGGTGCCAATGAGCGGGGGCATCTTGGCTGGCATCTTCCCGTGGCACTCGTTTTTTTTTTTTTTCTTCTGTGGCACCCTGTGTAAACTCGTGTACCCAGACTATTACAGGGTATGCGGGCAGGTAGTGGAAGAGGGGCATAAGTGTGGGTGATGGGTGAGAGAAGGAAGAGGAGGAGGAGGAGAAGGAAGAGGAGGGTGGAGAGAACAGGTGATGATGATGATGATGGTGATAATGATGATGATGAGGGGGGTGGGGAGGAGTGGAGAAAACAGAAGGGAAGGAAGAAGAGGAAGGAAGGCAAAAGTGTAATGTAGATTTTAAGGAGAAGGAGAAGGGTAGGAGGGAAGGAGAGGAGGAGGCGAAGGAGGAGAACGTGGAAAGGGGAATAACAGAGTGACCACCACACAACACAGGGCCATCACACAACACAGGGCCATCACACAACACAGGGCCATCATACAACACCGGGCCATCACACAACACAGGGCCACCACACAACACAGGGCCACCACACAACACAGGGCCATCACACAACACAGGGCCACCACACAACACAGGGCCATCATACAACACAGGGCCATCACACAACACAGGGCCATCACACAACACAGGGCCATCACACAACACAGGGCCATCATACAACACAGGGCCATCACACAACACAGGGCCATCATACAACACAGGGCCATCACACAACACAGGACCATCACACAACACAGGGCCATCACACAACACAGGGCCACCACACAACACAGGGTCATCACACTTGTCTAAGCACTGTACTCACTCACACCACGTCTAGTTCACCTGCCTCATTTCGTTCTAAATTGGCACCTGGTGGGCTAATTGACGCAGGAAACAGACTAAGTGACACCGCATATAATTTAACTGACACAGGCTACAGACTAACTGACACAATGTATCAACTCACAGAAACACGAACTAATTCAGCAATATTCTTTTAAATTTGTTTGACTGCGTTTGAGTTACCCTAAGACCCGCCCTTGTTGACTTAACTGATGGATAATTGTTATGCTTGAGGGATCTGCTGATGTTTTATTTTTATTTTTTTGTTCATGTGCATCTTAACAGTGCTTGTTTATCCTGATTTTCATAAGATTATCAACTAATTCTCTTTCTATTTCTCTCTTTCTTATTGTTATCTATCAATTCTCTTTACAATTCATTTACAAAACTAATTATCGTAGTTTGTGTTATTTATCGTATTATTCCCGATCACTCTTCGACCTCGTTGGCCTTCATGTCTCGCTTCCCTCACATCGTCTCTTGTCTCCACGTGTCTCCGAGACCCTTGTGAAAACCTGGGTCTCTTGTCTCTTACCTGTCTCCCTACCTGCTTGCCTACCTATCTACCTACCTGCTTCCATACCTGTCTCCCTACCTGCTTGCCTACCTATCTATCTACCTGTCTCCATACCTGTCTTCCTACCTATCTACCTACCTGTCTCCATACCTGTCTTCCTACCTATCTACCTACCTGCTTCCATACCTGTCTCCCTACCTGCTTGCCTACCTATCTACCTCTCTCCCTACCTGCTTGCCTACCTATCTATCTACCTGCTTCCATACCTGTCTCCCTACATGTTTGCCTATCTATCTACCTGTCTCCCTACCTGCTTGCCTACCTATCTATCTACCTGCTTCCATACCTGTCTCCCTACCTGCTTGCCTACCTATCTACCTGTCTCCCTACCTGCTCGACTTAAGCTCAGAAGGTTGTCTCGCTAAAGACACGACCAGGCCGCCAACATTGTGACTATTCTGACTTGGTGAACACTAACTACCATCAACACAATCAAAACCACAAACACCACCACAATCATCACCACCACAACATCCTCACGCACCACCACCACCACCACTACCCCCCACCACTACCACTACCCCCAACCCATAATGTAACTCACTCCACACCAATCTATCCACACACACCCATCTCACTCATGTCTCTCCCAGCAGACTCCATAACTCAACCCAACACCCCACACCAATCTATCCACACACCCATTCCATCCATCCACCTCCTCTCCCCCACCCGGCCCTGTAACTCACTCCCAACAACTCACACTAATATATCCACAACCTCGTTATAAACTTTTCCTATCCTTCTCCCCTATTACCCTCTCCCTCCCTCCCTCCCTCCCTCCCATCTCCCTCCCTCCCTCCCCCCTCCCTCCCGTCCACGTCCCTCCCTTATCCCCTCTCCGTATGTCCTTCCTTCCCTCCCCCTCTTTATCTCCCCATTCCCTCCTCCCCCCCCTCCCCTCCTCTCTTTCCCTCACCTCCCACTCTCTTCCCTCCAACTCCCCCCCCCCTACCCAAGCCATTACGCAGGTCAGCCAACATATTTATATATGGCTAGTAAACACCTGGCTATCAGTCAGGTGTGCGGAGCCATTTACCGTGACACTGCTCTACATTTACAAACATCTGTTAGTGCGACAAAATGATAAGCGGGCTCGTTTACCCCTTGATGTACAGCGGGTGTATATCACGACTTGGCACCGCTGATGGATATATGTGTGTTTCACGCCGTGCCACAGTGATGGTGTGGCGTGGTGCCCGGGCGGTGTGGTGTGATGACAAGGTGGGGTGGTGGCGTGGTGGTGGTGTGATGTGGGGTCCGGGTGGTGTGATGGCTGGGTGGTGTGGTGTGATGACTGAGTGGTGTGGGGCCCGGGCGGTGTGGTGTGATGACTGGGTGGTGTGGGGTCCAGGTGGTGATGGTGGTGGTGATGGATGAGTCGGTGATGTGAGTAGTGGTGAAGACACTTCAGTTACACCTGTCTCCCCCACAGCAGGAACAGCACCATCTGTCTCCCCCACAGCAGGAACAGCACCATCTGTCTCCCCCACAGCAGGAACAGCTGGGTTGACAGGTCGGGTGTCCCTCCCCACTTAACAGTGTCTAGCGAATCAGTGCTTAATAAGTATCAAGTTTCTTTGCTGGTATGTAACTGGGAAACGTATTGTTAGTGGTGATATACGGCGGAGGAAGACGGGGAGGAGGAGGAGGGGGGAAGAGGGGGAGGAGGGGTAGAGGGAGAAGAGGGAGGAAGAGGGGGAGGAAGAGGGGGAAGGGGAGGAAGAGGGGGAGGAAGAGGGGGAGGAAAAGGGGGGAAGGGGGGAGGGAGGAAAGAGAAGGAGAAGGATTGTTAGCACGCGACAAATGACGACGGGAAAGACACAACAGAGTTTAGATTGTGTGTTAGAATGAAAAAAAATTCTCTCTCTCTCTCTCTCTCTCTCTCTCTCTCTTGTGAAGGTTGATCAGTTAGCCATATCTGTCGTACATAACATTTTCATATTACACACTGAAATAAGAGATAATCTCGCTCACTCACTCACTCTGGAACTAACTGTGATATGTAGCAATACTGTTTAACGTGGAGGCCTAGCGATTCTATTGTCTTCCTATTTATTGAAATAATATTAACTCGGTTGTGTACATAATAAAATATTAGAAATTAAAGTGTACACAACAGTTCGTCTCATTCACCAACACGACGTAAGGAAAGTAACATTCACGTGGACCTTCTTTAATAAACATAAGGTCCCGCCGTTTGTCTCCAGGTACAGGTTTTTTCATTAACAGGTAAGGAGATGAACGTCCAGTCGATGAGGCAGGTGGGTTAAGGTCGGTGAGAGATCCACTTAATGGTCATCTATAAGCGTGTCTGAGTCCATAACTCACCCGCTTGTCACCAGAGGCGCCACTGGACCACATCATGTCAACAAACCGTGATACACGACCCTACCAAAATCCCTTGTAAAGTCTCACAACATTTCGTGCCAGAAGCCTCATTTCCAAGACCCAAAGGACGTTCAGGAATTAGCATTTTCTTGTAGGATATGGGGCCTCATTTAGCTTTACACGACGGGGCTGGTGAGAGAATGTAAGGTCCGTGTTGTGTTGGCCACGAGGAGGAGGAGGCAGCAGCAACAGAGGCCAACACAAGAGGAGCCTCAACACTCCCTCTTGTCCCTCTCTAACCCCCCCCTACTGTCTCACACCCTCTACACACTTCCCCGATAATTGATATTGATGTATTTGAATATCCGCTTTCTCGAGGTGAGATTTATAGCCCCGAAAACAAGCACGTTTGAATAACATACTCGAGCAAGGTGAAGACACGACTTACCTGCTGTCCGTTCATGTTTACAGGTAAGCAAATAAGTAAAAATAGACTCATCTGTTTACATTCGGCCACGGAGAGAGAGAGAAAGAGAGAGAGAGAGAGAGAGAAATCGTGTGTAAAATAAAGAGTAAAATCACCCATACATTAATACTACTGTACTGTACTGTCCAGCTCTGGGTGTGTGGTGTTATAGTATAGTCACACAAGGGGGCAGGTGGAGGTCGCCTGTGTAAAGGTGTAACACAACTTTCTAATTGGTTTTAGAGGCAAATGTAGCCATTATGTTCATTAATGACGAGGTAACTCCATTTGTTTACGTTCACGCTAAATTCACCTCTTGTGGACGACCCGTTAACACGACACTTATCTCTGGGCCGTTCTTTAGTTTCTTAGTGTGTGTGTGTGTGTGTGTGTGTGTGTGTGTGTGTGTACGGCCCATTAAACAAGACCCATTACCGTGATAACCTTTAATCACTGTCCTTGTTATAGATTATCCTCGGTAACACAACCCATGAGAGGTAAGAACGAAGATAAAGTGTCTACGTGTCTGTCTCTTTCCTCCCCTCCTCTTCCTCCTCCTCCTT
Organism: Homarus gammarus; assembly: GCA_958450375.1. Classification (NCBI taxonomy): domain Eukaryota; kingdom Metazoa; phylum Arthropoda; class Malacostraca; order Decapoda; family Nephropidae; genus Homarus; species Homarus gammarus. Next base: position 1,493,232 of record CAUDMG010003158.1, on the reverse strand, counting down.
CTCCTCCTCTTCCTCTTCCTCATCTTCCTCCTCCTCCTCCTCCTCTGCCTCCTCCTCCTCCTCCGCCTCCTCCACTAAGAGAAATGAAAATCAGTTTTGACAAGAGGATGACAAGAAGTTATGTATGGTTATAGATCGTCCCGTCACCTCACCACCTGACTTAAATAAATGATGAAACAACACTCCCACACTAACACAACACAACACACTTGAGTTTGAAGAAGAGTTTTAGTCAATTGGGGAATAAATATAGCAAATATTTCTCAAAAGCCTACTGGGATAACGTCAAAGTGTGATTCAACCCGAGTCACACACCTTAACCTGAGCTCTACACAAGTAAACAACAAGGTTAACTTCTCTCCTCTCGGAAACCTGTGTGATGAGTTAAACCAGACTTGGATGTTAACTGTGTTGTGTGGAGTGACGGGGAGTGAGTTAACCCCTTCAACTGTCATCACTTGGATGTGTTACCTGGACGTGTTACCTGGTCGTGTTACCTTTAGCCGTGTTATATAGCCGTATTACCTAGCTGCGTTACCTGGCCGTGTTACCTCGTCATATTACCTGCCCTGTCACCTGGGAGTTTTGCATTCTCTGGGTTCAACTTGTCAATGTCTCCCGGTTTGAGAATATTAAATGAGCGCTTCACGATACCTATACAATATAATGCACACTTATATACTATACTATACTATACTATACATAAGAACGGTAACTTAAAGATCACCCCACTCCTCACACGACGAAATATATCCATCAGACAGATCAGAAGAGGAAGATATTGATGCTAACTAAAGATAGACAAAATTACATATAGGAAAAAGTTATCCACGTGAGGTATTAAACAAACCAACAACACATACACAATACCTCTCACTATACAAACAATAACAATAATAAATATACACCTAGTTAGTACAGAATATACATCAATATCATACACGACACTATACATCGTAAACGTTCCTCGTATATCGATTTGTTGTAATAAGTCTTCATGTCTCTGTTTACACTACAACTTGGTGGAGATATTTTCGCTTCATTTAAAACTGGTAATGAAGGGAAGTTATTCTTATGTTGTGTTTGAAGTGAATCCTCCTCTTTTTCCTCTTCTTCTTCCTCCTACTCCTCCTCCTCCTCCTCAGTTCAATGTACAGTAGGTCCTGACAGTTTTCAAGAGGCGTGAGTGTGTAAAACAAATCGGAAATCTGTTTGTTCTTAGAATCTCTCTCTCCTTAAAATCTGTTTCTGTCTGTAATATGTCATGTCTGTCTGTAAAATCTGTCCTTAAAACTGTTTTATGTCGGTAAAATTTCCTCATTCTGTAAAACCTGACTGTGTCCGTAATATTTGTGTGTCCTTAATATCTGTCCGTAATATCTGTATGTCCGTAGAGTCCGTGTCCGTTAACAACTACATTTTGTGACTGCTTCAAAGATTTCGTTACAGAGGTGGGATACTCCTGTACGTCATTTAACAAGTTTAATAAATGTACAGAATAGTCCTGACTGTTCCTTTAAATGAACTCTTATCCGGCCAACACTGCGGATATACTAATTACAACACTAATAATACCATGAACCGTAATACAATATTTCAGTATTACATAATTTTCCCAATATGGTTTTTTAGATCAATATTCATCATAATACCAGTAAATAAAAACTAATTAAATAAACAAAATTTAAAATACTAATCAATACTGATTATTGTACTGTATTAACAATTCAAATATCAAATAATAACAACTATAACACTGCTACTACTATTACTACTATTACTTCTACTACTACTACTACCACTGCTGTTACTACTACTAATAATAAGTAACATATAATAAACGTTCACAGGTATAAATAACAGCATAAAACAGGAAGGACAATAAAATAAAATAAAATAAATAAAATAAAATAATTGTGCAAACCTCAACCTGAGAATTACTGCCGCTCGTAAAATATTAGGTGGCAGTGTACATCACACACACACACACACACACACACACTACACTTAACTTATTTCTTGGTTTAATCAATTATTTGTCTACTTACACATTCACGATGATGTTGATGCAATATTGAAACAACGATGCGTCGACAGGTGTACAAACAGGTGTGTATGTTATGACCCACTCACGCGTATGTACGTGTTCTTTATTACCATGACGTTATACAATATGACTCAACGGACGAAACATTCTGAACAAAGATCTATGGTCGTGTGTCAGGTTGGTGGCTCTAATTACTCTTTATATGGTAAACTGTGGATCTCTCTCTCACGTATACTCCCTGCACTGAGTACATGTAATATTATAACTCCCTCACCGAGAACAGTGGTATTGGCTGCACTCAATACTTCACGACTCTCCACAGTGAATGCCAGGATCATGACAGGATGGTGTTCCATATGTGGAAATAATTTCTAAACAAACACAAACACGACTCAGTGTAATCAGCAACAGTCGACCTTTCTAACAGATAAACACGGATGAGTTTGACGGATACTTGGAATTCCAGTTATCTCCATTTGTAGTTGAGAACATTATATGTTTCCCAACGTGATTCGTATGTTTGTAACAGCAAGTATAAGAACAATAATATTAATATGTGTATGTGGTGTAGGATCGCATGAGCGCTACCTTACAAACAGTTACAATTGCTAATTTAAACATAAAATTCATATTTCTTTCATAAATAGAAGAGTCTGTGAGTTACATTATAGTTAAACTAATACAATTACACCCATGGTTGTTGTCATCTGTTATATTCCTATTTTACAACGTATCTCCCCAGCTGGAAGTTTCTTACTGCGCATAAAACAAACCAAACTGCCACGTCTTGGTTTGAAGAAGTTATACTGAAACTAAATTATTTCATTCCAAAAGTAACATAAAGACGAGCTACAAATATTATCACGTCATTATTTAGAAATGCACCTCGCAATCAGGCATACCAACCTCGCAATCAGGCATACCAACCTCGCAATCAGGCATACCAACCTCGCGATCAGGCATACCAACCTCGCAATCAGGCATACCAACCCCTCACATGCAACAAGAGTCATAATGCTCATTCTCAGATCCATCAGACTCACTCACCTGTAAAGATAAGTTTCTTACTAAATGTACTAACAGGTGTAGTAGTGGGCCAGGTGTAAGAGTAATAATAGTCAGGTGTGTAGAGGACTGGTATATAGTAACAGCCCCGCATAAGTGGCACTCTATACATAGATCAAAAAGATATATAGTTAATATATAGAATGTATAGCACACCATTTGGCTCACGTTTATTATAGCAGAAATAAACAAAAGGAACATGTGGTGTGTGTCGCTGTTTGTGATATGTTCGATGTCTGATTTTAACATTGTGCTGTGACCTTGTGCTGTGATCTTGTACTGTGACCTCGTGCTGTGACTTTGTACTGTGACCTTGAGCTGTGACCTTGTGCTGTGACCTTTTGCTGTGACCTTATGCTGTGACTTTGTACTGTGACCTCGTGCTGTGACTTTGTACTGTGACCTTGAGCTGTGACCTTGTGCTGTGACCTCGTGCTGTGACCTTGAGCAAAACACAGAAGGATGTCCACCAGGCAAGCACACTAACACAGCAACACACTGTCATAAACACTAACACAGCAACATACTGTCATAAACACTAACACAGCAACACACTGTCATAAACACTAACACAGCAACATACTGTCATAAGCATTAACACACAAACTCACTGTCATAAACAATAACACAGCAACACACTGTCATAAACACTAACACAGCAACACGCTGTCATAAACACTAACACAGCAACACACTGTCATAAACACTAACACAGCAACACACTGTCATAAACACTAACACAAACATACTGTCATTAACACTAACACAGCAACACACTGTCATAAACACTAACACAACAACACAGCGTCACAAACACAGAATGACTGTCCACTAGGCAAGCACACTGATAACACCCAGTGTCTACCAGTGAGGGAGTGAGAATGAGGGAAGGGGAGGGGACAGAGTGGGGGAGGGGACAGAGTGGGTGGGAGGGGGAGGGGACAGAGTGGGTGGGAGGGGGAGGGGACAGAGTGGGTGGGAGGGGGAGGGGACAGAGTGGGGGGAGGGGAGGGGACAGAGTGGGTGGGAGGGGGAGGGGACAGAGTGGGGGGGAGGAGGTGGTGACAAAGAGATGGAGGGGGAGGAGACTATGAGCCAGGATGGGTGGGAGGGGGAGGAGACGGTGAGGGAAGGGGTGAGGGGGGGAGGGGACGGTGAGGGAAGGGGTGAGGGGGGGTGATGAGATGACATGAGGAGTGTCAGTAACGGAGAGTGACAACGGCGTTCTACTGTACTAATATGACTTCTGAGTACAGCTGACTCCAGAGTCCAGCCTTAGAGGATGAGGTTGAAGGACGACCACTGACATAGACTCGAGGGGACTTGATGACAGGAGGAGGAGCATCGAGGAGGAGGAGGACTTGAAAGATCCCCGACAGTCACCCGAACCTCATCAATAATGATACGAATCCCGACAACCATAGACCAGAGGTTCGACAGCTAACTCAAAACCCAACATCTAAACCTAAAACAGAAGACAACCATAACCCCAACAAATAATAATACCCGAAACCCGACAGTCAACCTGAGGTCCGACAGCCACCAGCAGCGAGCAAACGTCACAAACTCTACGGGTTGTTCACGCGGATAATGACACCAACACGCCAAACAACCTCTCTCTCTCTCTCTCTCTCTCTCTCTCTCTCTCTCTCTAATCAATTACTTTTATCATTAAAATAAATAATTAGTTAACCATTACAAGAAATACATCTATATAACGACCTCTATTTCAATCATGATATAAGACTAATATTTCTGACCCTATGAGCGAAAATATTTGGTTAGATAATAGAGAAATCAGTCATTTTTCAAAACATTTCGATAATTAACTAAAGATTTGAGTTTGTAGGCATAAAAACCCGATATCTGTCAGTAGATTATATAAAAATAACTTTCATGTCATCGGCTTGAGTACAAAACGTTGACAACACAGAAATGAAAAACAACATTTTTTTCCCCTTTGTCCAACATGGAAAACAAAAGTTAGATTCTTATGTAGTCTGACCTGTTGATTTGAGACAGGACCACCCACCACCACCGCCACCCACCACCGCCACCCACTTACATCCCACAACCACCCCCCCCCCCACCACCGCCACCCACTTATCTCCCACAACCACCCCCCCCCATCCACCAAACCACCTCTGAAACAACCACCACCCACCACCAACCTCCACTCACCAAACCAACTCCCAACCAACCACCATCCACCGAGCAAGGAACCACCACTTACCAACCACACACCACCAACCACGCAAAAGAGACTCCACAGCTAAATTAACCTATATCTCCAAAAAAATGCCTCAATATTGTTTCTCTCTCCTTCTCTTTTTTTACCCCCTGAATCACCTGTACCATCAGTCATTCAGCCAACAAGCCCCGGTTACCTGAGCTGGGTCCACAGATCAATAAAACCTTAAAAAAAAAATTGAAGGTTTTATGTAAATTCTTCAAAATAACGTGTACAAAATTGTTATCTAAGAGTGATTAAATTAAAAACTCGTTATCTGAAGGTTTTTACGTGAGCAAATAAAAACCCAGTTGTCTTTAAACTAAAAAAAAACACACAACTTATACCTAAAAATCAATTAGTGTTCACCTACAGCATGACTTAAAATAATCCAAAGAAATTACTAAGATGGTGGCCAAGAGACTAAGTTTATTTGTCATATTTACCAAATAATCATGAAATTTAATTCTTAATTCAAGGGTGGTATGGGTTGTGGGGTCATGGTATGGATTATAGGGTTATGGCGTGGGTTGTGAGGTCATGGTATGGGTTGTGGGGTCATGGTATGGGTTGTGGGGTCATAGTATGGATTATAGGGTTATGGCGTGGGTTGTGAGGTCATGGTATGGGTTGTGGGGTCATGGTATGGGTTGTGGGGTCATGGTATGGGTTGTGGGGTCATGGTATGGGTTGTGGGATCATCGTATGGGTTGTGGGATCATGGTGTGGGTTGTGGGGTCATGGTGTGGGTTGTGGGATCATGGTATGGATTGTGGGGTCATGGTGTGGGTTGTGGGGTCATGGTATGGGTTGTGGGATCATGGTATGGGTTGTGGGGTCATGGTATGGGTTGTAGGGTCATGGTGTGGGTTGTGGGGTCATGGTACGGATTGAGGGGTCACGATGTGGGTTGTGGGGTCATGGTGTGGGTTGTGGGGTCATGGTATGGGTTGTGGGGTCATGGTATGGGTTGTAGGTTCAGGGTATGGTATGAAGTATGAGATGCAGTTGTGTAGGCCTAGCTAGATAGTCCAGGTGTGTAGGCCTAGCTAGTCAGTCTAGGTGTATAGGCCTAGCTAGTCAGTCCAGGTGTGTAGGCCTAGGTAGTCAGTCCAGCTGTGTAGGCCTAGCTAGTCAGTCCAGGTGTGTAGACCTAGCTAGTCAGTCCAGGTGTGTAGGCCTAGCTAGTCAGTCCAAGTGTGTAGGCCTAGCTAGTCAGTCCAGGTGTGTAGGCCTAGCTAGTGATTTCCCTATCCTTCCCCTCCCCATGACTAATCCCACAAGCGGTGCCCGGGGGAGAAGGGAGGGGGGGAGGGGGAGAGGGGAGGGGGGAGGGGGGAGGGGGAGAGCGGCAGCACACACACACACACACACACACACACACACACACACACACACAGGTGATATGCATAACCAGGATATATTAGTGTTGAGAGCGTGGGAGTGTGTCGGGACTAATAGGGGATTATACAGTACTCACCTCACTTCACCTCACCTCACCTCACCTATTGTATGAGGTGGGGGGGTGATGTAGGGAGGGGGAGGTGAAGTGTGAGAGGAAGGAAGAAAGGGAAGAAAAGATGATTAGGAGAGACGAGTAGAAGTAACGATGAGGGGCGGTTAAGGGGTTATGACGAAAGGGTGATTGAGGTCGGGGTTGATTGGGGTCGGGGATGATTGGGGTCGGGGATGATTGGGGTCGGGGATGATTGGGGTCGGGGGTGATTTGGGTCGGGGGTGATTGGGGTCGGGGGTGATTGGGGTCGGGGGTGATTGGGGTCGGGGGTGATTGGGGTCGGGGGTGATTGGGGTCGGGGGTGATTGGGGTCGGGGGTGATTGGGGTCGGGGATGATTGGGGTCGGGGATGATTGGGGTTGGGGGTGATTGGGGTCAGGGTGATTGGGGTCGGGGTGATTGGGGTCGGGGATGATTGAAGTCGGGGATGATTGGGTTCGGAGGTGATTGGGTTCGGGGGTGATTGGGCTCGGGGTGATTGGGGTCAGGGTGATTGGGTTCGGGGGTGATTGGGTTCGGGGTGATTGGGGGAGGGAGTGATTAGAATTGGGAATGATTGGGGTTAGAGGGTGATTGGAGTAGGGGATAATTAGGGTACGGGGTGATTAAAGTAAAGGATAATTAGAGTAGAGGGCGATTAGGATTAGAAATGATTAGCGTAGAAGGATCAAGGTATATTATTGTACTAGAAACACCGACTATTTACTTAACCATAAGGGTAAATAACAGCTAATTAACTTCGAAGTGTAAGTACAAGCAGGTATACAGCACAGGTATATAATGTAGGTACAGTCCCCTTCACTAGTGCGTTTACAGGGGCTCGTCTTATAAACATTCCACAAACCATTATTTTTTAGATATTTGTTTTATTATTGTTTTAATCTGATTCCATAATGTGTTTATTATCGTGAGTTTCCTTCTGTCGTATGTAAATAAACACAGGGCTGCCACACTGCACAAAACCTGACGAGCCCCTGTAAACGCACTAGTGAAGGGGACTGTATCGTAAGACATGTGGCTATTGCTTAATATAATTGGTACCTCAACATTATTATCATCAGAAAGGCATTTAAAAATCATTTAAACAAACGAACAATAATGCCTCAGATTAAACATAAACAGAAATGTCTTAATTGTTTACGTACACATAATCAGACGTTTATATAAAAAGTATTTAATCAATGAGTAACGTGACTTCTCTGCGTGCGTCTGTCAGTTGCCATCTTAATGTCTCCTCCTTAGGCAATGTAAACAGAGTATCTGATCTGATGTAAACAATATATCTAATATTATCTGTCCTTCCTCATCCCCTCTCATTATCTCCTCCCTTATCCCCTCCCTCCTCTACGTAAGCATAAGCAGGTGTGGGAGAATGGATGGGGGGGGGGGAGGGGGGAGGAGTGCCACAGGTGTCGGTAGCGTGGGCGCGGCGAGGCACCATAGACAACAGGTGTTTCTCTGGTGACTGGTGTGCACAACAGGTGTAGGCTAATTACTGGTATTATAATTATTCGGTCTCGTTCAACAAACTACATCCTGACATCCCTGCACACTCCACCCATACTATTACCTCCACCCACAATCCTTCATCCTCTACCCACACCCCTCCATCATCTACCCACATCCCTACCTCCTACATCCACATTCCTACTCTCTGCCTACCTCCTCAACCCACACTTCTCCATCCTCCACCTACTTTTCTACATCCTCCACCCACACCCCTGCCTCCTCCACCCAGCCAACCTCCTCCCCCCACATCGAATTAAAACACTGATGTTTATCGTCTGATTACTAGTGACATCTTCCGGCACTAAGCGGAACTATATACCATCACACACCAAGTAATGTACACGTCCTTCCTAACAACCATCAGTAATGTGGTTCTTCTGTTGACATGACTGGTGTCTATCAGTAACAGGGTGAGTCAGGAAAATGTCTATCAGTATTATAGAGGCTGAGATCTGTTTATATCAGAACGTCGAGCAAAGTGAACATGGAAGTTAAGCTGATAACATTTTGTTCCTGTGTTCTCTGCTCGGGTCTAATGCTAATCCTAACGTCATGATTAAACAGGTGAGCAACAGTGAGCTGAAGACTCCCGTGGTAGGTGGTTCACTTAGCGGAGAGTTCATATTAAACACACAATGATAAAAATGTACAAGTTTAGGTTTTGTAAATCTGGCAGAGGAAGGAGGAGTCCAGCACACAACAGAGCGAGACACAAGTGGTGATAGTCTTGAACAAGCATAGAGACCTTGTACACGGTGTCGCCAGCAACATGACACAGAGGACAGCCTGCGCACTTGCACCAGCGTACATTGCAATATGCACTGTACTTGTTGAAGCACTTCTCAGTGGTACACGTGCATTTACATGGTCATATAACACTCTTGGGACTGCTGGTAAATTTGCAAGAGGCTAGTGAGGGTGGCGTCGTGTGCTGCTCACACCCGCTGGCCAGTTGTGGCAAGCTTACAGGATGTCATCAGGTTTGAGTGACTGGATCTCTCTCTCTCTCTCTCTCTCTCTCTCTCTCTCTCTCTCTCTCTCTCCGGTAAACACAGCAGCGATAGATGCTGTAAGACTGCAGGTTTTTCACAGATGTTCCACTACTGTACAGGTGAAGCAGATGTCGTCACGTAAGTATTTACTAAAGAAGGAACATGCCCAAGAGAAGTGTCACCCAAAATACAATGAAGAACATCCCATCTCATCAGTCAGATCACCAGACAATATAGTGCTGATAACCTAACACTAACCACTAATTAAACTTGTTATTGTGGAAGGAAACTGGAGAATGTTATCGTTTTAACCTCAAATATCTGAGACGCCGCCAAGACCCAAACATAATCGCGGAGGTTGTGAAGTGTGGTAGTGGCAGAGACAGGTGTAGCCGGACATGTTCCTGCAGGTAGCATGGCCAGTCACACACCAGTTGGCCCTCGACGTTGCTGAATGAAAAATGCATCAACACACAAACACACACACACACAAGACCCGCGTGAAGATCCTCAAGTAGAGTCTAAGGATAAAATTAAACAAGTCGTGAACTTTTCTCATACTGTATTGAGCTATGCACGAAGGTTACTTTACGCTGGGTAATACGTTCACTTAAGTTACAGTAGTTACATTACATACAGTTTAATACAGTGATGGAAGTGGTGATAAGATCTAGCTGCTTAAGAGTCACCGGATGATTCTTGTTCTATTTTGTCGGAATGTTTAATGGCTCAATTTTATTCTTTTACGTAAACAAAAATAACAGTACACATAAGTAATCCCATCGAGTGTCTCAGGTGTCCTGCCGCCCACAACACACAGGTGACACAGGTAGTAGGGACCTCCTACAACACACAGGTGACACAGGTAGTAGGGACCTCCCACAACACACAGGTGACACAGGTAGTAGGGACCTCCCACAACACACAGGTGACACAGGTAGTAGGGACCTCCTACAACACACAGGTGACACAGGTAGTAGGGACCTCCTACAACACACAGGTGACACAGGTAGTAGGGACCTCCTACAACACACAGGTGACACAGGTAGTAGGATCTACCACAACACACAGGTGACACAGGTAGTAGGGACCTCCCACAACACACAGGTAGTGGGGACCTGAGACTCCCTCAACAACCATCCCGTGGGAAACTGTTCCTCCCTGCACCGTGAATGACTACATCATTTTTAAGAGTAATAAACTCCCCTGGAAAAATGGCCGGCATGCGACAGTCTCCACTACTTTGTAACTAAAATCACTGCGGGAAAACAAGGCTAAAATGCCATATCTGGTAAGGGATATCTTCACACACCGTTATATACAGACTTTGATCCTAAACGATGGATGATCTGAAGACTATTAAACCACAGCGTGTTCATTTCTCCAGTAAAGGTGAATGTGAAAGCAAGAGTGGCATAAGGTCAGTGTTTTGGGGGAGATCCTTAAGGTTGACTGAGGTGGGTTAAGTAGCCATGGGTTTCAACCATAATGAATGACCAGGAGTTGACAATGTTTTTGCCCCCGCACCTGTTGGCTGGGAGTAAGGGTTGACCATGTGACCAAATCCATAAGCTGTCGGCATCCCAGGGTGTGTGAGCCCCCCGCGGACCCCACCTTCCCCCACCAGAACCCCAACTCTCCCCAGGGCCCCAACTCACTCCCCAGGTCCCCAACTCACCCCCTAGGGCCCGGTTCCCTCCCGTGCGCCCCGACACCCCCTGAGACCCGTTCTGTCTCCCATAAGACCACTGTCAAGGCTTACGACCTCTGGAAACTCACCGACTGAACCTTGTTGCGAATTCTGAGTGATTAAGGCGCGTTGGGGATGTCGGCGTTGAGGATGTCAGCGTTGAGGATGTCAGCGTTAAGGATGTCGGCGTTGAGGATGTCGGCGTTGAGGATGTCGGCGTTGAGGATGTCGGCGTTGAGGATGTCAGCGTTGAGGATGTCAGCGTTGAGGATGTCGGCGTTGAGGATGTCGGCGTTGCGGATGTCGGCGTTGAGGATGTCGGCGTTGCGAATGTCGGCATTGAGGATGTGGGCGTTGAAGATTTCGACGTTAAAGATGTCGGCGTTAAGGACATCAGCATTGGGGATTTCGACGTTAAAGATGTCGACGTTTAAGATATCAGCGTTGAGGATGAGTTTAAACGCAAGACGTAAAAGCGATTTCTAATATACCCAGAGAGCGCCTTCCTTGCCAGCACCTCCTCCTCCTCCTCCTACCTGCCAGAGACGCCCTTCAGCATAACGCCAATAATTAATGAAGCGTGGGACAATACCGGCAAGGTAATCGTCTGAGTGTTTGTTAGTAAATGAATGATAAGGGAAGCTTTTGTCTGAGGAGTAAAAAAAATAAAATAAAAATAATAATAATAAAAAGGGGATAACGTTATGGCATTGAGACTTTATATTATTCTGTAGGTTAGGTTAGGTTAGGTTAGGATAGGTTAAAAAGGTTAGGTTAAGTCAAAGTCATTAATTTTCTCATCTCATAATTTTATCCCAGTCACTGTAAGGTCTGAGGAGGCACAGGTGAGACAGTTAACAAAGCAGTACTAATTAGGCGTAGGAGGAGGAGGTGTTGTACAGGTGAGTCAGCAGGACCGTCCGTGGCGCCTCTGTCACCTGCTCCTCACTCAGGTGCTTATCCTCATCATGGTGCCTCTATCCTACCTTGACACACCTGTGATACCCAACAACACTGCAGGCGTCAGGTGTACTCCTCCCCTGACACACCTGACCAGAACGTCAGGACAGGTGAGCAGTGTAGTAGGAGAGAGAGAACGACTTAACAGGTAAAGTATTAAAGAGATGCAGACAGGTAAAGTGATCATTAAATGGAAGTGGGTGGAGGAGCATAAGGAAGACAAGAATAGGTGGGTGGAGGGGTCAAAGGAAGACAAATCTCTGTGGGTGTAAGAAAGGAAGGAAGGGCAGGGTGAAAGAGACAGTGGTCACCTCCGCCTCTTCATTAGCGTTTAACACCCGCTACACCGTCCAGGGGGAAGCGTGTGTCGGCGGTGACGTCACTCTGTCATGCATGGGCAGCCACAACCACAGGCACGATGGTATCAATATTCACCCAGGCGACCCTACCAGAATTAATCGAGTGGCGACGATACATGTGTGTGTGTGTGTGTGTGTGTGTGTGTGTGTGTGTGTTTATAGGAGGATGGGAAGGAGGAGGAGGAGGAAGGTGAGAAGGAAGGGAAGGACGAGGAAGAGAGGAGGAGGAGGAGGACACCTTTGCTTTGGGTTTTATGTGGACCGAAGAATGCAGGAGGCGATCGTTACCAGCCGAGTTAACTGCGACGAAATATAACTTCAGAAACACAAGACGACACTTATAAGCAGCGTACATACATACATACATACATACATACATACATACATACATACATACATACATACACACTTATACATACATACATACATACACAACATACATACACACATACATACATACATACATACATACATACACGAGCATCTAAGAGTGTTTGATTTTCTCGTTGTTGTTTTTTTTTGTCAATCACAGGTCATCTTGGAAGTCCCTGAGTGCATGACCTTGTGTGTGTGTTAACGGTATAGCGGGGTCGAGGTTCCTGTCCCCATCCCATCTATTGACTTACCCCCCTCCCACCTCCACCTCCCCCCTTTCACCCCTTCCCCCTCCTCCCTTCCCCTTCACCAATCCCCAATCCCCACCCCCCTCCCCACAGGTAGATATAATGATTATCTCTTCAAAATGTTGTTCCCAGACCACGGTACCACAGATCACCGGAAGATTAGCCAACCTAACCTAACCTAACCTAACCTAACTTAATTTAGCTTAACCTAACATCACTTAAACGTTACCTAGCCTGACCCATGCTAAAGTAACAGAACAAACTAAACTAAGCTAAGCTAATTTAACTTAACCACACCTAATCAAACCTAACCCCCCCAGGTGAGGATAGAGTTGTTAATCATTAGGTGAAATAAACTGGGGTGTCTAAACTTAAGGTAATCCACGACACCTACACGGCGTTTGAGGAGAGTAAATATTAAAATAAAGTTGAGTTCTCAGAGGTGTGTCAAAACAATGTACATCTTACGCTGGGTTTAAGGAGCAATGTCTAATTAATATGTAAGCCAGATGGTTGGTGACACATCATCTTTAAAAGGATGTAGATATTTCTCTGTAAATAAACGACATGACAGCCACACAACCTCACAAAACACACCAGATAATTCATCCCGGAGTATCATGCCGCCGCCTGCCTCCCGGTGACTCGACAGAAAACGAACTCTTCTAGGTTGTGTGTTTGTGGCAGAAGATCCACCGCCAGCCACCACTAACACCCACGAGGAGCACCCAACGATATACAAGACGAAAATCATGGATACTAAATGTGTTAGGACCTGAAGGAGTAAGTAGAGGGTCAGGAGGGAGGAGGGTACGAAGGTTAGTGTGGGGGGTGGAGGCGCGGTACGACAGAGAACGGTCTCCCAGGGAGGCGCCGTGGGGGGCACGGGGGACAAAATCAAATACGCCCGCCGACCACATTCGTTTTGGCTTATTATATACACGGCGGAGTATAACTTGCCTTTACAGGCTTCCTCCTGGCCGTTTGATTGTTTTTCCCGCGGGGTTGAGCAGGTCCTGTGCCCGCTGCTTTCACTTGTTATTCCTCTGTCTCGTCCACAACCTTACATTTGTTACTCCGTGTCATTTTTTCTCCTCCTCTCCATTGTGTTCTCTTCTCCTCCACCATTTATTTTTTTTTGTGTGTGTGTGAGTGAGCTGGGGGCAGAGTGTGGTGCATCCTAATGGTCGAGTATCTCTGCTGGTCTAACATTATCATCTCCACTGATTGTATCTCCAAACAGCAAAATTAATTTGTGACCTGCATATGTAGTTTAGTGAAGCATATATATACATACGCGTACATAAATTATGCATATTATCTTCTCGATTATGATCACTTAAGCACGAGTATTTGTGTTGCACCTGCTACACTTATTAATAGAAATATCATTTTCCTGTCGGCTGCTGTATTGAAGTCCATCCCAGGTACAGTCTTCTGAGAATATATATATATATATATACCTAACTTAACCTACCGACCTAACCTAACTTACACTAACCTAATATACATGTATTAACTATATATATACTATATATATATATATATACAGTATATACCGACCTAACCTACCGATCTGACCTAACCGAACCCAACCTTTACTAACCAAACCTACCTAACATAACCTTATCTAACATACCCTAAACTAACGCACGTAACCTAATCTAAACACACAGTATCTAACTTAACCCAACATTTCATAATTCAACTTTGATAAACTTAACCTAAGAGAATTTGAACTAATACTCCGACCGAACAAAACGAAGTAAACCTTAATCTAACCTAACCAAAACATGACCACCACACACACACACACACACAGGGGAGCGCGCGCTAAAACGCCACAAACCAAAGCTAAACACAGTGTTGGGTCATGAGTGGTGTGCAAGTTATCGATCGTGTGCAGGAGCGGCCATTTTGTGTGGGCGTGATGCTCATTATCAATAAAGCACCTGTGGTCACCTGATGGGTCTCTGGTCCTGACCATTTTCTACTCGGCCAACACCTGTGCTCACCTGATGGGCTATACACAATTTTATTTTCGTTATTGTTGTAGTTGTTGTTTTTGTTGTTGCTATTATTATTGTTGTTGTTCCTGTTTTTATTATTGTTCCTGTTCTTATTATTGTTGATGTTCTTATTCTTGTTGCTGTTGGTATTATTGTTGTTGTTGTTGCATCAATCAGATTCATTACTGCCAATCGTGAGTGGGTGACCAATTAACTGATTGGCTGAAACACATTTTTACCTCACCCGTCTAATGCCACTTACGTTTATTTTTATGGTTATTCTTGTGTTACATTTTTTTTAGCCTGTGGGAAACGTTTTATCTATCTATCTATCTATCTATCTATGTCCTAGCTCCTTTCCCTAACAAGAACATGGTAATAAAAATCCTTCTGGACCTAAACATCTTAATTATCAGAAATAAAATAATAATAATAATAATAATAATAATAATAATAATAATAATAATAATAATGATAGATCTACGTCTTTAATGAAGCTCCTGTAATTCTTTAATACCACTGGTTACATATTACAAAGATACTGAATATCCTTATCAGCACTACTTGTCAGCCAGTGGACAGGTGGTAATCGCGGCAGGAGTCAGCGAGGTGCAGCAGCAGGTGAGAAGACATACCACACCTGGACCTGATACATTAATGACATCAAACACCTTTTTAATACCTGCGTAAATGAGTATATTCCTTACCTGTGAATCACCAAACAAGACTTAAAGATATGGTAAGAAATGGTTCATAAGTAAGGCTGAATTAGTCCATAAACAAGTGTAATAATTCCGGTTCAGAGTTGGTTGTCAGGTCTGTTTATCGGGATGTCGATAACACAAATAACACGTACAAACACGGACACAAGCACACGTGGAATTTATATACACACGGACGTAGATAGGCACGGACACATACGAAAACAGACAGACACACGTACAAACACATAACACATATTATACAAAGACACAGACACACAGACGCACAAATAGACACACCACTTCCATGCCCAACTTAATGATGAGGCGGTACACAATATCTGTAAGTCAGGTTACAGTTTAGCTACAGCCAGAGAAGACCTCACATTAAACGCCATGAATAGTGATCACCTAAATCCATCTCATGACTCCTGACAACGTAGATGAAGAATAAACATCAAAATATATTCACTCATGACACTTGATAAATGTACAATGAAGTTGAATAATGAATCTAAACATGTTATTATTTCTGGGGGTGGGTCTGATATATGCAGTTCATGGCATTGGACTATATATTTGGGTTATATATTATATACTGTATATATGTCTCAGGTTGTTATTGACTTGCATTATATCGTCCACGTTTATTGTACCGAGTCATGTAATGTGTTATTATGATTAGGTCAACTTAAAATAATGATTCGAGTGTTTTTAAGTCATTATCGATAAGGTCTTTATGGATAAGGTTATGCCCAATTAGTGTTTACAGCGAAGACAAAATGTATTATCACCTGTTAGGAAAATAAATCTATGGGTATTATTACCAATGTTCATTTACAATAAAGTTATATCTAACCCAACAGGTCATGCTAGGTCACAGGTCATTCTAGGTCACAGGTCATGCTCGGTCACGGGTCATGTTGGGTCACAGGACTCGTGTATGTACTAAGCTGCAAACATTCTACCTACATCTATCAGTCTATCTGTAGGTACTGAACTCTCTACCTGTTAATACCTGGCTTGTATTGTGATAGACTGACAGGTGAGTCTCGATACACCTTTCCAATTAACCTGTCATGGTATTTGTGTGGAGGGATTAATAAGTAAAAATCTATTGTCTATGTAACTCTTCTTCTTCTTCTGTTTCCTTAATTATTATTTTTATAGTTTACATCGCCATTTATAAGGAGAAAGGAAGGGAGAGAGGAAGAAGCAGAGAGGCGGAGGGAGAAACATAGGCGCGGAGGGAGGGAGAGAGTGAGAGAGGGAGGGACATGACCCCGGCTTGACCTAGGAGCGAGGCACGGCAGGAGGTGAGGGGACGCATCACCAACACCGCCACAACACATTTGTTTCCATTATACACAAACACCCACCTGAGGGCTATTGTTTAGTTTTTTACAACGAAGACTTTTTCTGTGTGTGTGTGTGTGTGTGTATAACAAGGTGTGGCACTACAAGGTTCTTTCATTAAGGTGTTGTTGTACCCAGGAAGTCTTTTAGGTGTGTCTCATCAACGAAAAATATTTACACGTTGCTCAATGACTTTGTGAGCGACCATCATGCTGGGATTATCTAGTCGTCCCCCCACAACGCTATTAAAACACTAATATGTATTACTTTAAAACACACTACATCTCTCCTTGATTGTGTGTTAGAGATCTCCTAAGGTTCGCTCCGTGGGAATAGTTTCAAGAAGGTCTATGGTCAATTGGATACTTAGATGCAAATTACCGTCAACAGATGGCAGCACAGGAGAACGGGGTATCTCATAGGAGCAATTTGTTCCTATATGGTTCCGGGTTTTAACAACATAACACCTGTTTCATGACTCAACCAGCGCCAGCACACTTGTTCGAGGTTCTGTCATGGTAAAATTAATATTTTCCGCCTCAGTGAGTTATTATGCGCGTCAGTCATCAATACATTATTTATATTACCAAAAATATTATATATCAATTTATTTCACATCACGCATATCCACTAGCCCCTCACCTGCCCGTTACATCTGTCGCAACCGTGTACACCTGTGGCGTTAATTACATAGCGTTTCAGGACTACAGGCTGCATAGTCCAGGTGTAATTACTTCCTCCTGTACTGAGTTTGTGTTAAAGTTTTGTTACACAGGGATACGCAACTTTACTAGCCAATACCTGTAACTACCCCCCTGCTGGCTATATGAATGGTATCAACATCTGTTTAATATCTGCCACAAGGAATTGGAGAAAATTCACGGATTTTTTTTAATATAAATTCCATTTTCATTACTAAAGATACTTGAAATTACAATAAGAACACCTGAATGTAATGTACGTATTATTTTCTTTTAATCTATCGTACTGAACAGTGGATGGTACAGTATAACCTTGGCTGACATTCGTAATACCTGATCAGCCAAAGACATACGTCAAAAGTCTGTCACAACATCAAATTTGTGTACTGAATGAGTGTTGCTTCAATGGTGATAACGTGTCTCTCATATTTAACATCTCTCTTACATCGTTATTAATCCATTCCTCTATTCATCTATTCACTGCTTATACGCAATACATTTTAGCCAAGCACTTTATTAATTTACTATTTACCCCAGAGAGTAGTGACCTCGTCTCACCCCCACACACCCCGGCAACAGTGGAGGAAAGAGGCTCTCCCAATACTCTTTTTCTCTGCCCTTGATAAAACACCTACAGTCCTGGTTGACATCGAGGCGTCTCACATGGTATCCTCAGGGTGGTGATGAAGATTCCTTTGGGTTTACTACAAAGATTCCTTTTTTCTTTCCTCCTATCTCATATTAAAGACTATCCTTCCTTCCTTCCTTCCTTCCTTCCTTCATTCCTTCCCAAATTAAAGTCCGTCCGTCCCTCCCTCCCGTCTCTCACACTCTGGACACCATAAAGTCACTTAAGGGGGAGGAGGAGCACTTGTCTGTCTTCAGCGGCATTCAAGATCAACACTTGAGGGACATAATGTGGTCAGGGAGTTAAAGTGGTCATTATTTTTCTGCACGACTCTTTCTGTCTCCTCCTACGACTGTCGACACTATTTTCCCGAACTCCCCAACGAAGCCATGTTCAGATACTGTCCGGGATCTTAGTTACCTCCTCTCTTTTTGAACACCCTTGAGGCTGCCACGTTCGGACATTGTATAATATTTTTGCGTTTTTTTTTGTCAAAACATTTCCTGGGTAATGTTCGATTATTATCAAACATCTTCGCCTCTCTCTCCGAACACCATCAAGGTCATGGTCAGTTGTACCAAACACCTTGGCTTCTCCCTTGTCCGAACGCCTCCAGGGTCATGTTCGGTTACTCCCACAGCGACACTCGTAGACGATACTATCGAAGATCCTACCGGCCACTCCCCTGTCCGAACGCCACCAAGGCCATCCACCCTCCTGTAGGACATATTCGGACACGCTGGACCATATTTCCTGGCTGGGACACCCAAGTATCGACAGGACGACGTGGTCAATAGTCGCGCGAGACGTTTAAGACGAGAATCCGATCGGTGAGCCAAGATGGTCGGCCATTAATGGAGGCTGTTAATGAGGACAACCGCTACCCCGATACCACACACACACACACACACACACACACACACGTCAGCGAGCTACTTGCATAGCTCATTAACATCTTAAAGAGAAAATAAGTGTAAAATTCTACCTCGTTGTCATAATGCTTCACGGTGATGCAGGGGTCATTCGGAGGGGGGGCGATAACAGGTGTATAATATATCTACCTGGCCGAGTGCTAATTTACGATAGACGAGTTGGGTTACCTGGCTGACGTCTATAGCCCCTCAGGTGTCCACGACGCAAATAAGACACTGTATTAACATCTTCTATCGCATCCTATCATCCAAAAGATTCTCTCGATGCCGCAAGTGACCGACCGCCGCAAGTGACGAACCGCCTCAAGACAATGACCGCAGGTAAAAGAGGAGGTGTGGGAGGGGGGATATGGTGGCTCTCTTAAAGCGTATATCAATTACCGCAATTAAAACAATCGCTAGCTCTATCAGATTCCTAATTAACAGGCGAGGAGCACCTACCTTAATGTCCCCTGTCGACGGCCCTTTGTCTAGGCGCTGCGGGAAGATTAGAGAGCGATACTGCGGATATTTAGACACGTAAAAAACTCCTTCCTTGTTTCTTAATGAGTTAGTTTACTAATGGAGGAGCCGAGGAGATAACATTTAAGATGGGTGACACTTAGCTCGCCTCGCCTCGCCTCGCCCTCCTCTTCCTCCTCCTCTTCCTCTTCTTCCTCCTCCTTCTCTTACTCCTGCTTCTCATCTCCTAACTAAGCTACTTCTTCTCCTCTCCTTCCTCCTCCTATCTCATTTAACTGTATCTTCCTCTATGCCTTCTCCTCCTCTCTCACTTACTCTCAACCTTCTCTCTGTTCTCTTTTGCCTCTTTTATTTCTCCCTACTTATTCTTGTCCTTCTCCACCTTTTATTTTATCTCCATTCTCCTTAATTCCCCCATTCTAACTTTATCTCCCCCTTCCATCTCCTCAAAATTTACTCTCTTCTCTCCCCTTCTCCCTCTTTTTCATCTATCTATCTATATATCTATCTATCTATCTATCGATCTGTCTGTCTGTCAATCTCTGAAACTTCTCTTCGTCCTTCTCTATCTCCTTAAATTTATTCTCCTCTCTTATTCCTCCTTCCTTCAATTTCCCCCAGTATTGTCCTCTCCATTTCAATCTTTTCCTCATTCTTCCTTCAAATCCTTCATTCTTCCTTTCATTCTCTATATATTTTCTCTTCTCTTTAATATCTTCTTTCTTTTTTATTATCACATATGTCTAATTTCTCTCCTCTGGCCATAATGTTACTACACATCTTTTGGCCATACTTCCCTTGGTCACACTTCCCTTAGGCCACACTTCCTTTGGTCACACTTCCTTTGGTAACACTCCCCATGGCCACACTCCCCATGGCCACACTCCCCATGGCCACACTCCCCTTGACCACACTCCCCTTAACCACACTCCCCATGATAACACCCCCTAGACCACACTCCCCTTAGCTAGAATGAAATACAGACATAAAGTGTGTGTGTGTCGGGTCTCTCTTGTGTTACCAGATCTTACATATGTTACCTGGGTCCCCTTTACGTCTTTAGAGCCCGAATAAATAACCCTTTGAAGACAGTATAATAAACCTTTGAAGACGACAGTTTAACCCTTAAGAGGACTAAGTTTTTACCCTTTGAAGACTATAGGTTTAACCCTTTGATGACGATAGTTTGGTAATTTAAGAAAAGTGGTTTAAACCTCCGCACTAAAACAGTTTAACTTCCATCTACAAAGTGTTAATAGCTCCTTGACGCTACTTACTGTCACTTACACAAAAAAGTGTTACTGCACATATTTCTGAGCTGTCTGTTCTGTTCTCATATGTGAATGAGAGAGAGAGAGAGAGAGAGAGAGGGGGGGAGGGGGGTAGTAGTAGCAGCAGTAATAGTGGACAACATCACTCATTTATCCCCTCCCTCTCCCCCTTCCCTCTTCCTCCTCTTCCCCCCTCCTCCTGTTCCTCCTCCTGTTTCTCCAACAAACTATCACCATTTTTACGATTATTGGTGAAGATAACGTGATTTACCTGCGCTCCTCAGGTATGTACGATGAGATAGGAGGCATTTTTATAGTGCCTATGTGTCTGAAATTATCATCGTGGACAAGGGGCGGTGAGGGTCGTGGTGATGTTGCCCACACCCCCCCCCCCCTACACCAACATGAAGACGCCAAGCTTTACATGGTGACTAGCTACCACACTACGCTACCACCTGTTATCTTACCTGCCTTACCACCTGTTATCTTACCTGCCTTATCACCTGTTATCTTACCTGTCTTACCACCTGTTATCTTACCTGCCTTACTACCTGTTATCTTACCTGCCTTACCACCTGTTATCTTACCTGCCTTACCACCTGTTATCTTACCTGCCTTACCACCTGTTATCTTACCTGTCTTACCACCTGTCATCTTACCTGCCTTACCACCTGTTATCTTACCTGCCTTACCACCTGTTATCTTACCTGCCTTACCACCTGTTATCTTACCTGTCTTCAAGCTCCGTCAGTCAGGTCCTTTGAATACCAATCCTAAGTGTTATGAATATTTTATTTCCCCCCATCTTAGTTTTGTTATTCGAGGTAGTTAAGCTTTATAACTGTTAATTATGGGTGACTGACTGACAGACTGACCAACTAATTAACTAACTGACTGACTGACTGACTGACTGACCAACTAATTAACTGACTGACTGACTGACCAACTAACTAACTGACTGACTGACTGACTGACCAACTAATTAACTAACTGACTGACTGACTGACCAACTAATTAACTAACTGACTGACTGACTGACCAACTAATTAAATGACTGACTGACTGACTGACTGACCAACTAAGTAATTAACTAACTGACTGACTGATAATATTTTTTTTTTTACATGTGGGGCAGTTTTCTCCATTAAAATATACACCATGGGGCAATACAACGCTATAAGTATACGAAGATCACCTGAAGATAATTACCATAGCTTAAGATTAACCATCCCAACGCTAACACTAACTTAACCTAAACTAACCTAGTCTAGTCTAGTCTAATGCTAAGCTACTTTAACCTAACCTAACTGAACAAGACACGACCGTAACACAATAATGACGAGAAAGAGAGACAAAGGAAAAAGAGAGCGAGAGAGAGAGAGATAATCAGACAGATTGGCAGAGACATCCAGACAAATATAATCACACAGACAGGAAGACAGAAACAGACAGGCAGACAGAGTAAGAAAAAGTAAAAAAAATAAAAGAGCATCAATGTTAAATTCTCTTCATCAACTCTCTAAATTGACCCCCTGAAAATCTCTTCTCTCTCGGGAATAGAATGAAATCTGTTACTGGAAATGGCTATATAATTCGAGTCTCCCCGCCACAGCCTTTCACAACGACACTTTTTATATGTTGATTTTATTATTCTTTATTTATTATCCTTCGCCTTACCACGACCTAAGGTGTAATGTTACCCTCTGCTACCTGTCAGTCACCTTCCCACATTGGTTAAGTTATACAGCGTCTTCTGATTGGTTGGATTCGAGTCTTCGGCCAGTTTTTCGAACATGATCCAGACCGGCTCCTCTCCCCTGCCTCCTACCCCTTTGATCCCCCTGCCCCATCTTCCCCACTCCCCTTACCCCCATCCCTCTACAACCTCCCTAAATGGGACGTCAGTGTCCTATGAACAAGTCTGTCTTGTTAAGAATCAGATAATTTATTCAGAAATTTGAGGACAAGTTTAGGATCTACTCTGTCTTTTTCCGTCTCTTCTACCAGGTGATCCATCAACATTCCCCCCCCCCCTCCCCTCCCTTTATTTTATTATATTTGATCCCATTTTGTGTTTATTTAGTGTCTGATTAATAAGATATGGGTGTTTGAATGAGGGTGGATACAATGAGAGCGGTAACGATAGGTTCATTGTAACTATGATGGGTGGAAGATATCTGACTGACCTTGTCTTGTCTGACACGAAGCTGAAAGGCGGATGAGAGGTGTGCTGGGGACAGGTGAGGGAAGTAAAGTCATAAATGTCTTAAAAAAAATGTGTAAACCAAATTATATGGCTGTTGTTAAATAATATAATGTATTGTGTGATAGAATGTATGGGAGTCAGTGACAGAAAATTAGAGATCAGATTCAACATAAGGTATAAGTAATAACATGGCACTGACGGATTTGTGGAAATAGACATGCTGGTGTTAGGTTAGGTTAGGTTATGGAACAGCGGTAAGGCAGATAGATATTTGGGTTCTTATGAAAGGGAAGTAATTAAATAGAACATATCTATTACAACTGAAAGCATAAAGGTATGATGGCGAATGAAGGAATATTCTGTGTGTGTGTGTGTGTGTGTGTGTGTGTGTGTGTGTGTGTGTGTGTGTGTGTGTGTGTGTGTGTGTTGTAAAAATAAACAAACTCAAGACGTTAATGAAGATACCTTAAAAGTGGAAGCAGGCGACAATACTCCCAACACTGTTAAAGAAATCAATGCTCGTCACGAAATCAGTCACCAGAGCTCTTCACTAATTGGTCAGTCGTAATGGTGGGGATCCAATCACACGGCTTCTTCAGGTTTATTGATCACCTGGAGGAGTGAGGTGGTGACTGGTGACGGCTGGTGGTGGTGGTGATCGACCCGGGGACTGAAGTCTGTCTTTGGTCTGGCCGATGAGGAGAGACACGATAGGGGAGAGAGGCACGATAGGGGAGAGAGACACGAGAGAGGGAGGGACGACAGTAGAGAGACACGATAGGGAGAGGTTGAGAGAGACAATAGGGAGAGAGAGAGAGAGACCGATTTAGTTACATGTTATTTCCCTCATTCAATAAGGGAGAAGTAACTATCTACGTCATCTCTCAACCTGAGGTCAAAGTCATAAATGTCTTTGACCTTTGTGGGATCTTGACTCCTACGTCTAACCTTTGACCTGTTTGTTTACACTCTCGTTTGAATGATCGGTTTACGTCATCTGAGCCAGGGTCAGGTCATGTGGCGTAACCCTGGATTTAACCTTCGACCCATCTCGACCAAAGACTCTCAACCATGACCCTCGGCCAACTATGATGAAACTTTGAAGATAATGGGTCGGTGAGCTCGAACTTTACAGCCCACACAAGACACAAACACACTCGCTAAGACTTAAACCACGATAACCTACCTGGCGAGGGCGTTAACCAAGCAGCAAACGAGCACACAAACACACAAGACAGACAGACATAGACACACATGCGGTACTGACAGATCAACAAAACTAACAGACATACTCAACAAACTCGACAAACATTCGCCAATTTCTTCGTAGATGACCAACTTTAAGTCATGGTCGGGAAGGGCATCAGCTGGCGCACTGGACTGGGAACTTGCAATCGATGAGCGGCAGTGGGAAGGTGTTCACTAATACACGTCCTGACTATATATAGCCAACCATTCATGCTGGCCAGGGGATCCATGACGTCTTCACAGTGTACAGTCTTAGCTGGACTTAATTAATGCACAGGTGACCTCCGACTCTAAACTGAGACTTCTTAAAGGTACACCTGCGTAAAATTTCGTTGTTGTAGGAGTTTCACCAAATCCTGTCGTGATTTTTTTTTTTTTCACTAAATCCTACGGTAGTAACTTTGGCTAAATCCTGTGTTGGTGACAAGAAACTACCCATGAAAACTCCAATGTTCTCGTGTTTAGATATATAAATACAAACAAAAGTGTAAGTAAATAAGAGTGATAAACAAAGTGCATAGGGCGGAGAACCACCACAACAAAGTCTCCAGATTACGGTCACTTGGCACTAATTAGGAGATAAAAAAACGTACAGAATCCTATGACATGATTGTGTACATTAATTCTATATGTTGCTGAGAGAAAGTTTGTTTTGTTAAGAGTCTCAGTGTTATGTTGACACTATTATATGTACGGTATTTTTGTGTGTTAGCTTAAGTAAGTCAACCAGTTAAGTGCATTCTTAGATCTTCAGTTGCGAGGAAATATTTAGCATACGAATCTTTGAGAATATGAACTCACAACAACATGATGTTTTGTGTTCAACTTCTTGCTCTCGTCTTTGGTTCAATTACACGTATCAGCTACGCTAACAACAACAACACCCACGCCTGCCCCTTTACCACGCCTTCCCCTTTACGACACCTTCCCCTTTACCACGCCTATAAAACAACAAACCTCCCTCTCCCTGGAAGCTAAAACTGGCCGTCTCTACCAAGAAGAAACGAAGAAATTCTGAATGAACAATCGAACATTACCCGGTGCTGCAAAATTCCTGAAGAAGGGAGAGACACATAGCCCACGCGCCGGTGCTGATAGTGAGGTTCCTATTACGGTAAGTGTGTGTGTGTGTGGGAGGGGGGGGGGGTGAATGAGGGTACGTGGTTGTTGTGTTTTTCTTTGTTATTGTCTTTTGTCTCCATGGTAACGCGTGATAAAAATACTTCTTAAAAGTACCAGATCCCAAACGGTACTTTCCCAGATGCCTTTCGATGTAACTAACCTCATATCACGGACCAAACTGCTGCCACGGACTAAATCCCATCACGGACTAACCCCCCCCCCCCCCCAGCACAGACTAATCCCCATCACGAACCAACACCCCATCGCGGACTAACCAACACCCCATCACGGACCAACCCTCACCAATATTCGAGTATTTTATATCATGATTTTCAACCATTTGCGTAAACATCAATATATTACTACAAGACACTCGATGCAAGTGTCCAGGAGTTCTTATATCAACACCAGGTAACAACAGGTAACTTGAAGGTTCCATCAATACTACCATGACTTATACTTCACCACGTAGCGTCTGATACAAGTGATGTCCATTGATTGTGACGGGTTTTAAGGACTCATAGACACGCTAAATGCAATAATCAAATCATATTATCAAAAATTACAGTAATAACAGCAAAACCACCTCCTTCCTCCCCACCCACCCACACACACCAACACACATTGATATATAATTAATGACAAGTAAAAAGTTTGAAATGCACAATACTATGCCCTTACCTACGTCACCTCAACTAGCTAAGAAACTCAACTGCTATTTTCGTCATGTTCTGCTCATTACTCACCTGCAAAAAAAAGACTATGTTAATTCTGGCAACATTAACATTTACCTAATATTCTCTCTCTCTCTCTCTCTCTTTCTCCCCACAGCCGGACAGAAAATCATCTACCACGGCCGTCGTCAACGGGGAAGAAAGCAACAAAAGGCTCCTAGGTCAATTTCCCTCAAAGACCATCATAATCTCGGCGGTCATAACTAAACAAGGCGGGCAGACCCTCACAGGTGATGGCAGGAGGGGCGGGAAGAGCCTTAACGAGAGGCTTCACGTCTTAAAGTAGCCATCACGTAAAATTTGACAAGCTGGTTTATTCTTGTGTTGGTGAGCAGTCAGCCATTGTGGGGACGTGATGGTACTGTCTATGTGGGAGGTGATCCACCACACACACTGTCTATGTGGGAGGTGATCCACCACACACACTGTCTATGTGGGAGGTGATCCACCACACACACTGTCTATGTGGGAGGTGATCCACCACACACACTGTCTATGTGGGAGGTGATCCACCACACACACTGTCTATGTGGGAGGTGATCCACCACACACACACACACTGTCTATGTGGGAGGTGATCCACCACACACACACACTGTCTATGTGGGAGGTGATCCACCACACACACACACTGTCTACTGTATGTGGGAGGTGATCCACCACACACACACACACACTGTCTATGTGGGAGGTGATCCACCACACACACTGTCTATGTGGGAGGTGATCCACCACACACACTGTCTATGTGGGAGGTGATCCACCACACACACTGTCTATGTGGGAGGTGATCCACCACACACACTGTCTATGTGGGAGGTGATCCACCACACACACTGTCTATGTGGGAGGTGATCCACCACACACATTGTCTATGTGGGAGGTGATCCACCACACACACTGTCTATGTGGGAGGTGATCCACCACACACACACACACACACTGTCTATGTGGGAGGTGATCCACCACACACACACACACTGTCTATGTGGGAGGTGATCCACCACACACACACACACACTGTCTACTGTATGTGGGAGGTGATCCACCACACACACACACACTGTCTATGTGGGAGGTGATCCACCACACACACACACTGTCTACTTTATGTGGGAGGTGATCCACCACACACACACACACACACTGTCTACTGTATGTGGGAGGTGATCCACCACACGCACACACTATCTACTGTATGTGGGAGGTGATCCACCACACACACACACTGTCTACTGTATGTGGGAGGTGATCCACCATACACACACACACACTGTCTACTGTATGTGGGAGGTGATCCACCACACACACACACAATAATAATAACTTTTGAAGTTAACAAATCAATATCCCCCCCTTGTATATGTTATGGGGTAATAAAAGCAAATAATTAAATAAATAAACGCGTCGGGTAACAAGGGTGTGTGTGTTTGTTTACCTCTGGTGCAATCACCAGGTCACGTGATCCATCAGTAGTGTTGTCAGGTCAAACTACTACCGATAGGCTCCAACCTAACCTAACCTAACCTGAACTAATCGAACCTAAACTAACTTAACCAATCGTAACAAACTAAACTAACTTAACCTAAACTAGTCTAACTTAACCTAACCTAATCTGACGTAACCTAAACTAATCTAATTTAACCCAATCGAACAAAAGCTAGCTTACATTAACCTAACCTAACCTGACCTGACCTAAACTGTACACTCAACGAACCAATACTTATTTTCCTTAATACCTTAATATTTCCCTTAAAATACGTAATTACAAATAAACATTAAACTATAAAGACAGACATATTTGTTTGGCAATAAAATTTACATTGGTGATCTGATAAATTAATAAATGATAGGCCTATACAATTAATTGGTTGAAATATATAATATCAACACAGGTGGTAACAGGTGGACTAATCATCAGACTACCTGGATGTGTACGTTCACCTGAGCTACTGAACATGGTAATAAAACTCATAAGACTCGGTACACAGGGATGTATCGTCTGTGTTGTGAAATATTTAAGATCACAGAACACTGACACATCACTTGTTCAGGAGTTATGTTTATAATAATTCTACTCTGGCAGGATCACTTTACCTTGTCCTCATGTTTGAGTCAAGTTATGTTTGTGAATTGTTGTTGTTATTATTATCATTAGTAGTATTAGTAGTAGTAGTAATATTAACTATTATTGTTAACATTTTGTCAATACCATTTTATCATTATTGACATTATTATTATTATTATTATTATTATTATTATTATTATTATTATTATTACTATTATTGTTAGTAGTAGTAGTGTTGTTGCTAAATTTTTGTCAATACCATTTTATCATTAATAACATTATCAGTATTATTAATGTTATTATTATTTTTAATATAATTACTATAAGTAATAGTTTGAATAAAAATATACAAATACCAAAGCTCAATTAATAACCCATACTAGTCTTATACATCAGTTCTTAAAACTAAAATAAAATGCTTATAATACTACTATTAATATCACCATTATTAACCTTATATACTCTATTCTAACCTAACCTAACCTAACCTAACCTAGCCTAACCTAACTCAATTTAGTAAAAGTTCAGTTATGTTGTAGTAGTAGACAGCGTCTTACATTCAACAGAACAATGAAAACAAAAACTCTGTTACGATTTATCGATATTTTTTTTCCATCAAGCACCAACGTGAATAAATCCTACTTCTAATCCACACATAACATCAAGCATAAAATCCCCACAATACATTAAGGAGAAAAATCCTCAACCATGCTTAAATATCCACACATAAAATCCACATATTACATCAGCCATAATATCCCCCCACACACACACAGAGGTACAGCTGTAAACATAAACCATCTTTACACAGCACTAACGCCACAGGACAGCACCATTGCTTAAAAGATGATTAGACGCGCGTTACAACCACTCGCTGCAGGAGAACAGGTCTAGTGCTTGATACGCCTTACAAGCACTATCACTTAAGGCAACTTCATCTACACACCACAGAGATACAATGTAATACTTGGTGCGCGATGCAAGCACAAACACAATGGTAAAATTTGGAATACTCGATGTGTGGTACAATTCTACACACACATACACACGACACTCCTTATACCACAAGAGGACAGACCAGCGGTGATGGGAGGGTACAATCACAGAGACAACAGACAGCACTAAAGAACAATCGGACACTGTGGTGCACCTGGTACAAGCACGCACACACACACACACACACACACACACACATACACACACTACGCCACAAAGGAACTACCAGCACCACTACCTCCTCCCCCCTACACTCTTATACGTCCTCATTTGCAATCGGTGTGGCCGGTATCTGCGGCTCTCATCCTGGCTACACTGGGCCCAGTTCCACAACAAGGAAACGCTATTAAGATGGACCCGATAAGCTCTTTTTTACAGCGTCCGATACTTGGCTGGTGACATGAAATATACTCGTCTGGGCTCATTAAGACACCAGCTGTTTATTTGTCTCATGCTTTGTTGCGTCCGAACCCTGCACACACTGGACATGACGACATAGCCTGTGGCAACGCGTACGAAACACCACCACAATCTACCTTTTCCGGCATCACTGATTGGATGGATCTGGGCAAGTGACGTGTACGAAGACCTCCAACACATGTTTGGTGAGGAGTTTTTGTTGCGTTTTGTCTCGGTAAACAATAATTAACCTTACCTAATTTTCTTCTACTATTTTTCTTCCATACAGGAAATTCCTAATAAAATATAAGAGAATTTATATATGAAAACTTAAATTTAGCGTCAAAAATTAAATACTGCAAGATGTACACACACACACACACACACACACACACACATGGATATTTTACTGTACCTGGTTTCATTGGTGTATCCAAAGTCGCAAGAATTTTGACGCAAACAATGACCATCTTAAAAATATTTGCGGTGACAGTTTGTGTGTGGAGGTGGTTTGGGGAGTGGGGGGGGTAGGCGGGGGGGGGAGGGGTAGGCGGGGGGGGGTAGCGGGGGGGGTAGGCGGGGGTGGTAGGCAGGGGTGGTAGGAGGGAGGAGGAGGAGGATAAGAAGGAAGAGAGATGGAGATTTGGTTAAGGAGTGGAGGGAGGGAGGGAGGGAGGGGTGAGGAGGGAGGGAGGGAGGGGTGAGGAGGGGGAGGATGGGTGACGTGGGCCTTACCTGTCCTATTACACTTAAGAACAACCCCCCCCCCCCCACACACACACACACCCCAGCACTTAAGTTGACTCTAAATAGTAAATAAATATAAGAACCTTTAAGTAATGAACACAATAAACAAACCCATAAACATTTAACTGCTGTATATTTTCCTGTTTTTAGTTCTAGACCTATTTACACACACACACACACACACACACTACAAACGATGACAAACACACCGCCAAAAGCTTTGTGACAGAAATGGCAAAAAGCCTCACAAATTTTCCTGAATCTACACCCACTACGTTCACTAAGGCGTGCATGGGTGTGCGTGAGACAGGGTGGGAGGATGTTTAGTAGTAGTAGTAGTAGTAGAAGTGGATACCAGTGAAGTAAGTAAGATTCATAGGTCCATTACGACAGATCGACAGCACTGCCAAAATGATAAGTTGCAGCAACTATTGCTGCAGGTACCAGAAAATTTGAAAATAAAAGTAGCTATAGCGCAGGAGGTGGGCGCCTCGAACTGGTTAACTACGTTACCGATAAGGGCAAATGGTTTCAGTCTTAATACACAAGAATTTACAGATGCCATTGCTCTAAGGTACGGTCGGCCAGTAGAAGGTTTGCCCTCCCAATGCGTGTGTGGCTCTTCCGATGATGGCGATCACGCCATGGTGTGCAAGAAGGGGGGCTTCATATGCATGAGGCATGACGAGGTAAGGGATCTCACAGCAAATATGTTGAAGGAAATCTGCCGGGATGTCATGGTAGAACCGACCCTCCTTCCATTGGACGGTGAGATCTTCCAACACAGGACTTCAAACACATCTAACGAAGCCCGTGTGGACGTCAGTGCTCGAGGATTCTGGACGCGGGGACAGCGAGCTTTCTTCGACATCAAGATTTTTGATCCCATGGCCGCATGTCACCGTAACCTAGCTCTCGATGCTGCACATAGGAGGAACGAGAACGACAAGAGAAGGGCATATGGGGAGAGAATTCAAAACGTTGATCAAGGCAGCTTCACTCCTCTAGTGTTCACAACCTCTGGTGGGATGGGACCAAGTGCAAGATGTTTCTACGCCAGACTCGTTGAGTTGATCTCCGAACAGAAGCAGCAGCCCAGAAGTTATGTTACAGCCTTGATGAGATGTCGACTGTCTTTCTCTCTCCTTCGGTCGGCTTTGCTCTGCCTCAGGGGAACGAGAGCTTCTGCCCCAACTCCGACAACTGCTGCAGATATTGACTATGAGGCTACTGTCACTGAATGCCGCATAGATCTGCGGCTCAACTAATTAACACAGATAGGATAGCTACTTATGTATTAGGATATTTAATATTAAGGTAATTAAATGGTGGCGAAGGTGCGGCTATTGGGGGAGGCTGGAGGCTACGTTTAAAAAAAAAAAAAAAAGTAGTAGTAGCAGTAGTAGTAGTAGTAGTATAGTGAATTAGGAAGTGTGAGGACAGTAGTAATAGCAGCAGTAGTAGTGACGTGTGTGTGTGTGTGGACATCAGTAAGCAGTACGGTGGTCTCACCTGGTACAAACACCTCAACAGGTATAGAGGAGTGCCATCCCACACACCTGACCTGAATACAATACACCCTAACCCAACACCACCACCCTACCTCACCCATTCATCCCTCTGTGTTGCACCTGTATTCTGAATGTTGTATGATGCTTGATGTATTTTGTATGTTGTATGTTGAATGTTGCAAGCTGTCTGTTACACGCTTATATCCTCTGTATACGGCTTCTTGCATTCTTTGTATGTTGTATGTTATCTCCAGAATACAGAATGACGCCACGTTATACACACACATTCTCTCCGGGCGTGTGTTCCAACTGGTAGATTTTCCTCGATAAAAAGATTGACACTTCCTTGATTGACTTACTGATTGCTGCATTTTTCCCATTTGTTTAATTGAGGGGCATTTTCCTTATTTGTTTAAGAGGGAAACATTTTAAGTGGTAGATACTTTCCTTGCTTATTTTAATGGCTGACAGTGTCTTTCATTGCTTGAATACACCTAAAGGCACTGAGGTGTAGTAGAGACCCTTCCACACGCCGGAAATTTCATCCTTGGAGCGCCTGAGGAAGAAACTGTTTGGGACTACCGCCTTGCTGTACCTCACGCTCATTATATCAAGGTAGAAGGTTGAGGCCATGAGATGTCTTTTGTGAGTGACTGGTTAATTGGGCTCCAGTGGCCATAGGTCTCAACCTAATCTACCCTAACCGTAAAAGTAACCTAATTTAATCCAACCTTGCAAACTGTCGCAGCCTAAGCTATCCTACCTCATTTAACCCTTTGGAATCTTTATGGACCCTAATACCAATCGTTAGGTCTTGGCTAGGGCCTATTAAGATTATAGGGCCCACTTAACCTGCAACTGAAGTCAACCTCACCCTTCTACCCGTCAAAGAGAGGACCACTTGTGCACGCTGGTATGATGGCCGCTATGACACTTGAAAAACTTAACATTTTCTGAGTAAGTCTGTCTAACCTCATTGACTCTCCCGTTAAGCTTCGGGTTTATATTACGGAAACGACAGTCCCGCCCCAGCCTGTCGTCGAGCTAGTCAAGTTAACATAACGACTCACTACAAGATATTATCACACATTAGTTACGATTGTTTTATTTATATCAACTTACTCACACGTATCTGTTTCAAAGGAATTCTACATCAGCTGAAGATTAAGCACTCCAGTTTATTTCCCCCTAAAGATTAACTACTAACGCTAACCTAACCTAACCTAACCTAACCTAACAACCAGACCTAACCTGACCTAACCTAAACCCCTTCAGACAGCTTTAGGGTGTTTAATCATCAGGTGAAATAAGCTGCGAGACAAAGCTTCAGGTGATCAAATGAATAAAATAAAGTCCATACTCAGCTTCCCTTTATAATCCTAAAGCTTATGTAAGATGTTCTAACTCTTCACTCTCTATAATTATAAAAAAATAAATAAAAAATTACAATCTAATTTTTTATCTTCATTATCAGGTAGCCAATTCCTGTGTGTGTGTGTGTGTGTGTGTGTGTGTGCATTGGTGGGGGGGGGGGGTCGCCATTCTGAACTACCCACCACCACTACTACCATCATCACCATTACCACCACTACCACCCCCACGACCCTTTCACTACCACTACCATCATTACCACCACTACTACCATCACCACCCCCACTACCATTACCACTATCACCACCACCACCACCATTTCCACCCTCTCACTGCCACTACCATCAACATCACCACTACCCCCACTACTACCACCAAGGGCCCGACCAATTATGTAGTATTATCAACAGCTTTATATGGAGAGGCGGGAGGCTACCGCTAATTTCTGGCGTGACACCCCCATCCTCGCTGTCCACTACACCAGTTAATCCGTGCCGCTTATGTGTGTGGTAGCTGCTGGGCCGGTTGGCTGATGGGTTGCTGGTCTGATGGGCAGTTTGTCTGATGGGCAGTTAGTCTGATGGGTTGTTATTCTGATGGGTTGTTAGTCTGATGGGTTGTTAGTCTGATGGGTTGTTAGTCTGATGGGCTGTTAGTCTGATGGGTTGTTAGTCTGATGGGTTGTTAGTCTGATGGGTTGTTAGTCTGATGGGTTGTTATTCTGATGGGCTGTTAGTCTGATGGGTTGTTAGTCTGATGGGTTGTTAGTCTGATGGGTTGTTAGTCTGATGGGTTGATAGTCTGATGGGTTATTAGTCTGATGGGCTATTAGTCGAATGGGTTGCTAGTCTGATGGGTTGTTAGTCTGATGGGTTATTAGTCTGATGGGCTATTGGTCTGATGGGCAATTGGTCTGAATGTTGCCAGTTTATGTGTGTGTGTGTGTGTGCGAGAGAAATATAGACACACACACAGACAGACCACACGTTATGTCCCCTCCTCCCGTACACACACCTGCAGCAACAACTCACGCACTTACAGGTGTTCTCTCTCGTTCCCAGGCCTCCACGTCGTCTCTCTCCCTGATAACACACGTCTCTGTTATCTTTCCTCCCCATAGCTGCTCTACGCCTTAGTCCGATAACTCCATCCGCTTCTGTACTGGCTGTGTTATGTATTTATTATTGTTATCATTAATATTATTTTTATCGTTATTATTGTTATTATTATTATATTATTTTATTATCATCATCATCATCATTATTATTATTATTATTATTATTATTATTATTATTATTTTTTTTTTTTTTATTGTTATAATTATTATTGTTATCATTATTATTGTTATTATTATTATTATTATTATTATTGCTATCATTATTAATATTATTATTTTATTATTATTATTATTATTATTATTATTATTATTATTATTATTGTTGTTATCATTATTATTATTATTATTATTATTATTATTATATTAGTTTTCTTATTACTGTCAGTTATTACTATTATTTATCATATTATAATTATTCTTACTAATATAACCATTTATTATAAGCTATATTTATTTTCATGTACTCATCAAAACAAAACACGCAATCTCGTGTCACAACTTTCAACAAAATCTTGCATACAACAACATTCTTACCAACATTCATCATTACAAACAAAAATAGAAAACACACATACATACATACAGACAGACAAACAGACAGACAGACAGACAGACAGACAGACAGACAGACTCATAAGGACATTGTAACAAAAATGGGTGAATTCAACAGACCACAGAAGGAAGTCAGTGTCTGTGACGGTCATAATAGTTTCTTAACAAGTATTACGATTTTGCTTTGTTTAATTACCAATATTTTTATGCAAGTCGTTACATCACTAATATAAGAAAACTGACAAAGAAATACCAGGAATATGTTGGTTACGTTACGTTAAGCGGCACGTGAAACCAAACACACATCGTCTAACACACATCCATCAGTCAGGTCAAGAGAGGTGAACATTGACCCAACAAAAGCAGGTAAAAATATATAACAAACTGTCATACCAAATACTGATGATTTATGTTACTGATATAAATATACTAATGGACAATAATTCATGAAAAATTCACCAAATGTACATAGTCTGGTACAGAAGCCACTTAAAACAGCTCAAAAGAAATTTAGTATTATATAATTACACACGTCACTGATTTATATATACGGTATATAAATTCAACAGGAGTACAACATCAATATCAATTTTTGCAGCACTGGCGTCAGAGTTGTCGCTCGGGGCTCTACACAGTAATTACTCAATGAACACGTAAAACAGCCTTGCCCTTGACGGCTAAATTGATGCCAGACTTGTCCAACACGAAGGCTTTTCACCTCCTTATGGGCAGCAGAGGCGGCTCGGTGCCCACACGGCCAACACACACACACACACACACGGCCAACACACACACACGGCCAACACACACACACACGGCCAACACACACACACACACACACACACACAGTCAGAAAAAAAACAGGATAGCAAGCAGCCCCAGAGTGACTGACTGACTGCCGGTGTGATGGTGATGGGAGGGGAGGAGGTGGGTTAAGATGGGAGTGATGGGAAGTAACGAGAAATGGGGATGATGGGGGAAGAAGAGTGAGTAAAGGATAGGTAGGGTAGACAGTGATGGTATCTGGTGGAAGGGTGAGGATAGGGATGACAAAGAACAGGTGAAATAAATAATAATGTTTGGGAGAAGAGACAGACAGACAGAAAGACAGAAAGACAGACAGACAGACAGACAGACAGACAGACAGAAGCAACACAAGGATGACGTCATAGTAGAGTAAAGAATGCGAGACCAGAAACATAATAAATGAGATACACAGGAACAGAAGAATGATGGAAGGGAATGAGAGAACACAGAAAGTGAAGATGTAAGAGGGAATAAATGAGGGAATTGGAGAGAATGATTAGGGAAATATGACCCAGCGCTAACTAAAACCTAACCTAACCTAACCTAGCCTAACCTAACCTCAGGAAAGTAACTGAATATATATGCTAAAGGATGGACGAATTAATGAATGAGAAAAAGAAAAGAGTTGAGAAGAGAGAGAGAGAGAGAGAGAGAGAGAGGCCGTACCAGGTAGAGCTATGACACCTGGCCGGACATGTGTGTGTGTGTGTTTGTGTGCAGGGTGTCATCAACAATGTGCGCTAAAATACAATACTTCTCTCTTATTTTCCAGCCAGCCAGCCAGCCAGCCAGCCAGCCAGCCTCCACCTTGTAATAATTTCTTCTAACAGTCAACCCTTTTCATGTATCGTATTTTCCTCTCCTCTCTGTTTTAACTTATTGTTTCATTGTGTCCCTTATAATTTAGTCTCAATCACTGGTCAATCACTGTAATATATGTATAATTTAGTCTCAATCACTGGTCAATCACTATAACATATGTATAATATTGTATAAATTATCTTTATTTCTGTTATTATTTATCTTTTTTTTTCACTCTCTACCAATTCTTCTAATTTATGTGTTTATATTTCCTCATATTTCTATTATTATTATTACTCTAGTTCTTCTGTTTTTATTATTCATTTTATTCATTTTTACTTAACTCTTGTTTTGTATTTTTTAATAAACAACAAATATATTTTTCCGCTTGATAAAATTAAAAATTAAATTTTTAAACATTCAAATACAATAATATATATAATAAAAATAATTAATTATATAAAACGAGGAAATAAATTACTGTACTGTATGTGAAAAATAGTAAAAAAAAATTATAAAACATGAAAATAAATTATCATCTCTACATAAAACTTGAAAAAAATAATTATATATAATAAGACCTAAGTATAAGTTATACATAAAACCTTAAAATAAATAATATAGGAAACTTGAAAAATATAAGATATAAAAAACTGATTCTACAAGACTTGAAAAAATTATTTATTCAATTACTTTTTTAAATCAATAGAGATATAACAATATATGATCACCTGAATATTAGACACCCTAGCTTTTTCACCTTATTAAACACCCTAACCTAACCTAACCTAACCTAACCTAACCTAACCTAACCCAACACCCCCAGGTAGAATTGAGGTGTTTAATCATCAGGTGAAATAAGCTGTGGTGTCTAAACTTCATGTCATCCATAAAATATAGTTAAATAAAAGTAAAACCACAGCAGTAACTTAATTCATATATCAAGAGTATGGCAACACTTTCAGACGGTCAGTATAGGGGTATGGTGTTTTATGTGGTAATAATGAGGGTTTGTTTACAGTGAGGAGAACCTGACACGATCCATCTCTCAAATGTGTGCAAAAAAAAATAATAGGTGAAATCCACGCGCTTGTGGGTATGGCTAACGTTGATTGGTTTGGGTCTTCCTCCTCATAGTGGCTGCTGCCTCCCCACCCACCGAAAAGTTTTGACCGAGTCTTCCCACGAGAGAATTGGTGAGTCAAGGTCTAATTTTGTGCTGAGTTACTCAAGGATGTGTGTTTATAAGTTCCCTGGTGTGTTTACAGACGAGTTCCCTGAAGTGTTTACAGACGAGTTTCCTGGTATGTTTACAGACGAGTTCCCTGAAGTGTTTACAGGAAGAGTTCCATAATGTGTTTACAGGATGATCATCAGCATCTCAGCAACATCTCTTGAGAAAACAGAAGAACACTTAAGACATAAGAGACACCTGCATCTTAATTAACCTGACTTGAAGGAGGAGATTCATCCCAACACCGCCAGTAGTATTTTTTTTATCTTTTCTTTTCGAGACATCAGTACTGGGAGGGCCGCACACCTCGCCCTTATAACAAAGCATAAACGGCCAATTATCCTGTTAAGACAGAGCAATAAAGCGATAGCACATAGGCGCCAGCGATAGGGAGACGACTGCCACCCCGGGACTCCTGCCCACAACACTATCGTCCCTATCGTTTACACCTACTATGCTAACGAGCTCGTTCCGCTCTCGCTATTATCTTAATGTCTTCTCTGGTGGTCGTTAGAGGCTGCTGGAATGTCGGACATCTGTTAGTTCAGTCAGGACACGGAGGCTTGGAGGAGGTGGCTAGGACATCATGGGGTGGTGGGAGTTCTAGGACACGGGAAGGTGAGTAGGGAAACTTAGGACACGGAGGGTAGCTAAAGCAAGAGAGGGAGAATGGGACATATAGGGTGCTGTTATCTTGCTAACTAGGACACGGCGGCAATATTCCCTGTGGCGAGGACACGGAGGGTTAGAGTAGGAGATGGAGATGGTGGGAGCGTTAAGTTAGGACACGGGGAAGGAAGTAAGCGATGGGAAGAGGTATGAAAAGCGAAAATATATCAATGTGGACATGGGAGAGGAGGACAAAGGATCTTGGACATGCACCATGATAAATCATTACGTATGGACAAAGACAGTCTGGGGGCATCTTGCTAAATGGGTCATGGTCTTGAAATGACACGGGCAGGATGTGTACATGTAAGGACACGGACAGGATGTGTACATGTAAGGACACGGACAGGATGTGTACATGTAAGGACACGGACAGGATGTGTACATGTAAGGACACGGACAGGATGTGTACATGTAAGGACACGGACGGGATGTATACATGTAAGGACACGGACAAGATGTGCACATGTAAGGACACGGAGTTATTACAACATATTACAGAATTTTTTAGCATTATTAATATTATTTGTACTTGCAGAACTTTCTTGGGGTGAGACTCCTTCAAACAACAACAACAACAACAACAACAACAACACCAATAATAATAATAATAATAATAATTCACCATTAAGCCTACATTAGAATATCTCCATCAACCATTAATTACCCATAACCTCTTCCACCATTAATTACTAAATCCCCCTACCATCTACCATCATTAACTCCTACCCACTTATTAAACGTAAGATAATCCCTCACACCCATGTCATAATTGTCTAATAACTCATCCTGAATCATCATTACATTAACATAATTACCTCCAACAGGGCGTCATGTGATCACTTTACCGCCATTACACTACCCTCCCCCCCCTACTGGAGAGATGTCTACCTTACCTGTATTAATTACACCCAGGTATTTTAACTCTCTAAGCTGTTGTTAACGTCACATAATTTCTCTGGGAGTTTTATTTATGAAGTCAGTTCGCTTTGTGTTTCGCTTTTGTTCGGGTTTTTCTTTGTTTATCTTTCCTCCTCTTCCCCCTCCTTCTTCTCCTCCTCGTGAGATTATCTTCCTCTCTATCTGCCTCAGGTTCTCTCCTCGGTGTCTGTAATTACACGTTTTCACCTGTCTACCTGTCATCATGCTATCTCTTAAACCGTTTCTTTACCGTCAAAATATTCCTTTAAATCGTCTCTTTCCCGTCAAATTATTACTCTCCCCTAAATGATGATCCTTCTCATACTCCTCCTCCTTCTTCCTTCACCGCCTCCTTCTTCCTCATCCTTCTTCTCCTCCTCCTTCATCTTTTTCTACTTGTCTTCGTCATCATATTCTTCTATCCTCCTTCCCTCCCCATCTCGTCAGGTAATATCCGTCCACCCTCCCCGTCCATCCATCCGTCCGTCCGCCCGCTCGTACGCCCGTCTACATGAAGATCTTGACTGAGCGACACTCTTGTTCAAACCTTCTTTCTTCACCCGACACCTCTTAAGCTTCCCATAACAATCTATTTTCATCACAGTTCCCCCCCCACCCTATCATTACCCGGATCCCGTGTTCTTTGAAGCCCCGTCTTCCCGTCTTTTATCATTCCAGCGTTGCCACACCTCCGTTTAGGGTGAGCAGTAATTATCGGAACAATGGTCTTGGAGGTTCGGTCAGCCCGGTTTATTTTATGCATTCATGGACGAGGTTAATGCTGAACAGACCAGGTATTTTGGGCAACAAAAGAGAGAACTTGTGAATAATTAGGAGCACAGATGTTTGTTGTGTTGGTGAATGATGTTAGCAAGGTGTGGGTAAAATAGCGGAGCGGTGAGAGATGGTCTGGTACATAATAAATGGTAATCCTCACCATTATTGACCCCGTGTACAGTACTGGTCACACCGGATACTGACTCAGGCAGGGAAATTCTTCATATAAAAGTCTTACATGAGCTATGCAGTTTTTATATAGCCAGACAGACAGACAGACATATAGATATATATATAGATAGATAGACACTCCTGCTAAAAACTAAACTACCACGACAATCTCTCCAGAGCAACAGGTGAGAGCCAGGTATGTGTGTCATGTATCAGGTAGACACTTGGAGAGAGATGAAAGATGAAGAAGAAAAATACCACACTTATTTCTCGTATCATCATTGACATAAAACCCAATAGAAATTTCGCCCCTAGCAGGAGTAAATTATAATACGTGTGTGTGTGTGTCAGTCCCCATGCCTATAAATTGTATTTCTTCTATGTATATATTCCTGAGATGTTTCCAGGTGCCGTGTCTATCTGGAGCTAAGGATGTGGTATGTGTGTTGATGGTGACGGGATGGTGTGACTACCTAGAGAGGGTTTGTGGGTATATAGGAGAACACTACCTACTTACCACAGTACTACCACAATCTGTACCACAACACTACTACCCATCTGTGCCACAACAACCACCACTAGTCTCACACCACAACAACCACCACTAGTCTCACACCACAACAACCACCATCATTATCATCCAAGTACCACCACTACCACCACCACCACCCCAAGAGCGGCGCCAGCATCACGCTGGCAGGACCTCTTGACCAGGCCACCACCTCCTCTTTGTGCGCCATACACGTCATAACTCCCCGCAAATTTATGAAGTCACAAAACACTAAACGCCGGAGGACGGAAGAAATTGAATCGCTAATCAACATTCAACCTTAAGTCAACACTCCGTTAAGATAGAGAGAGTTGAAAGGAGGAAGTTCTGTCGGGCTAAGGTGACCTCTGCAATCAGTGTCCCTAAGGCCGTTAATAGCGGATCTCGTCACTTTGCGTTTAGTAAGGTGATATAGCTGCCGCGTGCAACACTCAGCGCAAGTTTTCCGACGTAACTTATCGATATGAATGATCGGGGTGGTGAAGTGTGATGCATATCTGAGTGTGCGGTGGTTCTCTAACACACCTGATACTTAAGGTGCTGCT
Source organism: Homarus gammarus (assembly GCA_958450375.1). Taxonomy (NCBI): domain Eukaryota; kingdom Metazoa; phylum Arthropoda; class Malacostraca; order Decapoda; family Nephropidae; genus Homarus; species Homarus gammarus. Next base: position 1,451,635 of record CAUDMG010003158.1, on the reverse strand, counting down.
TGACCGATGGAAGATGATGAGCCCTGTTGGATAGTTTATTAATCTCTCTCTCTCTCTCTCTCTCTCTCTCTCTCTCTCTCTCTCTCTCTCAGGTGAAAGGGTCGTTGGGATCAGTTTCAAGAATGTAAACACAAACCAGACCATACGCAGTGAACGACTCACAACACACATCATCAGACCGCCCCCCTCCGCCCCTCCGCCCCTAAAAAAAAAAAAAAAAAAAAAAAACCTGACCAGTTTGGCCGTAATATATTTTGTATAACACATTCAATTTAATTTGCATGACAAAAGCGGTGGCGTGGCCTCACCGAACTTATACCTATTGTACACCTCTTCTTCATTTCGTCGGACATGATTAGAAAATGTCGGTAGGTATTGTGACACATTGGTCCATTATGGCCCCGTGACGTTAAAAATTTGGCGCTAGGACCATTACCATACCTAATTGTTCACAATATTCCCAACACTCTGGTAAACACACGCATATCACCGCCCTTGGCATATACCTTACTCGTACTGTAGACTCGGAGATGCTCCCTTATCACACACCCCGGGGCAACAGGGGCCTATCACGCCTCCACGTCTTCCCATCGCTTCCACCCTCCTGACGTCCTGGCCGAGGGTCGATGGTCGCGCGGCGGTCAGAGGTCCGGCTTGTGTTCCTCGGGGTCAGCAGGATTTGATCTGAGAGTGTTTGTTTTTCAGGGAGACAGCCTACAATTACCGCGCCATAATTAGAGGGACGAGCGTGGGCCAGGCGGAGGACAGCACCCACGGGCTCTTACGTCCTCAGCACCTACAGGAACGCAAACAGCCATCACCCTACACGTCGTACAGGAGCGCCATCAGCATCACCTACATGAACGCCACTAGATAAAGGAACACTTACTAAGCATACCCTTTAAGGACATTAACATCAAGACCTAGAAAAACGACTTAATTATCTACAACAACACCACCTATAACATGACCACCACCTACAACAACACCACCTATAACATGACCACCACCTACAACAATACCACCTATAACATGACCACCACCTACAACACCACCACCTATAACATGACCACCACCTACAACAATACGACAACACCACCACCACCTACAACAGCAAGACCTATGACAACACCACCACCACCACCACCAATAACACGACCACCACCTACAACACCAACATCACCACCACCTCCAACAACACCACCACCACCTACAACACTACCACCATCTACAACATCACCACAATCTACAACATCACCACCTACAACAACACTACCACTTACACCACCACACCCACCTACAGTACAGCACACCACCACCAACACTTGCTGTACTCCACCCTCTGTAACCTCTACTCTGTAATCCTTTTGCGCTACCACTCACAAGAGGAGTATGGGGTGCACGATAAACTAGTCGCTGTAAGTGGCCATATTAAAAATTCATTCATTATTTTCAACATACGAAACCTTATAAAATATCTGTGGTGGTCATCCTCACAACACTCCACAGTCATCGCCACAGCACCACAGCCATCACCACAGCACCACAGTCATCACCACAGCACCACAGTCATCACCACAGCACCACAGTCATCACCACAGCACCACACAGTCAACAAAATTTACCAGTGCTGTATCTGGACCAAGTTTCAATTCTTTGTCTTGAGTCAATGGCGATACATACAGCATATGCAATGGCTATATTTCACCTCCAACATAATGGCCGGAACGAGATAAGATATATTTAATGTACGGCCATCAAGGGATATATTTCCTGACTGAAGTATACAGTCTGGGAATAAGAATGATGTTAAGAATGAAAATAGATTGACGTTACAGAGATGTTGTTACGTGTTGTTATTCAGATGTTATGTTACTCAGATGTTTTGTTACTCAGATGTTTTGTTACTCAGATGTTATGTTACTCAGATGTTTTGTTACTCAGATGTTATGTTACTCAGATGTTATGTTACTCAGATGTTTTGTTACTCAGATGTTTTGTTATTCAGATGTTATGTTACTCAGATGTTTTGTTACTCAGATGTTATGTTACTCAGATGTTATGTTACTCAGATGTTTTGTTATTCAGATGTTTTGTTACTCAGATGTTATGTTACTCAGATGTTTTGTTATTCAGATGTTTTGTTATTCAGATGTTTTGTTATTCAGATGTTTTGTTATTCAGATGTTATGTTACTCAGATGTCTTATTACTCAGATGTTATGTTACTCAGATGTTATGTTACTCAGATGTCTTGTTACGCAGATGTTGTTAAGTGATGTTACTTTACAGATAAACAATTAAACATAAGATAGTATTAAAGAATGTAATATCAACAACACTAAACATCACGGATCCTACAGCATAAAACATCCATTTAACCCAAGATGATATTAAATAATATTATACTGTCAACATAACTAAACATCACATATCCCACAACATTAAAAAAAAAAAACATCAATTTGACCCAAGGTATTAAACAACATTATACTTTCAACATTACTTAAGAATTACATAAATCATAATGACACAAAAAACACCTCCGTTATAACACAAAACTCGGTATTGAATAAAGAAAAAAGGACAACAGGTAAATAATTTTCCTCCAGGTGTATTATTATCGTGTTGATGATTGACACTTTACAAAAATGAGGATAAAGCCATCAGCAATAACAATTAGCCGGTCTGACAGTAATTGGTGGCGGAGTAACACAAGTACGAGCAAAAAGAGTTACGGAGAAGGAGGGAGCAGGGGGAGGGTGGGGAGAGGATAGTGGTGTAGGGGGATAGGGAGGGGTTGTATGAGAAGGGGGGTTGATTAAGAAGGGGTGTAGTGAGGAGATGGGGATGATAAGAGGTGTAGTGGGGATTTTAGATGGGGAGGGGTGTAGTGGGGGATGAGTGGGGAAGGGGTGTGAATGGGGAGATGAGGAGGGGATGGGGTGTAGATGAAGATGGCATGGGGAGGGAAAAGGTGTGCAGTGGGGAGATGGGATCACGGGGGATGTCGATCAACACCAGATGTTGTGGTCACTGTAGCAACACTCTTACAATAGGTGTGTGTGTGTGTGTGTGTGTGTGTGTGTGTGTGTGTGTGTGTGTGTAAAGTCAGAACTAACATTATATTAAGTGAACGATCCTCTGTATATAGGTGTGTTAAGGACACTCATGTCTCACCTGTACTAACACAAGCAGCCTCTCTTGACCTTTATGAGGTGGAAGGTCAAGGTCAACACCAAACACCTTTATAGTGGTCCACCTGTCCACTGATTGACTGCATGGCCCTTATTGTGAGTCCATGGGTTTTTGCCTGGCAGCTTCCCCAAAGTGGTAGCCATCAGAGTGACGGACGGACGGACAACCCAGAATCATAATATTCCTTCCATACCGCGCGGGACATCAAAGGGATAATTCATATCAATCTGAACACCATAACAACAGCCTCACCTCATCCCATTAATGAGGTTACGGGCGAAAATAATCCACGTGACGAGCCAGAGACTTACCGCGCTCTAATAATGTATACGGAATTAGCATAGACACACATAACATATAGTGATTACAGTAGTGTGTGTCGGGGTAAACAACTGTGTATAGAGACGGAACAACACAGTGGGGTAATTTTCTCCTGCTTTTTCTCAGTGATTCACCAGTCAGCACCACAGCACCACACAGTAAACACCACAGTACCACATAGTCATCACCACAGCACTTGTTACTGTTACTTCACGTCTCAGCTTTCGTTCCGTCACACACCTAACCACCTTGGCGATAACAGCTTCCTACAGCCTAACATCCCTCCTTAATGACCAGCTGCATATAATAGACACGCCATTAAACGGATCGATACCAACCTGTCGTGTACCGAGAGATCGAAATACATAAATGACTCGTTAATTCCACTCAACTGTCCTCGCCCGGGGTTAGTTTTCCTGATTGTATCTCAAAAACACAAAATCCTGTCACAACTTAGCGAGCGAAGGACCTCAAACATATCCTTTAATGATTCAAATCCTTCATACAAACACTTAATAAACCCGTAAACAAACATATTTTTTTACCATTTTAATAAACAAAGGTAAACAAGAATTGATCATTAGTTAAATCTACAATTTAAAAAAAAATCCCTACTTGCAAGAAACATCCAACAGGCAGGTCAGGAGAGGCGACCAACCAGCACCAAAACTTTAAGCGCCGTGGACCTCTCAAACACCAAGCTTCATCACTCAAGACTCGGGATTTTCAGGTTAGTGTCAATTATCTTATTTATCATAGAGAAAAATTACCTTAACTATGAAATTATAAAATGTGGAGGAGAGTAAAATTACCTTCTGCTGTACTTAACTGACACTGTAACTATAACCTGTACCTAACACTATAACCGGTGCCTAAGACTGTAACTATAAACTGTATCTTACTGACGTTAACTATTAACTGTAACTAACTGACGGATGTAAGTGATGTTAACTGGCAAAGATCTACTTCCGTCCGTTCATCCGTCCGTCCGTCTTATCCACAAAACAAAACACTTGCTAATGGAAAACACGTGTACCTCATTTACATATCTAGTGATAAAACAGTACACGACAATATAACAATAGACAATAATAAAAGACGCGGTAGAGTATACTAATTAGCTAACGATAACAGATCAATTAAAAGAGTACAGTAATTATAACAAGTCAAATTATAGGAGAAAAGTACTATAATTTGGATAGCTGGTACGTGACACAAATAGTTTTAATTAGCATAAGTTTGAACAAAAGAGGTAAAATGTCGGGGGGGGGGGGTATATAATGGAGGTACAACGGCTGATACCAACGTCCTGGGTGGGTGGGCGGGTGGCTGGGTGTGGATGGTTGTGTGGGCGGCTGGGTGTGGATGGTTGTGCACACTTTTATGAGTCACAAAGTTCACGCTATAGATCCAACAAAAGTGTATTTTCATTTTATATTTATTTTTTTATTCTTGAACTAACTTTTTTGTTACCATTCAGCTTAAAATTAGTAAATATTATCATAAAGAACAAGACTCAGAAGTGACTTTGTACCATATAATCAAGTCGAGATTATAATACAATTACGAACTGCCCGAGGGTCACCCAACTCTCGGACCGATGTTGACAAGCACAAAGTAACAACAACAACAACAACAACAACAACAATAATAATAATAATAATAATAATAATAATAATAATTTATTTATTTATCTATAACTTGTATTTATTACTATGATATTTGTTGTCCTCTCTAACCTAACCTAACCTATTTTAACGTACCCTAACTTATCCAAATTTAACCTACCTTAACCTAACCTACCCAACCCTAACCTAACCATCTTCCAAAGTGTTGCGAAAATTTCATTATGATTTTACAAATAGTGTTTAATAATCTCAGTAGTACAGGTGATGAATGGATGTAAATTATCGCCTCCAACGGGTTTGTTTTAAGTCTTTTTTACGGCACCAGACCATTAACATCCATCCTGAAAAAACTGGTACAATTTGTCATTTCTAATGTTGTCTCTTAAAGGGACTGATAACGCCTGTTGAATTTACATAGACGAATATTCAGCCAAAGATTTCCATTCACTTTTAGTCATTCCTTTTACCTTTACCTGAGTTTTTTTTATATATATATAATCACCACATTTTAATATTTTCTATAACTCATTACTACTGACGTCATTATTCACTATTTTTTCTTGGCTTTATTCAAAATTTACTTATTAATTGAATCGTCCCTGAATAAAAAAAAAAAAGGGGCCACTTCTTTGGATGTTGTTTTCGTTACTCGATGATTAATATTTTCCACCTGTTTCATCATGTCATTGTTGTTGTGTTTTTTTTTTTACGATATTCGGAAGGTTTTTACAGTCGGATTCATATTTTTGTTTTTAATTTTCTTGTTAAGTTTATCTGTTCGTAAATGCGTCTCTCTCTCTCTCTCTCTCTCTCTCTCTCTCTCTCAGTGAATGGTAACGCACCCAAGTTCATTCATCCCAAACCTGTACGAATTCCAACAACACCCCAAGCGCTCTACCTCACCACCTACTATCACTTATAATCAAGATCTCAAAACTCTCCCCTTCCCCCGTCCTCCCCATCACCCCTCCCCTCCCCATCACCCCTCCCCTCCCCTTCCCTTCCCTCCCCTCTCCGGTGGTTCGTGATAACCCTAGTCAATAGATCTCCCCATGCTCATGTCTCCTCCCTTCTCCATCTATAGCCCGAAGGAGGAACCTATCTCCCCCCCCCCTCTCCCTCTATATAAGTGTTAGTTTTACACCCTTGCTCTAAGCGACATAAGGAGAGGAAGGAGAGGAAGGGCAGGTATATGGCTTATAGGTATCTGGTATTTCTTCTACCTGTAATTACGTATCCAGTCACCATACCATGCATTCACAGGTAAAGTAACACACACACCACTGCGACTTCCTTGAGTGGGTAATAAATGTCTAATATATATATACCTGTATACTGTACATCTATAACAGGTTGTCCCTAACTTGACGCCAGAGTTAAAGAGCATAGCCTACCGTGGTGTGTGGAAGGGTGAGTCTGTGTGGGGGGCGTTTTTGTGTGATTCTTCCAACTCTTTATGATTGACGAGCGTTGTATAGGGTTTCTTGAGCTAGGAGTTACTATCTTCCTACATCTGCATACATTAGAATATCTTATTGTTAATGTTCTTCTTCATCATCATCATCATCATCCACGAATAAGAATGACTTTGTTAATTTAAATATCGTCCCCCCCCCCCCCCGTGGGAATGTGAGGAGGGGCAAAAAATGGACCCAGAGAACCACTTTTAATGTTTATGCTGTGGATTCTTATTTTTACAGTCATTATGAATCATACCTTACTAGTTTTGTGTATCATACCTCACCACTATCATACCTCACCACCATCATACCTCACCACCATCATACCACCACCACCATCATACCTCACCACTATCATACCTCACCACCATCATACCTCATCACCATCATACCTCACCACTATCATACCTCACCACCATCATACCTCACCACCATCATACCTCACCACTATCATACCTCACCACCATCATACCTCACCACCATCATACCTCACCACTATCATACCTCACCACCATCATACCTCACCACCATCATACCTCACCACTATCATACCTCACCACCATCATACCTCACCACCATCATACCTCGCCACCATCATACCTCACCACTATCATACCTCACCACCATCATACCTCACCACTATCATACCTCACCACCATCATACCTCACCACCATCATACCTCACCACCATCATACCTCACCTCCCATTACAAGTCAAATATACTCTTCCCTAATATGGTCAGATATATCCCACCCCAAAAAACCCAAGAGCCATTTATCATCTCATCCGCCACAAAGATACTCCGTCTCTTCTTCAACGGCAGCGTCCCAATTACAGAGTATAATAGCGGACCATTAATTCTACATAACAAGAGCCTTACCTGAGCCGGGGTAGTCCTCACTCCTATACCACTCCACACACACACATACATACACACACATACATACATATACTCGTACACACACACACACTAACCCGTGTTACCTGAACATTGAATGGTCAGCTTTAATATCCCGTGTTGCAATTATTATGGATTACCTCGTGTAGGTGTTATCTCATAAATCAGCTGATACCGTTTAGTCGTGGTGGAGGGGTGGGGGGAGGCGACCATGAATCACCCGAGCTCGACTCATTAGCCCGCGGACCACGAGCCCCCGTATTAGAGAATCAGGGGGGCATTGAGGAGATTCATGTAGCTGATTCCCGGGATATGGTCTCCTAGCTCGTATATTAGAGGCTTAATAGAGGATTGCGGGGCTTGATAGAGGTTTACACGGCTCTAGTGGAACAGGAGAGAGTCATTCTTTAGCCGCGGACAGGAGAGATGGTAATTTAGAAGCATAATACTCCGGCAACGGTAATTATTCGACATAATTCTCCAACGCGCTTTCTTGAGAAATGCCTTGTTTGACAACCCAAGTGTTAAATATTCAATTTTGCGTCGTAAATAAAACTAGCAGAGCCTGGCTGTCTCGTAACCCGTCGGGTGGAACGGCCCACAACGGAGCATCATTTGCATGGGTCGTGGCACCGGGTTCTTGGCGTGAACACACCATGAATAGTAACCACACCAGCGAGATAATTAATAGCAATACAACTTGTTCTGTCCACAGCATTAGCATAAAACGTATCCGAACCAAAGATTAAGATGAAAATACAAAACAATCACTGTTTTAAAAAGGGTAGTCAGCGGGGAGGCGGGAGGGAGCTGGTCCTTCCTAGCAGCCAGGTGTGGCTGGGCTGGTCGTCATCTACATACACGTTAGCACAGCATCGGTCTGAATCAACCCACACGCTCCGGCCTCGATGGAGATCTTAGCGATAGCGAAGATCTTATGAGGTGTCGAGTTGGCGGCGACCGAGCCATCATTATCCGTGGCGTAATGTACGCCAAGAGCAGCCTCTCTGCCGAGAGTGGAACCCTGTGCCGCCCCGAGTTGCCCCGTGCTACTCCGAGTTCACCCGTGTTGTCCTGTGCTGCTCCGTGTTGCCCCGTGTTGTCCTGTGTTGCTCCGTGTTGCCCTGTGTTCCTGTTCTGACTGAGGAGAATACCCGGGTGACAGACGTAAGTTGATGTGTCGGTGACACATGGTGTGGTGTGGTGTTGTAGTCTAAGACAATAACACCACACCACACCACACCACACCACACCTAGCCTATCCTAAACTGACCTGATTTAATTAACCTAACTTAACCTAATCTAAAATAGACTCCAGGTGATACATGGGTGGGTGGGTGGGTGTGTGTGTGTGTGTGTGTGTGTGTACCACGGACACAGGTGAGTGGCTCAGACAAACAGCCTTAAGGAATATCTCTGCAGGTGGCAGCTGGAGGTAGTTCGAGCAGCCAGATATATCTCTCCTAGCATCGAGAGACCCCAGAATATATAATGTCAATAAATGCTAATGACAACACACATAATGGAGGCGTGTCAAGGCATGACTGACACGACTAGTGTTTACTGGCTCTTGCTCCTTGTCAAGATGCCCTCACTCTTGGCTGGCATACATATATTGTTAATTTTTTCTACACTGTTTCCTATACATATATTTATTCATTATTAATATACATTTATCGATCAATCTTAGTCGACAACCTTTTTTGCCAGATGATGATAAACTATATTGTACACACACACACACACACACACACACACACACACACACACAGAGGCTTCCGCCGTCCCTTGTGTGGTCGTCACGTTTTCTTGATGGAAAGTAATATCATTGGGAGAGTCTCAAGATGTTTTTGCATGACTGTGCGGTTCATGTCTGTTTCTTCGACGTGTGTGTGTGTGTGTGTGTGTGTGTGTGTGTGTGTGTGTGTGTGTTTAACCTTCTGACGTAACCTAACCTACAACACTAACGACGACATCAACAACAACATAACAAAATAACAAACACAAAACAAAAAACAACAAGGCCGCTATACAAGGACTAAGCGGGGCCTATAACCGGGGGCTGTGACCTTGATCCACCTTAGGGCAATAATTACGGTAGTCCTACATACATACATACATGCATACATACACACATACACACATACATACATACATACATACATACATACATACACACATACATACATACATACATACATATTCCAAAATCCACCATCAACACATAGTAGAAGGCAAGACTCTATTACACCATGTTGGAGACGGAAAGAAACCTGATATTCACTAATAATAATAATAATACAGACAGACTCTTGCAAACTGGCCCTTGGGAAAAAACTGATGATATATGCCTACACCACTGATTATGTTGGGGCTTATTATCATTATTATCTGCAACGCTGAGAATGATGGCTGGTGGGATTTGTTCATTGGTATGTATGTATGTGCACACAGTATGAGATAGATATTGTTGTGTTCCTCCATATTACTAATATAACTGTTCCTTCTCTACAACTCAGGAAAAAAGAACAATAATCAAATATAACTTCACTTGTCAATATCAATAACAAAACTACAGTTATGGACCTGAAGTTGTTGGTTTTGTCAGTATTGTAGTTTGTAATCTACGAGGTACACACTTACGGAAGATCTGGCACATATTAAAGAGCAATATTTGCCTCGCATGTATTACTGAAATCCTCAAAAACAAACAACAATTCCATCGTAGGAGAAATAAAACCTCTAAATACAGGTAGAAATCCAGAACACAGCCGGTCTAGCAAGTATATATTTTCACTCGAGATTTCACCATCAGCAGGACCCGCCTGACGATGAGTGGGTGGCGTGTAATGGGGGTGATATAATCCGAGGAAGAGGTCCTCAGGCGTCGTCAGATGGGTCTTCCCGTGACCGTAGCGGCCACACCACACCAGCCAGTGACGTTTTCTTTGGTGCCGCGAGCGTCGACTGCTGCTGCTGCCTCTCCCTCCCTCCCTCCCTACCGCCATCCCTCCCTTCCTCCCAACAGTGGAATTCGTTTTCTCTTTACCACTGCCGTGTCAACGACGGCCATTTTTGTTTGTTTATACTGTGATTTTACGGTGTTTCCTCGTGTCTTGTGTGTACAGAGGGATCTTATGTGGTTTGTTGGTTTACTGAAGGTGTGGTGGTGTGTGGTGGCTGTCAGGAAGCTGTGGCGTAGTTTAACTGTTGTTGTCAATATCGATACGCTATTTTCTGTTACTGTCATGCGCCTTCATGCAGGCGTACAGTCGCGCGCGCACACACACACGTGCAGCTACTGCATCTTACACATACGCACACATGTACTGTATTACTCATACATTATTACATATAAAGTATATTGCATACATATTAACCTATACACTTGTGCATATACAGAATAATTTTGTCATGTAAAGCTACATAACTGTGCAACACACTCATTGCAATTATAGTAGACACACACACACACACACACCAGTAACATATCAACCTACAGAATTAAGAATTCTATAATCTTATCTAAGGAAGCTACGAGTAATTTCTTCCTACAAGGTACATATTCAACCTTTAACTGGTTATTTTCGTTACTTGTATAGTTAATGATAAAAACACAGCAGTCTAAAAAACAGAATTACTTAGTCCTAATTATTGGTTGCGTTTAGTCAGCATACGACCCGCCTTTCCTGACTTGATCGATATAAGGTTTTCAGGTGAGTAATGTTGTTTACTCAAATACTGTAAATAGTCAGTTTTTAGTCACTTGTTAAATTTGTGGTTGAAAACGATGGGGAATTTTCGTTCTTGTTTTCAGTGTCTATAATTATTAGTGGATCACCTTTAAATCAGCCACCACATCTTATTTCACCTGATAATAAAACACCTTAACGCTACCTGGGGTGTTTAGATTAGATTAGTTGAGGAAGGTTATAGTAAATTAAGTTAGATTAGATTAAGTTACGGGGTGAGTTTAGGTTAGGTTAACGTTTGGGTGGTTAATCTTAAGGTGAATAAGCAGGTATGACTAACTATCACATCATTCTAATTATTTATTCAGCAGATCAAAAATATATAATAAAATAGAAGTAAGAAGAGGAAAATCTTGGGTGTTCTTAGCAAGTTCAAATGACAATCATCACACACATCTGTTATGCATCACAGTCACAACAAAAAAGGCAGTGACCTGGATATGAGAGAGAGAGAGAGAGAGAGAGAGAGAGACCTGTGCGTGTAGTGTGGAGGCTGACTGTGACACGTGAAGCTGAACGACCACCCAGGCGTCACCCAACCAATGATCTAAAGACACTATTGAGCCTATGACCCAATCCTAGCCACCCACAGTCACCACCCACAGATACCACCCACCCATACACAGCACCCACCTACAGGCACCACCCACAGTCACCACCCACAGATACCACCTACCCATACACAGCACCCACCCATAGACCCTTCCCACCTACAGGCACCACCCATCTACAGACACCATCCACCCAATCATCCACCCACTCACTGCGACCATCCACCCTCCACCCACAGACACCATACTCGCACCCACCATCCACCACCTACCCTCTCACCCTCTAACCAACCCCGGGGTGAGTGACAGTGTGTGTGTGTGTGTGTGTGTGTGACCAAAATACTGACCCAACACCAATGAGGAAGGGCATAGTAATGGTGAAGGTGTAGCATCAGTGTACCATCATATACAGTGTAACGAGACAGGATAGTGTACAGTGTTATGGTGAGGTGTATGATGGTGAGTGGCATAACTCTACCATGAGGAGGTTCAGTGCTAGAAGTGATGATGGCATAATATGGTATAGTGGCCGAGGAGAATGGCAGAATAATTGACGAAACACACACACACACACACACGTTAATACACACACATACACACACACACACACACACACACGTTAATACACACACATACACACACACACACACACACACGTTAATACACGCACATACACACACACACACACACACACACACACGCACGCACACACACACACACACACACACACATTCAACACAATCTCTCTCTCTCTCTCTCTCTCTCTCTCTCTCAACGAAATAAGTAGCTGTCATGTAAACAGGTGTATTGCGAACACATGTGCAATGAATATATACAGTGAACAGGTGTACGGAAACGGTGTATAGTGAACAAGTGTACTATGAACAGGGAACAGGTGAACAAGGAACATATATATACAGTACAGTGAAATGAAACAGATAACGAAGAACTAGTCAATGGAACCGAAGCAAAAAATAAATAAATAAATAAATAAATAAAATATCAGTGAATAACTCAATCAGTAACTCCTCCAATCATTCAAGGGAGGAATAGCATTCATAAAGCTATCTAACGCACCGAGATAAATTAACCCATAAGACAGCACAAGATCAACTGTAAACAGAATCACTAACCATATTAATATACTTAGATAAATGTTGAAAAATCTAACTCAGTAAATTATATAAAAAAAAAATCAATATATCGATTCTTACCATTTTTTTTTCGTCTCTGTTTTCAATTATCTTTTTTTCACACTCTTCCAACTCTATATTAAAGTGACATAAATCCGTGAGGTAAACCTTCTCATAGTAGGAACTTGTGCGTCTCTACCTGACTTACACCTGCCACCTGCTTAACTCTTTCCTTAATTGTGTTTGATAGTAAATAATTCCTATCTATGCCATACACGTTAAGGAACTCCCAGTGTGTTTTCTAACATTTTTAATAATAATAATAATAATAATAATAATAATAATAATAGTAATAAACAAATACAATAATAATAACGACAACAAGAATAGCAATAAACAAAAGAACAACAGTAACAAGAAGGAGAAAGAGAAAGAAAGGTAGAAGAAGAAAAAAATAGAAAGAAGAAGCAGAAAATAGAAAAAACAAAAAAACAATTACAAAAACAACAATAACAACAATAAAATACAACCTGAAAATAGTAACTACTCATATAACACAACACAATATTCCCCCCAAGCTGGCAACTGAGAGGGAGGAGTCAGAGAGGCGGTGGGCGGAGGTGAATTAGTCACGGTGACGCCCCCCCTACACCTTCACCCTCCCCCCCCCCCCCCGCACCTGCCTGTACCCAAGTGCTGCTCTGTACCCCACTGTACGGTACAGCCACAAACACCATTTTTCAAGAAGATGGAAAGAGTGGAAGTAATAAAGATATTAAAGTAGAAATGATAATAATAATAATAATAATAATAATAATAATAATATAATAATTTGCATATTTAAATCAAAGAAACAGTTAATAATCTATAATGGGCAACGTATTATTATTAATTATTATTATTATTATTATTATTATTATTATTATTATTATTATTATTATTAGCCCATTTTAATTTATTTCCCAGGTAGAAAACGCAGTAAAGCTTGTCCATTTCCTTCTGAATTTCCTAGCCAAGGGTCTGTATACAAGGTAAGTAAGTCTACGTAGATGATTGGAACATTTTCCCCGTGACTCTAGAGGTGAAATCTTGCCATCTATATTCTTGAGAAAAAACACGGATATGAGAACTGGAACTATGGGAAAAAATTTCTTAATTCCAGCTTACATATTCTGGGAGTGAGGACGGCCTGGGTGATGCTTTGAGAGGCGGTTAATACTGCCTTCCTCTTTGTTTATCTGCTTACTTGGTCACTGCCTGCATCCCTGCTTGATTAAACAGTCACTGCCTGTCTGTCTCCTTGCTTGCTTGCCTGTCTGTCTGTCTGTCTGCCCGCCCGTCCGCTCAACCACCCATCTGCCCGCCTGACCCCGGGACACTCCACCAATTACAACACACCGAGGGAGGACCGCCACGCCTGGCTGACTCACGGACACTCCTGCCGCCAAGTGCTAATTACCTCCCCCAGGTGTGTGTGTGTGGAGGGGTGTTTAGGTTAAGTTTGATTAGGTTAGGTTAGGTTAGCCACACCAAAACTACCACAACCTTAGACATTGTACCCGGGCATTCATTCATTCCGGGTCATATTAGTTAGACAAATTCCAGGTTATAGTAAGTGTGTTTTGCGAAATCACACTCCCAGGTAGGTTGAGGAAAATGATATAGATACAATTAAATAAGATTGAGGGAAATATTAGAGGATTTAATAAAGATATATCGATAAGACCTGAAGCGTTAATATGGAAAGCGACAACAAGCGGCAAGGTGTATAATTATATGTCCCCAGGTGTTCAGGTCCCCCCTCTCCCTCCTCCCAGCCACCCCCTCCCCCCAAACCACCCCCTCCTCCCCCCAAACCACCCCCTCCTCCCTCCAAACCACCCCCTCCCCCCAATCACCAAGTAGAAATGAGGCTTTTGACACCACCATACACCATAAAATCCACGAAAAAAAATTCTAACGTAAGGAAAAACACGAAAAAAAATATGGAAGTGAAGAGCCTGAGAGATTCCATAAAAGTAGGGTTATGGTGGGGCAGAGGATGATGGTATCAGGGGTCAGGGGCGAGGTGTGGTGAGCTGAGACAATACCCTCCTACCTTATCTCACCTGGGATCCTTCTTAACTGATCCTGTGAGAGCTAGGACACCAACGCCCCTCCCTCCCTCCCTCCTTTCTTCTCTCCCTCCTTCCTTCTCTCCTTCCCTCCTTCCTTATCTCCCTCCTTCCTTCTCTCCCTCCCTTCCTCCTACCTTCTCTCCATACTACCCATTCCTCTCCTCTCACCATCACTACCATCACCACCAGACACCAACACTACCTATCACCATCACCACTATTGTTAACCAAACCAAAACTAACCAATCCTAACCTAATATAACCTAACTTAACCTAATGATTAAACACTAACACCAACCAAACCTAACCTAACCTAACCTAACCTAACCTAGCCTACCCCCTCAATGATCAAGTGAAATAAACTAAAGTTGCTAAATATTCGGTCGATATATTTCAATACAAAAATCTCGAAAAGTTATCATATATAAATACTTTTCCTCAACACAGCCCCCCCCCCCCCCCCCCACCATCCATCCCCATCCAAAATCATTAAAACTTTGAGAAATATATTACGTCTTTTTTTTCGGGGGGAGGGGGGGGGGGGTTAAGTTAGTTTAGGTTAGGTTAGGTTTCCATTCAGGTAGTTAATCTTTAGTCGAAATAAACTGGGGGTCTAATCTTCAGGTGATCCCAATTTAAGACCACCTCCACAAAATATTACTTCACATTAATCTCAACAGAGTAGTCACAGCGCCGCTACACTATACAGTAATAATACCATCCACCATAAACTATCCATTAACACCAGGTAAACGCTATACACCTGACTTTTAAATACCATTAATTATTTCCTCTACTCAGGTATATTAAAACTGCCAGGGGGGAAAAACCTTAATTTCAATCTGTATAATAAAACTGTTACTTGGTCTTCGGTAATTAGAGAGTGTCAATTGATGGTGGTAATAATAGTGGTGTGAGGGGGTGGTGCTGGTGTGAGGGGGTGGTGCTGGTGTTGGAGGTGGTGCTGGTGTGAAGGAGTGGTGCTGGTGTGAGGGAGTGGTGCTGGTGTTAGGGGGTGGTGCTGGTGTTAGGGGGTGGTGTTGGTGTGAGGGGGTGGTGCTGGTGTGAGGGGGTGGTGCTGGTGTTAAGGGGTGGTGCTGGTGTTAGGGGGTGGTGCTGGTGTTAGGGGGTGGTGCTGGTGTTAGGGGGTGGTGCTGGTGTTAGGGGTGGTGCTGGTGTTAGGGGTGGTGCTGGTGTTAAGGGTGGTGCTGGTGTTAGGGGGTGGTGCTGGTGTGAGGGGGTGGTGCTGGTGTGAGGGGGTGGTAGGGGGTGGTGCTGGTGTTAGGGGGTGGTGCTGGTGTTAGGGGGTGGTGCTGGTGTTAGGGGGTGGTGCTGGTGTTAGGGGGTGGTGCTGGTGTTAGGGGTGGTGCTGGTGTGAGGGGGTGGTGCTGGTGTGAGGGGGTGGTGCTGGTGTGAGGGGGTGGTGCTGGTGTGAGGGGGTGGTGCTGGTGTGAGGGAGTGGTGCTGGTGTGAGGGAGTGGTGCTGGTGTTAGGGGGTGGTGCTGGTGTTAGGGGGTGGTGTTGGTGTGAGGGGGTGGTGCTGGTGTGAGGGGGTGGTGCTGGTGTTAGGGGGTGGTGCTGGTGTTAGGGGTGGTGTTGGTGTTAGGAGTGGTGCTGGTGTTAGGGAGTGGTGCTGGTGTTAGGGGGTGGTGCTGGTGTTAGGGGGTGGTGCTGGTGTTAGGGGTGGTGCTGGTGTTAAGGGGTGGTGCTGGTGTTAGGGGGTGGTGCTGGTGTTAGGGGTGGTGCTGGTGTTAGGGGTGGTGCTGGTGTTAGGGGGTGGTGCTGGTGTTAGGGGTGGTGCTGGTGTTAGGGGTGGTGCTGGTGTGAGGGGGTGGTGCTGGTGTTAGGGGTGATGCTGGTGTTAGGGGTGGTGCTGGTGTTAGGGGTGGTGCTGGTGTTAGGGGTGGTGCTGGTGTTAGAGGGTGATGCTGGTGTTAGGGGTGGTGCTGGTGTTAGGGGGTGGTGCTGGTGTTAGGGAAGGTGCTGGATGGGTGCTGGGAGGGTGCGAAAGGGTGGTGGTATTAGAAAGGTGTGAGAGGCTGGTGGAAGGGTGACAGGAGGGTGTTGGGCGTGTGTAAGAGGGTGCTGGACGGCTGTAAGAAGGCGCTAGGGGGTATAAGAGGGTGCTAGGGGGTATAAGAGGGTGCTAGGGGGTATAAGAGGGTGCTAGAGGGGTGTAAGAGGGTGCAGGAAGAGTGTAAGAGGGTGCTGGACGGCTGTAAGAAGGTGCTTGGGGGTATAAGAGGGTGCTAGGGGGTATAAGAGGGTGCAGGAAGGGTGTAAGATGGTGCAGGAAGGGTGTAAGAGGGTGTTAGGCAGGTGTAAGAGGGTGTTAGGCGGATGTAAGAAGGTGCTAGGGGGTGTAAGAGGGTGTTAGGCGGGTGTGAGAGAGGGGGGGGGGGGGTCGTCGCCATTGCCCTCCACACCACCACCATCTCTCCCTCATCTCACAACTGACAATTCCACATCGATTCTCCCCACCCCGTGACTACTGCATCACGCTACTGACCAAAGAATTAAATTAAGGTAGTCAATGGATTTTGATCTGAATGCAGCTAAATGTTGTGGGGTGTGTACTGACTAGGGGAGGAGGAGGAGGAGGGGGGGGGGATGTAATTACTTATTGTCACTACTGCTGGGGACGTCCTCGGGGTAGTGGGGGGTAGGGGGGGGGTTTGACTCACTGCTCTCACAGCTTAATTAAAAATCACCGTAGTTCTGTGGTCGATTTTATTTCATTTATAAAACACTATCATTCAGGGGGTCGTTTTAGGGTGTTTATGAGTGAAATAAGCTGGAGGGTGCTAGTCTTCAGGTGATCCTTCTAAACTATTATTCTATACTATACACTATACACCATACTCCACCCCCCCCCCTCCTCCTCCTCCCCCCCGTCCTTCACCCCTTTCCTACCCTCCCCTCCTCCCTCCCTCCCCCGGGGTATGAGAGGGTCAGTGTGGTGGGTGAAGGAGGTGGACGCCAACTGTCGCCTTCCTGAAGCTATAATTTATCGTCTCCACACTTCATCATGCTTCCTGTGCGTGCTGCCCCGACCACACCCTGCCCGGCTACCCCATGCCCCTATCAAACCATGACCCAGCCACACTGTGCTCCGACTACATCCTGTTCCAGCCACACCTTCCCCCCCTGGCCATAACCCTCCCCGGGCCACACCTTGCCCTGGCCACACAGACCGTTCATATTCTGCCCTTCGGCCAAATCGTAAAGAGCCACACCATTTTTCAGCCACATCATTTACCACATCATGACTTCGGCTGAACCCTAGCCTGCCACACCCTGACCACACCCTGCATAAACCACTTCATCTTAGTACAAAATATTAACAATTGTGTACACAACCTCAGCTGTGTACATTATCACCACAAATATATACGCATCAACATCTGCGTACATGGCCTCAAATGTACAAGTGGCAACACCTTCGTACACAGACGCAAATGTGTACATTCCAACAACTGCGTAAATTGCCTCAAATACACAAATGACCTCATAAACTAGCCACACAACCTTAATTATCGTAGACCTGACCTTAATGAACCACGCGTTATATACCAAGCACTTTAATTTATGGCAGTTCCTCACCAATACCTCAGTTGTACCACCACCACAAGATCAGCAGCACCTCCCTACACTTGTATCTCCTCTCAGTACACTCTGCCGCCCTCAGGAGACAAGCCCCCTGCATGGCCTGGGTGTCATACATACAAGCCTCTCTGTACTTTCCAGAATGTTCCTGATTGGTCAGGTCGCTGGGCTCATTACAGAAGGCAGGAGTAGCCACCAATGAACATAAACCATTTTATTTCTTTTAACATATCATCAGTTCTAGGAAGGGCGAGACTACCTCCTGTAACTATTCACCAAGGTTAGGTTAGGTTAGTTTAACATTAGAATGGTTAATGCAACACACCTGCTGGGGGCGAGGGGGGGGGATGATATCACTCAGCAGGTGTGTGGAAGGCATCCCCAACACCATACCTGATAAGACCCGGTAGTGGGAATACTCAATGATCTCCTTACTGTAACAAAAACTTAATAGCTGAGATAATCTTTCCTCACTTCCTCCTCCCCCGTGTCAACAAAACATTAAATATCTCTTCTGGGGAAATAACAACCTGGTCTTACAAAGGTGACAGGTGTTATATTATGCATAACACGTATTGAATGTATCAGATTCTTTTTAACTTATCAGCTTATGAGAGTGAATGAGATAAGCTTAGATGAGTGTAATAATAAGCTTTGCAGAGACGAGTGAAAATATAAGCTTTACAGAGATGAGTGAAATAATAAGCTTACAGAAATAAATGGAAATAATCAACTTAATGAAATAAATTAATATGCAACTTACAGAAATAAATGAAACTATAAAATGAAAAAGATGAATTTTAGGAATGAATAACAATTAACTTACAAAAACGAATGAAATGTTGTCATAAACTTAAGAGATAATACAAATAAATAAATAAATATAAACTCCATTTTATCACCTCACCTCACCTCACCTAACCTCACCTCACCTAACCTAACCTCGATACAAACACCTCATTATAACTTATACCTGTACATGATAATATTCAATTTTATTAATATTGTAAGTCAAAATAAACGCCAGGAAATATGTAAGTCATTTTACTAACGCTCGTAAAGATGACAGATATCGCACCAGACAGGAACAAACGGTGAAAATAAACAGGTGAAAATGACAAATATCGCGTCAGACGGGACCAAAATTCTCGACATTTACTGTAAAAAAAAACATCACGCCACATAGGTATATCGACTATCAACACCTGCAAGGGAGATGTGTGTGTATGTGTGTGTGTGTGTGTGTGTGTGTGTGTGTGATTGTCAGGGATTGGAATTGGGGATTGGAAATGGGATTGGGATGTATGGATAGTAAGAGATTGGGGATAAGGACATGTCTGGATATGGAGATTAGGGATTGAAGTTAGGGATGAGGTGTATGAGTAATCGGGATTGGAGTCAGGGATTAGTGATTGGAAGAGAGACCAGGAAATTAGTACTACCGTGAGACCTTTATTTACCAGACTATATACGGGAGTACAGTTCATTATATCGAGGTACGTTAGATGTAAAAACCTCTATATAACGGACAATACCAATTAAAGATTGGATAGATTGGAATATAAAGGAGATTGACTCTGACCACCCCTCCCCTTGGCCCACCCCACCGAACCTCACCCCACCGAACCTCACCCCACCGAACCTCACCCCACCGCACCCCACTCAGCATTACCGTGGTTAAGGTGCCGTAGAGAAATACTTTGCGGTAAGGTGAACTCCCAAAATGAGAAAAACAAAGATGTATGTTATCAGCAGTTTCTTGGGGCATAAAACACGATGGGAAGGATAAATGGCAACACGTCTAAAGGCTTCGTATTTTTTGTTTTTTTTTTAGTGGTAGAGTTTTAGTGGAGAGAAAACGGCATGATGTAAAAGACTCTATATTGTACAAGAGAGAATATGGCTCTATGGCTCTAAACTGCAGCTTGATACTATTTTGGGGGAATTATTTTGGGACCTTGAGTATACCTCGTAAATCAATCGGTTACTTGATATTGATTTAGTTTATTTAGGCAGAAAAATGCAGATACAGAGCGGATAATAATGACAATATTGACATAGCTGAGTCAATTGAGAGCCTGAGTTCTCTTAGTGGCACCTGATGTATACTGTACACATTGAGATATTGACCCTGACTATCCCCATCCCAGGAGGAGGAGGGGTAGTGGTGGTGAAGGAGGGGTAGTGGTGGTGAAGGAGGGGTAGTGGTGGTGAAGGAGGGGTAGTGGTGGTGAAGGAGGGGTAGTGGTGGTGAAGGTGGGGTAGTGGTGGTGAAGGAGGGGTAGTGGAGGTGAAGGAGGGGTAGTAGTGGTGACGGAGGGGTAGTGGTGGTGGAGGAGGGGTAGTGGTGGTGAAGGAGGGGTAGTGGTGGTGAAGGAGGGGTAGTGGTGGTGAAGGTGGGGTAGTGGTGGTGAAGGAGGGGTAGTGGTGGTGGAGGTGGGGTAGTGGTGGTGGTGAAAGAGGAGTAGTGGTGGTGAAGGAGGGGTAGTGGTGGTGAAGGAGGGGTAGTGGTGGTGAAGGTGGGGTAGTGGTGGTGAAGGATGGGTAGTGGTGGTGGTGAAGGAGGGGTAGTGGTGGTGAAGGTGGGGTAGTGGTGGTGAAGGAGGGGTAGTGGTGGTGAAGGTGGGGTAGTGGTGGTGAAGGAGGGGTAGTGGTGGTGGAGGAGGGGTAGTGGTGGTGGAGGAAGGGTAGTGGTGGTGAAGGAGGGGTAGTGGTGGTGAAGGAGGGGTAGTGGTGGTGGAGGAGGGGTAGTGGTGGTGGAGGAGGGGTAGTGGTGGTGGAGGAGGGGTAGTGGTGGTGGAGGAGGGGTAGTGGTGGTGGAGGAGGGGTAGTGGTGGTGAAGTAGGGGTAGTGGTGGTGAAGGAGGGGTAGTGGTGGTGAAGGAGGGGTTGTGGTGGTGGTGGAGGTGGGGTAGTAGTGGTAGAGGACGGGTAGTAGTGGTGGTGGAGGAGGGGTAGTAGTAGTGGTGGTGGAGGAGGGGTAGTGGTGGTGCAGGAAGGGTAGTAGTGGTGGTGGAGGAGGGGTAGTGGTGGTGACGGAGGGGTAGTAGTAGTGGTGGTGGAGGTGGGGTAGTAGTAGTGGTGGAGGTGGGGTAGTGGTGGAGGTGGGGTAGTAGTGGTAGAGGACGGGTAGTAGTGGTAGAGGACGGGTAGTAGTGGTGGTGGAGGAGGGGTAGTGGTGGTGACGGAGGGGTAGTAGTGGTGGTGGAGGAGGGGTAGTGGTGTTGTGGTCGGCGTCAGAATTAAGGGTTGTGACTTAAAACAATAGGCGAGGACCTATCTTGTCACCCATCACTCTTTACTGTCCCTGCTTATGGTTGGCCACGGCCAGGGGGGGGGGGACAAAGTGGAGGAAGAAGGAGAGGGGGGAAGAAGGAGACGGGGGAAGAAGGAGAGGGGGGAAGTAGGAGGGGGGGAAGTAATAGAGGGAGGGTAGAGGGAGGAAAGGAGAGAGAGAGAGGAGGAGGAGGCAGCCAGGGGGAGGAACGGAGGAAGAGGGGGGAACAAATGGGGGGGGAGATGAGGCCAGGTGGGGGAAGAATGGAGGAGGAGGAGAAGGGGGAGGAACGGAGGAAAACAGGCGACCAAAGGAGGAAAACAGGAGGAAGAGGACAATGGGGAAGAGGAAGATGAGGAGGGAAGCAATGGGGGAGGAAATAGAAGCAAGAGGCAGAGGGGGAAGAAGAAGAGGAGGAAGTAAGCAGAGGGAAGAGAAAGAGGGGGAGGAGGAGGGGGAGGAAGAGGCCAAATAGAGTGGGGGGAGAGAGAAAAAGACAGATAATGATAGAGAAGAAGGAAGGAGAAGACGTAGTACACAGTAGAAGAGGGAAATGGAAGAGAGAGAGAGAGAGAGAGAGAGAGAGAGAGAGAGAGAGAGAGAGAGAGAGAGAGAGAGAGAGAGAAAGGGGAGGAACGGAACAATGGAAGAGAACTAAAAACAAAAGAAAGTAAGGAAAAAGAAGAATGGCACATAAAGAAAGAAAAAATTATTAGAACGGATAGACAGACCGATAAACAGAAGGACAGACAGAGAGAGAGAGAGAGAGACAGATAGACATACAGAAGGACAGACAAATAATCACACTGAAGATGTTTATTATTACTATTACTATTACCTACATCAAATCCACCAATCACAGTACCTCTGGCTAGTGAGTCCACCAAACACAGTGCAGCTGGCTAGTAACTTCGCCAATCACAGTACATCTGGCTACTAACTCCGCCAATCACAGTACATCTGGCTACTAACTCCGCCAATCACAGTACATCTGGCTTGTAATTTCACTAATCACAATATCTAGCTAGCTAATACGGACTTCGCCCATCTTATGATGGCCAGGGCCATGGGAAACTATTATTTTTACGCCATGGCCACACCGAAGACCACGCTGGTGTCCCTGACCATGATGGCCCCACCAGAGGGACCCCGACACACACACACACACACACTACAACAGTACCATTATGCACGGCGTAGACCCTAGTTCATGGTCTGGGGCGTCCATCTAGCCCCTAACAGGCGAGCTCACTCATTATACGAACGATAGACCACAGTCCATCTCCCGGCGACGACAGGCGAGCAGACTGGGGCGGGATCTGCTTCCTTTCTTATTCAAATGATCCCCAGCCAGCGTCCAGAGAGGTGCACCCGGCCATGACTTGAGTTTGACCAAGATGAGTTTTGCGGAGAAGTTCATTTTAGGTGATTATATATAGTTTAGCTGTGTGTAAATGACGGGTTTTAGATTTAATTAGTTAGCTAGACAGGTTTTTGTATATATCCAGAAATTGTATCAAACATAAAATTGCACTTGAGTGATAATTACCCAAAATAGGACTCATAGATTTCAAAACTGACTTCCTTCATAATTAGGTCTCATAGTAACTAATCAAACTTCAAATAACAAATAATTATTCTGTTTATTTTTAGTTTAAAGTCCATCCACCTAACTACCTCTCATGACCACCAGTCCACACACCTTCCTCCTGACTTGTGGTGACCGAAGCCCAAACCTGAGCTAGGAGTTGAAACGCTCAAATAAGTATATGATGAACGAGGTAGCAAGGTAAGGAATTGATGCCTACGAAGCTTGCACGATCATAATATGCAACACGCTCACCACCCCTGCCTTTACCCGTCCACCCCTGCCTAATACCCCTCCACCCCTGCCTAATACCCCTCCACCCCTGCCTCTACTCCTCCACCCCTGCCTAATACCCCTCCACCCCTGCCTAATACCCCTCCACCCCTGCCTCTACTCCTCCACCCCTGCCTCTACTCCTCCACTTCCTCCACCCCTGCCTCTACTCCTCCACCCCTGCCTCTACTCCTCCACTCCCTCCACCCCTGCCTTTACCCTAACCAACTCCCTCCAGCCCTGCCTAATACCCCTCCACCCCTGCCTAATACCCCTCCACCCCTGCCTCTACTCCTCCACCCCTGCCTCTACTCCTCCACTCCCTCCACCCCTGCCTAATACCCCTCCACCCCTGCCTCTACTCCTCCACTCCCTCCACCCCTGCCTTTACCCTAACCAACTCCCTCCATCCCTGCCTCACACACTCCGCTCCACCCTCCACTCCACCTCTCTCCACTCTCCTCCATAACATTCTTCATCTCGTGTTTGTTTTGTGTTTGTTGATGGCTTGTGAATCTTTATTTCCTTGTCGTGTTGTTGATGTTATAATATATTACCTGTACTCCAATAACTAAAGACACTTAAGTAAATACTCTTAAGTTAGAACAATACACTTAAACATCAACTACTTAAATAAAAAGTAAGATACTTATACTTTACATCATGAGGCAGAGTAAGTTTCTTTTGTTACGAGATGTGAGATTAGTTTAGGTTAGGTTAGGTTACTTAATCTTCCGCGAAATAAGCTAAGCGGGGGGGGGGGCAAATCTTCAGGTAATAC
Source organism: Homarus gammarus (assembly GCA_958450375.1). Lineage (NCBI taxonomy): Eukaryota > Metazoa > Arthropoda > Malacostraca > Decapoda > Nephropidae > Homarus > Homarus gammarus. Next base: position 1,427,053 of record CAUDMG010003158.1, on the reverse strand, counting down.
AAATATTTTTTTCTATCCACACACACATACACACACACACACACACACACACACACACACACACACACACAGAAGGGATAAGTAAGAGGCGAGAACTTGACTTATGTAATATTCAAACCAACGTGTATGGAATTCTTCAACAAATGTTACAAGTTGTTGGTACAGAGTCCAAGACACTTGAGGGTGTGGAGACGGTCAGTGGGTGTAATGTTTGAGCAACAGTATACGCCGCCACCACCACTACCTTCCACCATCACCACTACCACCACCCTCCACCATCACCACTACCACTACCCTCCACCATCACCACTACCACCACCCTCCACCACTACCACTACCCTCCACCATCACCACTACCCTCCACCATCACCACTACCACCACCCTCCACCATCACCACTCCACCACCCTCCACCATCACCACTACCACCACCCTCCACCATCACCACTACCACCACCCTCCACCATCACCACTACCACCACCCTCCACCATCACCACTATCACCACCCTCCACCATCACCACTACCACCACCCTCCACCATCACCACTCCACCACCCTCCACCATCACCACTATCACCACCCTCCACCATCACCACTACCACCACCCTCCACCATCACCACTACCACCACCCTCCACCATCACCACTATCACCACCCTCCACCATCACCACTACCACCACCCTCCACCATCACCACTACCACCACCCTCCACCATCACCACTACCACCACCCTCCACCACTACCACCACCCTCCACCATCACCACTACCACCACCCTCCACCATCACCACTACCACCACCCTCCACCATCACCACTACCACCACCCTCCACCATCACCACTACCACCACCCTCCACCACTACCACCACCCTCCACCATCACCACTACCACCACCCTCCACCATCACCACTACCACCACCCTCCACCATCACCACTACCACCACCCTCCACCATCACCACTACCACCACCCTCCACCATCACCATCATCCTCCAACTACACCCTCCACCACGACTCTCCACCACCACCCTCCAACACCATCCCCTACTAGTCGAGGCTTCTACTACACTCCAATAACATAACATGAACAAAGAAAATAGGAGAACAGAAGAACAGATGAACAAGTAACCATTGACAAAGACAACACGGTTCTGGGGTGCTGAGGCGCGGTGGTTCTGAAGACACATTTAAAATGAAACTATCAAACATAAGCATCAATTTATGTCCTTCAGGAAAACATAAACAAACAAAAAAAAAAGAGATTTGTGTTTCTCTCATTAATGTAGTCTGGCGGTGGAGTTTCTTATGAACTTAAGCCTGAAAGTAATAATTAATATAGTTGGCCAAGTAGTTAATATTCCACTACACACTCCGGCTATTTTAAAATATCATCACAGGTACATTCCTCGCTGGGAGATTTCAACACAGCAGACGAAAGTAATCTTCATGAATCACACACACACACACACACACACACACACATACATAAACACACACATTAATACACACACACACACACATTAATACACGCACACACACACATACATAAACACACATTAATACACACACACACACACGTAGCAGCCTAACGGAGTACAACACACAATAACTCAACACAGGAGTGAGGGCAGATGAGTGCATCAAAAACCAGTATTTCCATTATCAAGCGCTTAAAAAAATATCATGTATAAGTATGATGGCCCACTCGTCCCATTAACCCCACAGAGTTTATAACCTTCCTCACTTTTTCATAAGAGAATATAACAAAGGATTTCACACAGCCTTGACTTAAACACACCACGGGCTTGTTAAACAGGGGGTTGGATTCCTTTTAAAGAATAAAGCCATTAAGTTGAACCTACGAGATACCCGGGTCATAAAACTACTCTACAAAATCTGTGTAAAATTTCCGACACGATGCTCTTTTGTTAAACAATGGCCGAGGCCCAGGTGGATTGATTTACACCATTGGCTAATACGCTGGAGATAAGCCAGTGCCATTGTTGTTCCACTCCGCGTTTAGTAGATGTAATCTCTCTAAGACAATGTTGCTGTCGATTCCTACCACTGATTTATGGCCTTTATTTTACCATTTGATGATGTAGGACTATGTGTGTGTGTGTGTGTGTGTGTACAGCTGACCACTAGGTGTATCATACAGTGTTGTGACATGATGGGCTAATGTAGGATACAACTCACAACACCTGGCAGGTAATGTTTTATAATGTAAACAAACCATCATCACCCCAGCTAGTGCAGTGTGTCTATACGTCGTCTCATGCCAGATTATTATTATTATTATTATTATTATTATTATTATTATTATTATTAGAAGGAGCTTTAAGTGTGATGATCTCAAGTATTTTATAACGGACTATAAACTTGACAAAAATTATCTAAGGAAATACAGATTAAACTAACAGAAATTTATCATAGAAAGTGGAAAATATACTAATTGAAGTTTATTATAGGAAAAAGACTCTAATCCTATCAAGATTTATCAAGAAAACGGTAAAAACTTACTAAACATTATCACACGACATCGTCAGACGTTGGTGATTGCTAGTGTTGGCAGTGTTTCTTTGAGAGAGGCCTGAGCGTAAGAGAGGCGTGGGTATAGACGAGCGGGTAGTTAGCGTTCAAAAGTTGTAGGTACCGTTCAGAAGGTATAGGTAGCAATCGGAAGGCAAAGATACCGTTCGAAAGGTGTGGGTTACCTACTGAAGACGCGGATACCGTTCAAAACAACTTGAGTGAGTGAATGATCATACCATGTTTATATAATGTACCTAGTAACGCCTTACCAACATCACTATTGGCGATCCTACCTGTTGAGTGCTAAGATCAGTTAAGTCACTGGTACCTGTTGATGGTGATGTGACTAGTGAATTATACTGCAGGTCCCTGTTGACAGCTATACTACACACCCCTCCACCCATGACACACCCCTCCACCCATGACACACCCCTCCACCCATGACACTTCCTCCTCACTCATTTCCCTTTTTTCCTCTCATTCATGTCATCGTCCGCCCCCCATTCACCACCACGACTTTCACCCCTCATACACACCTACCCCCGACCCTCATTCATCTCACCCCCGCACCTCCCCCCACTAACTTAACGTGTCGGGGGGAAGGGGAGGGGGAAGGAGGGGCGGTGAGGTGACCCGGAGGCCACCGTCATATAACATGGTATCTGAGGGAATTACTCTGTAGATGGTGGTGATATCGGCTCCCCCCCCCCCCCACCGCCCTCCCTCTCTCCCTCCAAGCATCTCTCCCTCATTCCCTCTCTCCCTTCCTTCCTCCCTCCCTTCATCCTTTTATACATCTCTCCCTCATTCCTTCTACTTCTACAGTCCTCCCTTTCTCCCTTTACCCTTCCCTCCTTTTATCCCTCCACCTCCTCTCTCTCTCCATCCCTCCAACACTCCCTCCACCCTTAACTCCATCCCTCCAACAATCCCTCCACCCTTCACTCCATCCCTCCAACAATCCCTCCACCCTTCTCTTCATCCCTCCAACAATCCCTCCACCCTTCTCTCCACCCTTCCAAAAGTCCCTCCACCTTTCTCTCCATCCCTCCAACACTCCCTCCACCCTTCTCTTCACTCCTCCAACACTCCCTCTACCCTTCTCTTCACCAGGTCGATTTGCATAATAACTTCATATGTTCGATCATTCTGCAAACAGGTCCAGTAGATTTGCAAGTTGTGTAAGTTCATATGTCACGGAGGATGGTCGGAGCCGTGTAAGAACGATAAAGAAATATGTCAACACAGCCCCGGTGATACTCTTCCTCATATGTAGATAAATGTACATATAGGAAACGTAAATACAACCTCAGTTTTTCCATTATCTGTCCGTATCTTCGTTCACGGGAGTGGTCGGCGGTGGGTGTGTGTATGTGTGTTTCTGTGTGTTTGTTTCTCTGTATGTGTTTCTGCGTGTTTGTTTCTCTGTATGTGTTTCTGTGTGTTTCTGTATCTTGATGGCTAGAAGGAACGACAAGAAGACACCGACGACACTATACACTATTCACCATACCAGAGTTCAGTACTTATTACATCACCATACTTGATACAGTGATACATGTTTTTTACGCTGATTTTCCCTTGTTTTTGTCATTCTAGTTATCATCTACTCGTAAAAACTCTCGTAAACGCAATAAAGAAGACATAAATCATTCATTCTTTCCATAGATTCATCTCACAGTGTAAACAGAAGCTGCCTCTGTGTTCCTAGAGCTGCTTCGTCTGGTCGGTGGTTGGAGCACTGACAGTGAGTGGAGCGCCCTGCCACCATGCGGACGAAAGAGGAACTAAAGAGAAAAACAAACCCCAGTCTCTGTTTCTGTTGTTGTGTCGTGTTTCTTCGTTTAGCCGTGGAGTATTTAAACACCACTGATCATCACCGGGAAGGTTTGGCAGGTGAATTGGGTTAATGTTATAATAGCTCTAACCACTTATACAGGAGATGAGGCCGTGTACTATATTATGTTGCTGTGTTGAGTGGAGCAGTGAGAGAAGGGAACGTGTGTGTGTGTGTGTGTGAAGGAGAGCCAGTATGTATATTAATTGGTTAGAGTTAGAGACACGTCGAATATAAGAGGGTATCATATCTCTCTCTCTCTCTCTCTCTCTCTCTCTCTCTCTCTCTCTCTCTCTCTCAACAATATCTGGCTGAGCATCAAATAATCTCAGTATCTAACACACACTCGCCTCTCTTCCTCCCCACTAATGGTACACGACCCTCCCCATTTAAGGTATATCTCCTCTCCCCATTTACGGTGTATCACCCTCCTCCTCCCTTCTCCCCCCCCCCCAACACCCCCTTCCTCCCCTTACACTTCTCATGATATATCCACCTCCCATAAAGATTTTCTCACTTCCCTTAACGCTTCCCCCCCTCACCCCTTTAAGCTTCTCCCCCTCACACCTTTAAGCTTCTCCCCCTCACACCTTTAAGCTTCTCTCCCTCATCCCTTTAAGATTCTCACCTTCACTCATCCCTTTAAGATTCTCACCTTCACTCATCCCTTTAAGCTTCTTCCCATTATCCCTTTGAGCTTCTCCCCTCACCCCTTTTGAGTTTTCCCCCTGACCTCGTTAAGCTTCTCTCCCTCATATCTTTAAGCTTCTCCTTCTCACCCCTTTAAGCTTCTCTCCCTCACCCCTTTAAGCTCCTCCTCCTCCTCCTCCTCACTCTTTTAAATTTCTCCCCTTCACCCCTTTAAGCTTCCCCCTCATCCCTTTACGCTTCTCCCTCTCACCCAATAAGCTTCTCCCCTCACCGTTTAAGCTTACTATACTGCCACCATCACCACCAATACTATCGCCACCAATAGCACCACCACTACTACCACCAACACCACTACCAGCATAACCATCACCACACTATCACCCCCATCAACACTACCACCAACACTACCCCCATCAACACTACCAGCACAACCACCACTAATCCCTCAACTGCAACCATCACTACTACCACCAACATCAGCACAACCACCATTGTTCCCACAATTACCACCACCACTAATACCACCATCACTATTAATACTACCACCACCAACACTACCACCTTTAACACTACCACCTTTAACACTACCACCATTGACACCACTACCACTACCACCACCATGACCACCACTACCACCACCACCACCACCATGACCACCACTACCACCACCACCACCATTACCACCATCATCACAACCACTACTACCACCACCACTACCATCACAACCACTACTACCACCACCAACACTACCACCTTTAACACTACCACCATTGCCACCACCACCACCACCATCGTAGAAGACACTGTCGCGGATGTAAGAGAGAGAGCGGGAGACGGGGCGGCGTATAATTTGTCACTATCTGGGTGTATCTAGTCGGGCGCCACGCTGGGCTGGAATGCCAACGACGACACTCATGTACGCTACTCCGACGGTAATCACGCCATTGTAAATTCTCGCCTAGATCACCCAGATTCATCCTCTCTCTCTCTCTCTCTCTCTCTCTCTCTCTCTCTCTCTCTCTCTCTCTCTCTCTAAACTAAAACACGGTAATTACGAGTATCATTAACTAATCCGAAATAATCCACAGTGAGTCTGATGATGATTACCACTAAATGACATACCATTAAATGATTAGGCACAGATTACCTGATTAGTTACCTCAACCAATCACCTCCTTACGTTGACTGGGTTAAGAGAAAATGCTTATCGGTTTAACAGGTGCGAGTTAAAATACTGTATTATGCATTGGCTGTATTTTGATTGGTGTATAATTAGTTATATTCTGGGATTGGTGTAATAAAGGTAGGAAAAGGTATTGGTTCGTGTGTTTGTTTTTGGTGTTTGTTTTTATACATACATACATACATACATACATACATAAATAATAATGGTTGCCCCTCGTGTAACGAGGATGGCCGGCCCAAGGGCCACTTCGGCGTGAATTTGTTTAAGGTGTAGAAGCTGTCGCCAACACAACAACCACACCCTAAGTTAACGAGCTGCTTGACCCAGTGTCAAGGAATAGTCCTAGAAGACCGGACAACTCGCCAACTACACTGGCTAACCATTACCCCGGAACACGATCCGCACATCGATTAACATCCAGGTCCCCAATTACTGCTGGGTAGACAGAGGCAAATGACGTAAAGAAACTTGCCCATAGTTTCAGCCTACCCGGGGATCGAACCCGGGTCCGCTCGCTTGCGAGGCAAGCAAGCTGACCATTACACTACAGGTCGCCACCACGGTCGGATACATACATACATACATACATACATACATAGGTTCCTGCTGCCGATTCCTGCTGACTCCTATATCTAGATACCTCCCCCTTCCTCTCTCTCCCTCCCCCCTACCCCTTTCCTCCCCCTCCCCTCCTACCCCTCATAAACCGTGTTGACAGTTCTCACCCCCCCCCCCCTCATAACCACTCGCTCTCTGTGTTGTGACCTCAGCCCACCTGTCACAGCACTTGTTAGTCAGCACAGATGTACACAGGTGTCCACAGGTGTTTGGGTAGTATTTCGGTGTACAACTGTAACTTCCCCTGTAACTTCACTGTAACCTCCTCTGAAGACTCACATTTAATTAGGGAAGTACCAGATATTGTTCAAAGAAACAGTCTGTCTTGGTTCACTTCTCTGAGATGGGTGGACGGATACAGGCAGTTATATGTACAGATATAAATGTATACGTGTAGCTACAGAGAGGCTGGCCACTTGATCTGGGACTGAGGACTGTGAGCTTGAGAGGTGTTAGAGATGCTATTTTGCTGCTAGGACTGAAGGGGTCTCTCAGGCTACTGCTCAGTGGTAGATCAGTAATGTGTGGTGTCCAGCTAAAGACTGGCTAGCTATACCAGGGCGGACCTACCCCGGCTAAATGACAATGACGTCACGAAGGATGATACATGGGTCCAAGCTTCTAGAAGTTTCTACCAGTAGGAAGGGTTGGCATGAACACCTGAATCAATGTCAGCAGCGTTACTGAAATAGCTGTCTGGAAATGCTCTCGTGAGAGCCGTGAATCATCCTCAATTGATGTTGCAAATATCTAACCAATCTGACTAATAATTTACATCAAATACTTGGAAGTCTACTAGTGATAACCAATGTCCCTAGTTATCAAGCTTCAAAGGTGTTATCATCATATTGAGACATCTCTGGTGGACACACTGTCGCCAGACTGAGTACGTGAGTAAAACAGCTGCGTTTGAGCAGGCTAAATAAATGCTTACTACACATGCTTGCATGAAAACATCTCTGACCCCTGCGGATCAAAGCAAAATGCATAATGAAAACTTAATCATCCATAGTGTATTATACTCTGGTTGCTATACTGGCTACAGACTAAACAAGACTAAACTGTTTACACAACCACAGGAAGAAAGAGGCTATTTTATGAGATGGAACACCTGCCCATGTATGTGTGTGTGTGTGTGTATTACCCACGTGTGTACGTTTTCTCTACTCGTGTACAGTATGTATGCTTGAGCGCGCACATGTATGTATATGTGTGTGTGCGTGTAGGCCCTTCATGCCAGTTTTTACCAATCCCTTAGTGAAACCGAATCATGACCCCCCCCCCCCTTCACGAATCCATTACACCCCTTCATAACGGAGTCTTGGTCACACCACCTTACTCCACTCTACTCCAAGACGCCTCCACCTTATTCCACTATACGCCATGACGCCTCCACCTTACTCCACTCTACTCCAAGACGCCTCCACCTTACTCCACTCCATTCCATGACACTTCCACCATGCCCAATCAAGATCATTCATCCACTTAGAACCACTCCACTTCAACATCACTCCCTCCACTCCACACTGTATGACGCCACACTCCTCCTCCACTCCGCTCATCTCCCTCAATAGACGGGTCTTGGCCTGAGTGTGTCAAGTTTCCTAGAACTGACGTGTGTGTGTGTGCGTGTGTGTGTGTGTGTGTGTGTGTGTGTGTGTGTGTGTGTGTGTGTTTATGTATGTATGTATGTATGTACAGTATGTATGTATGTATACATGGATGGATGTATGTATGTATGCGTGCGTGCGTGCATGTTAAAAAAAACATCCTGACGTCGTTGGTTCGTGGTTGAAAACTTTCCTTTGCTTCAGGCCTAAAATATTCAGTTGAGTGTGAGAAGTTTTTATCAACAGTGTCACAGCATCGTGGTAGAGCCCGGGGCAGCCTGGGAAGAGAGGGAGGGATGGGGGGAAGGGAGGGAGGGAGGGATGGGGGAAGGGAGGGAGGGATGGGGGAAGGGAGGGAGGGGGAGGGAAGGGAGGGAGAGATGGGGGAAGGGAGGGATGGGGGAAGGAAGGGAGGGATGGGGGAAGGGAGGGAGGGATGGGGGAAGGGAGGGAGGGAGGGAGGGGGGAAGGGAGGGAGGGAGGGCGGAAGGGAGGGATGGCGGAAGAAAGGAGGGATGAGGAAGGGAGGAGGATGAGGGAAGGGAGGGGGAATGGGGAAGGGAGGGAAGGATGGAGGAAGGGAGGGAGGGATGGGGGAAGGGAGGGAGAGATGGGGGAAGGGAGAGAGGGATGGAGGAAGGGAGGGAAGGATGGAGGAAGGGAGGGAAGGATGGAGGAAGGGAGGGAGAGATGGGGATGGAGGGAGGGATGGGGGAAGGGAGGGAGGAATGGGGGAAGGGAGGGAAGGATGGTGGAAGGCAGGGAGAGATAGGGGAAAGGAGGGAGAGATGTGGAGGGAGGGAGGGAGGAAGGGATGGGGAGGGAGAGATGGAGAGGGAGGGTTGGGGGAAGGGAGGGAGAGATTGGGGATGGGGGAGGGGGAAGGGAGAGATGGGGGAAGGGAGGGAGAGATGGGGAGGAAGGGAGGGATCGAGGAAGGGAGAGAAGGAGGGAGGGAGGGGGAAGGAAGGGAAGGAGGGGATGGGGTAAGGGAAGGAGGGAGAGTGAAGCAAGAAGCGTCATGCAGCTAGGGGGAGGTACAGGTGAGGTAGTGTATAGTTGTCAACTGTAAACACGTAATTTAACGAGTTTGTTTTATAAAGAGGATTATTTGGACGTAAATATTGGGTTTATGCGATATGAAGATTGTAGTTGACGGTATAATTATTTTAGTCTCTCTAAAATACTAACACACACACACACACACACACACACACACACACACACGTAACAACAGTGTTAACAGATGGCCACACATACACACACGCGCGACACGTTTACCTCCTTAACCTTAAACACAGGTCAAAGGTCAAACAAATATGTCCAAGAACTGACCATTGATTGTGTTAAGTTTTCTTGATAAACAAACCTCCTTCTCGCGCGTAAATCATTAATCACGATAACTGAGTTGATTAATCCCAGCCAAGACATTGTGGACAGGGTGAGGTATATTGAACTCACTGGCGTTTGTCTGCATTTATTTATTTTTTATTAAGATCCACTTTCATTCCTGGCAGGGTCGAGGCGACTCCTGGCACACTAGACAGGTTCTCTGTAATGTTATATATGAAAAAATACTCGACACGAACATGTGACTGACCTACTGTACCAGCGCTAAAGGTGACTGACATGATACACCGTAACACAAGACATTCTGGGTCTGTTTATGTTCACATTTGTTATACAGAAAATCAATTTGCTAATAAAAATGTATGTCAACCTTATCAACAGGGTATAAGACAGTAACTACCTATTTGAAAGCGCATCCTGTCAGCTTAGGGGTAGTTGAGATACACACACTGTATACTAAGCCTTCGGTACACAAGGAGGCAACGTGATTGTCACTATTCTCGATCACCTTCACTTCCTTAACTGTAAGGTCAGGTATCCAATCACAGCTGGGTCGACTATGGGCACCCTGAGCGGAACCCACCGGCTCTGAGGACAGGCCAGCCAGGGAACCACTCAGTAAATCTTGTTAACAAATTAATAAAAAGAGAATCAAAGGAAACAAAAATTTAAAGTCAGTAAATAAATCTTAACAAATGCAACTCACAGGCTATGGGGTTTAACTCTGGGCGTGATGACTTAATCCCACTGAGTATAGTCATCGTACGCAAGAGGTGAAGTCATCATACTCAATGGATTAAATCATCATATACAGGGAGTTAAGTCACCGTACTCAAGGTGTCAAGTCATAATAATCAAGTAACCAAGCCATTGTACTCAAGGTGTTAAGTCATCGTAATCAAGAGCTTAGGTCATCATATTCAAACGGTTAAACCATTTTATTCAATGGGTTAAGTCGTCATTTTCTAACAACAATAATTTTACCAACTAATTTTAACAACAGTAAATAACAGTAACTTAAACAACGGAACAATGTGACACTAACGGTAAAGTTATCAACGGTAAATATAAGAAAGACAAGAAAAAGAGATAAAGAAGAAGAGGAGGAGAGGAGAGGAGACAGTGAAAGCAAAGGAACAGGAATGAGATAACTGGAATGAAGGGGAAAGTGAGAAAGAGTTAAAACGAGAGAAAGTGATTAAGGCCAACGAAGGAAAGAGTTTAATAAGTGGAAAAGGAGAGATAGAGAGTGAGAGAGAAGAGAAAGGGTGAAAACTGGGAAAGGTTAATATGAGAAAATGTGAAAGAAATGGAAAGCAAGTGAGACAAAAAATAAGACAGTGAGAATGAAGGAAAGAAAGTGAGGGGGAAAAGAATGAGAGGACGAGAAGTAAACAAAGAAAAAGTGAAAGTGAGACGAAAGAATGAGTGAAAGGAAGGGAAATAGAATGAGAACCAAAGAAAGGAAAACAATAAAAGAAAGTGCGTGAGAGGCAAGAGAAGAGGAAACGAATAAAGTAAAAGGAAGAGAAAGTGAAAGAAAGCAACGTGACCATGACCTCATACGACTTTCGACCCGAGGTCATAGCTAGAGAGACGATCTTTATTAAGAAACGTTATCTCATTCACCTTCTCTTGCTCACTTTCTCTCACATTCTTCCCATTTCTTTCTCTCCACTTCTCTTATTTGCTTCCCTTGTCTTCACCTTTTCATCTTCACTCTCCTTAATCTATCTACCAGTCTCTTATTCCTCAATCAGTTGTAATCCTTCCATTAATCCCTCTATATTTTCCTAATAAATTTATTTATTTATCACAGTGAATCTGATTATCTCTCTATCTCTATAGTGAGAGAGACAGTACAATATACAGCCATTATCTCCCTCACAGTCTTGGTGAGTTGACCTCAGGTGACGCTCCCAGCTGTCTCAGAAAACGTGTCTGGGTGGTCGACCTGTGAAGAGCCGCACCCGTAGGTTTCACGTGACAGCCCCCCAGAGGTGGCCACACATGTCACCGTTCATGACAGCCCAGAGGTGGCCACACATGTCACCGTTTATGACAGCCCAGAGGTGGCCACACTTGTCTCCGTTCATGACGGCCCAGAGGTGGCCACACATGTCACCGTTCATGACGGCCCAGAGGTGGCCACACTTGTCACCGTTCATGACAGCCCAGAGGTGGCCACACTTGTCACCGTTCATGACAGCCCAGAGGTGGCCACACTTGTCACCGTTCATGACAGCCCAGAGGTGGCCACACTTGTCACCGTTCATGACAGCCCAGAGGTGGCCACACTTGTCACCGTTCATGACGGCCCAGAGGTGGCCACACATGTCACCGTTCATGAAACCAAACCAATGAACCACAAAAATTTTAATTATAATTCATCATCACAGAACCATGACAAAGAGAACCGCCATCAGGGAGAACCACGCCGACGAGGAGATGAAAGAACACAGTACTGAGTAGAACCAACTTCACGGAAAAATATCAAGGACTACCACCCAAGAGAACCACCAGCAACAACCCCAAGAAGGACTAACAACAACAACCACTATCACCAACAAGAACCATCACCACAGTCAGGAAGAACCACTATCATCACTAGCAACAACAACTACCACCACCCTATAAAAAGAGAACCACCACCACTACCACCATCAACCAGCACCGAGAAGAACTACCAAAACGGAGGAGGTAGAATCGGCCGACATGTTGTGTGGGGGTCCGAGGTTCGACAACTGTGAAAAATGCCATTACAGCGGGTCTGGATTCCAGGGTGCCCAAGCTCTGGTACCTGGACCCCGACCTGGAATCTAAGAAGGTGATGGGTAGGCGGAGGAGAGGTGGGGAAGGGGGAGGAATGGCGAAGGGGATGGGGTATAAGGGAGGAAGGGGATGGGGGTAAAGGGGAGAAGGGGAGACAAGAGAGCTGAAGAAAGTCGGCATAGCGTAAGGTCCCGTGCTATTAAACCCTGGGTGGACATATTTCCTGATTTTTGTTAGGGGGGGTCGTCTTCAAGTAACCTCCGTTCCTTTGTTTATATTCGTTAACTCGTCGCCCTTGAGGACAATATAATGTGAAACTTTCATTCTTTTAACTGACTCACTCAGCAAGACGTATGAAGGAGTAAAACATACTTAAAGACAAGGAGGAAGTGGAGAAATAATGAAAGGGAGATAGATGCAAGACAATTGTAGAGGACTGAACTGCTTAAAACACACGCACCAAAAAAAAATATCGACACATTTATCAACATCATCATCATCATAATCATCATCATCATCATAATCATCATCATCATATCAATCTTTCTGTATCATTATCTATACATTATATATCACCCAACTTTATTGAACACCAAATAACATAACACTTCATCTGTTTTACTAAGAATAACGGGTCCGTTTTTTTTCCCAAGTAAATAAAGTGTTTTTGTAAATAATTCATGATATTTGGAGTTTCGTTATTTTCCTTCATTACTGTAATAATTCTTGTCATCATTTATGTTTTGAATACTCGTCAATTTAATAAACTAATACTTTTTTATATCAGATGTATTATCCACCTGCGGCTACAAAAGGATTTATTTTTTTATTACTGATGAAAAAAAAATATATATAAAGAATATTGAGAGTTAACAGTTAAACCACAATGCCTCTTATCCTACACCTGCCTCTCGTAAATGATACCACATGTTGCTAAAATTGTCAAGGGAATTTTGTCCTTACCTGTACGTAGCAAAATAATTCTCAACAAATACATAATACTTTCTATCTCGGTGGCTTATGTATATGCTTGTATACTTATAACAGGTGTACCTGTATATGCTTGTATACTTATAACGGGTGTACCTGTATATGCTTGTATACTTATAACGGGTGTATTTGTTGTATACTGAAAAATTCATACATTAATATTGACGGGAGTTTAATCAATTTAATTCCTTTATAGAGTATACATGTATGCCTGTAGTTTTATAGTATACAGCTACGGTCATACTTACAATGTATATAGCAAAAAGTAAGAGTTTTAATATGATTACTACGAGGAGTTTAAGCTAGGCCAACTATTTCACTTTCATTGGCAATCTCTCTCTCTCTCTCTCTCTCTCTCTCTCTCTCTCTCTCTCTTCTCATACGTTACAACAGCTGATTACACACACAAACACACACACACACACACACACTTGTAATGCATCTTAAGAATAAAAAATCTCCACACGAGACCACGAGACCGAGAGATAAAGAGACGCAATCTATTATTTTCTGGGGAAGATGGAGAAATCCCTAATGGCCACCAAGGTGACATCCGGGACATAGAGGAGAATTTATCTAAACGAGATCAGTAAAAGTCTCGTTGTCTCTCTGTGAGCCCGACCATCTCTCCTCCCCCCTCCCTTACCTCACTTTAACTTAACACTGGTATATGACCCGGAATTAAAACCCGAGCATTACGTGTAGTACAAGTCGTTTTTAACCCCCGTGTGAGTTGTGTTATGTCGTGTTTACTCTGTGTCGTCTTGTTGTGTCGTTGTACAACTTGAATTTATGATTAAAATTAAATATGAATAAAGAAAACTGTAATAAGAAAAAGTAAGAATGAGAATTATTATTATTACTATTATTTATAACAAAAATAATATGATTAGTGATAGTAATTATAATAACAAAACGTGTATAATAATACGAATACTACTGCTACTACTACTACTACTACTACTAATAATAATAATAATAACAATAACAATAACAATAGTAATAATGATAATGATAATGATAATGATGAGGATGAGGATAATAATAATAATAATAATAATAATAATAATAATAATAATAATAATAATAATAATAATAATATTATTATTATTATTATTATTAGTAGTAGTAGTAGTAGTAGTATCATTAGTAGCAGCACTAGTATTATTAGCATTAGTGGCACAGTATTATATTTATTATCATTGTTATCATTAATATAAATATAGTTATTGTTGCTACTACTACTACCGAACTCGAAGCATCAGTACATCAACACAGAGGTCAATGTTCTAGACCACAAAATATCAACATTATGAACTACGTTAACAACTTTACAGATCCCACTGTACTGTACATGGTTCAGGGACCATATACTGTAGCAGGAGGAGCCAGGCATTGGTGGGTACCGAGCCCTGAGACGGACGGACTGCTGGCTAGACAAAGTTAACTATGTTACAGTTTTCAGCACATGAGTGTTTTTGATTCATGTTGTAATATAAATAATCGATGTTCCCTGAGTCCTAGATGCCCCCTGTAGGTATCTTCAAGGTCTTAATCGTCTCGGATAGCGGTTAACCAGTGTCCCAAATGGATGTCTACAGCCGTCAGGGTTGGATATCATTTGTATTGTGGTATCCGGGTTAACATCCTAGTGTCCTGTCTTACTGTCTCAGGGTGTCCTATTTTCCCTGGCTGGGCATCTAGCAGTATCCTTCAGTGTTCAAATTACACCCATGTCCTCAGAAAAATGTCCGAGAGTAACCCCCCAGAGGTCCAATATCCCGCTCGTCTACCTGTACTCCTCGTGTCACCCCGCACCCGAGCATCAGGGTCGAGTGTCTCACAGAAGTGTCCCCTTGTGTCCCCGGGATGTCCCCCAAAGAGTCTCCCGGATGGGTGTCCCCAGAGTGTCGGCGTGGTGGCGGGCGAGGCGACTGTCAGCGACCATCTATCAGGCCGATAAAGCCAAAGGAACATGCTAGGCTAATGGACAAACCGTGTTGGAATTAGGCAAAACAAAGAGGACACATCAATTAACCCAGGCTGTGAGTTGTCGTAGCCATGTCCAGGAGACAAGGCCCTCATGGTCACCCTCCCCAGGTATGCAGGCATGCAACCAGCGCCCTACACCTGATTTACTGCCCGCCATCCTCGCCTCAGGGTCACCTAGACACAAGGGCGACTCTCCCACCACACCTACACAATACCACGTTTGCTCTGGACTCCCCCCCCCCCCCCCTCCTTCAAGATGTCACTCGGTTAAAACATTTTTTTTTCATTGATATGCCTCTGGATGCTGAGGGTGGATTTAAGACACTAGGAGCAGCAGGGTGCTTACCTATACACTCAAATACACGCACAGTCTATATATACCTGAACATACAAAAGGTGTAATCATTAAGACAGTTACGAGACACAAAAAAAAATAGATCTATGTATTACTAGATGATATTCGTGGCGGAGCTGAGCCATAGTGGACCACTTTTTTTGAAGGGTCGGTCCAGGCACAAGTTTTATCATCCAATTGGCCGTATATGGGCGGCGGGTACAGCGTGTGCCTGATAGTGGGGCCTCGCTTCTTTAATTGGCAGTTAAACGAACTTTGAGCATTGAATTTAATAAGGACGGTTGGGTGTTGTTGGCCCGCTACCGTGGGGGGTCAGGCCAAGCCCAGCTAACAGGAAAACCCACGTGTACCAGGGCATGACGTGTGGTGATTGGTCCTCATTCGTTATAACTTCATAGTGAAAGTAAAAGTGGGTCCCATAGGCATGACGGCTCGTTAGGGACAGTGTGGATACAGCACACTGTATACTAAGCCTTGGGTACACAAGGAAGCAGCACGGCCGGTACTGCTCCCGACCGGCTTTAGTTTCTCAAGTTGCAAACTTAGGTACACCTTTACAGCTGGATTAAGAGGAAGCGCTCGGGAATCGAACCACCGGCCCCTGGGACAAGAAGTGAGCACTGTCTCCGCTCGACTGCCGTACTCCTATCTTCATAGAAACTAATCCCAAAGTAACGTTATTTTAGGTTACGCTACGTTAGGTCAGGTTAGAGTAGGTTAGTCGGGTTTGAGTTTAAGCTGGGCAAAGAACCAATCACCATTCGTCATGCCCGGGTACACGTGGGTTCTACAAAATCCCAGCCAGGAGGACAACTCATCATACATAAACATCATACTGATTTTTGTCCTCCACACACGTCACTGTGTAGGTAATGGAGGAAATAAAGCTTAATTAACCTTTACGTCACCTGACACTCCCTACCTGTGACTTAGACAACTAAACAAAGAATTAAAGATAAATATCGAATGAATAATCAAGATAAATAAAAATAATAACAAATAATGTGAATAAACAAAGAACAAAAAATATTACGAGGACAGAAAGGTAATAACAAAAAAAAATAATTACGAATAAATAAGTCATAACGAAGACGGGAGAAACACAACCAGAGGGCCAAGGTTGCCCCCCCCCCCCCCAATGTAAACAAACTGCACTCGAGCAAGGTGTCAGGTCACACTTACTGAGGTGTTCTATACAGCTGTGACGCCAGCAATTGACCTACCTAATGACCCTAGAATAACATTATAGCTGTAGGATTTGTCATGTTGGCAGTTGGCTACATTATTTTGGGGATTGTTAGTAACATAAAAGGCTTCCCGTTCACGAGTGGATTGTTGGCAGTTATCAGCAGTGTGGACGAGCTTGACCAATCAGCGGTCCAATATTCCGCTACAAATGCTCAAACTCAAGAACTGGTCAACCTCGCAATTTTTTTGAAGCAACAACTGACTGGTACTTTAGCAGCCAATAGCCAGATATCGTCACGTTTTAATTCACCACTCAGATCGTCCTCTTATATTTTTCTTTGTCTAGTAGTGTCGGACGCTCCCAGAATCGGTTCGCTTTCTCCACACAGCATCACGGCTGATGTGGACGATCTAATTACTTCATCTTTTTCTAACAAAGTTGCCGACAATGTTACCAAAATTTTTGCAGTTAGTGTAGAATCTGTTTTAAACTTGGTACCAACAACGTAAACAGCGTTAGTCAAAAATGTTTACAACTCTGTTTCTAACACTGTTGCGTTGGTGGCCTCGCCTTTATCACATACAATGTTGGTGGATTTTGCCCGGGATGTTTACATCAATGTTCCAAACAGTGTTACGTTGGTGTGGACACGACTATCAGCGCTGATGACAACACTGTCGCCAACACATGTTACAGACAATGTTTGTGTTTGGTGTGGCCCGCCTTTAGGAGTTATATCACTGCTACGTGTGGACATCACTTTAGTGCTTGAGCTGAAGTCAATCATTTATACGCATTCTTACACCTTCGCTAACCTGGGATTTTTATGTGGTGTGACGACAATAGGTTAGGTTAGGTTAGGTTTCAAGAGAATTAACGATGTTTAAACAAGACAGATGGCAGATCTGGCCAGCCTCACTGACCTACACCGAATATTATAATTTTATCAAACATTGTTCTTATTATGTAGGAATTATGAGACATTACATGTACCTCTAACTCGTTTACACATGTATCCCCCTATGTATAATGCGACCTTAACTGCACCTGTAACTCGCTAAAAACACACACACACACACACGCGCGCGCGCACACACACACACACACACACACACACACACACACACACACACACACACCATTTATCATCAGACATTAACTGTCACTATGGAAACACACACAACCCCCCCAAAAAAATGTCCATAGACTATATCCCATTACAGTCTATATACTCATGAATCTGACCTATACACACACAGGTTGAAGACTCGGGTGTAGGGAGGTAGTGGTGGCTGGCGTGCTGACGGAAGGTTGGGTTTGAGTGCTTGGGTTTTAGTGGCAGTGAAGGTGATAAGGTGGGTGTTTGATGGCCCGCCGTCAAGGTATTATGGATGTCAGTCACTTGCTGGTGGTCTGTAGGGTGATGGGGAGAGCGCCTGAGGACATGATTGACAGGTGGGTTGGCTGGACAGGTGTGTGTGGGGGGGGTGGGGAGGGGGGTGATCAAATGACTTACCTGTGTTAATGGGTTCCCCTAGTCTTGATAAGTCTGGTTGGGGACTCTTTTAAGATTCAGTTAGGTTAGTTTAGTTTTGGTTAGGTTATGGTTAGATGTTTGGGTTGGGTTAGATTAAGTTGGGGTCCATTAAAACTGGGTTAAAGAAGGAATTCCGCGGAGAGTGTTTCTGGAAGAGTGTGTTGTGCTTAAAACACTTTGCTAAGAGTGTTTAAGCAAAGAATATATGGACCAACCTTCATATGTTTATGTCAATCTATGTTTGTTTTTGTTTTGTAATAATAATATTTTGATAGTGCTTAAGTTGGAATAAAAACACAACTTACAGTGAGAAATGAGAAGGATTGTAAAATACTGGATGTTTTTCGCGTTTATTTTTGTCAACGATTCTTGGCAAGGACAAAAACTCGGCTCAGCTGGGGTGTGTGCGTGCGTCTGTGGGAGAGGGGCAAGGCAGTGCAGGCCGTAGGGAGTTGAGTAATGAGTGAAGATGGTATTAAATATCAGAAAGTATTTACGTTTGTACATAAATAGACATATTTTTTTTTAAATTTGAAGGAATAATTTATTTATACTTTATACGAAAATTTATAGTTTTGCTGTATGTTATGCTTGTTATACTGTATATACCCGACTTTTAACCTTACATTATATGACACGCCGATTTTGACTCCTGACTCATGACGTACCGATTTTCTAATAGGTCACACAGATTTTGACCCTTAACACCCGATTTTGACAAGTTTTTCATCCTCGTTTTCCTCACTTTCATTTCTTATTTTGCTACTTTCCTCCTTACAGCGTTACACCATACACCTGATGACCCTAGATGGACTGAGTTGAAGGTGACAGCTATGGCCTGGTGAAGTGTGTCATCTTTGTTTCCTAGGATGTGTGGATATGTTCAGTGAGAGAGAGAGAGAGAGAGAGAGAGAGAGAGAGAGAGAGATCATCAACTTAACACCATCATACTCCCCGGTCACTACTACCAACATTCCGTTCGTCTTGACACACTGTTATTGTTCACCTGTGTCATCAACTGTTCCTTCACCTGGGGGAAGCGCCGTCACCTGCTTACACCTGATGTTGCTATTCATTATCTCCTCCTTCCGCTATTTTTTTCTCCTTCGTCTTCTCTTTTTTCTCCTTCATTCTTCCCCTTTTTCCTTCTCCATCTTCCTAATCATTTCTCCTTCCTATTAATCTCCTCCTTTGTTGCCTTACACAAATGACTGATAATCCGGCGTACGACATGAAACGATGCGACACAACACGATACGATACGATAAGACCTCTTACAACACGTCGATGACTTGGCTCGTAACAATAGTCGTGATAATTAAGACAAATATATTACAGAAAACAGAGAGAACACGACAAAAAATGACAAGAAACTGAAAAAAGAAAACACAGGAATAGGACAGGAAATTAAAAGTAACCTTAACTTATCCTAACCTAGCCCCCCCCCTCCTCAGGTAACTATTAGGGTGGATAATCTTTTGATGGGATAATCTGGGGTGTCTAATCTTCAGCTAATCTAATAAAAGTATTTAGTAACAAAGATAATAAGTATAAAAACAAATACTCAGACCAATAGATAAACACACACACACACACACACACACACACACACACACACACACACACACACACACACACACACACACACACGTGAAGGAAAACAAAATAAATCAAAACAAGTTAAAAAAAAAATAAAAAATAAAATCGATCCCAGACAAAAATATTAAAAAAACAAAATAAATAAAGACACGAGAGGGAGAGACGAGTGTAGGTATGTCTCTCGAAAACATTCACCAGCAATAAAACCAAAACAATTCAAGACACAGTTAAAAGAAACAAGAAACAGATATTTTCCATCCCCCTTCCCCTTTAGGCCACGCAAGAAAATCAAAAAGAGTTGAAGACGCCACTAAAATCCCGCCATTCGATCTCAAATTTTTCTTGGTTGTTTTTGTAAGCCTGTAAACACGACGAGGGCTGTAGAGGACCATGTTAATGCTGTCATCTGTATACCAAGCGCTTTATCCTGATTCTAAATTCCCTCTAATTCAGCGAACAGGATTTTGTATTTGGTTTTAATAAGCTCGGTGTTAATGCCCATCAACCCTATAAAAACACCCTTATTCCTTCTCACCTTAACATCCAAAATTGCGAATCGTCCCCCACACAATTAATCGCAGCCAATATCCCTTTTATCTTAACAACGCCTTTGACAACAAGTTTCCGTAATAAACTTTGTAGCGTCATGCCGACCATTTCACCCCCAAGAAAACCGACTTTAAGGAGAGGAGTGATGAGGCTCACAATAAACCCTGGAGACAAACTTCACCTCAACCCAGGAGTGTTTTATCTTAACAACCAGACGACAGCACGTTCTTGTATAAACCACCTTGTGTCGCGATGGTCATTTTCGATAAGGGGCGATAACGGAGATATTAACCTTCCTCCTCCACCCTCTCCTCCCTCCTTGTCCCTCCTCCTCCCTCATTGTCCCTCCTCCTACTCCTCCTTCTCCTTCTTTGTCCTCCTTCTCCTTCTTTGTCCTCCTCCTCCTTCTCCTTCCTTGTCCTCCTCCTCCCTCCTTGTCCTCCTCCTTCAGAATCTAGTTGCTGTCGTTGTTTTTTGGGGGGTAGGAGGTGGGAGGACTCCCTAGTGCAAAAATGCCTCAATTTTGTGTGAATCAATTTTAGTAAGACCTGGGTGTTTAGGTTTGTTTACTCTCTCTCTCTCTCTCTCTCTCTCTCTCTCTCTCTCTCTCTGCTTTTATCGACTTATCCGACAATAAACAAAAAAGCGATATAACGTTGATGACACTATACGCGTGATGTACTCTAATAGTTAAGAAAATATATATACCAAAGAGTACATTATACGTACTCAAGACGATGGGGATTAACTGAGTACATTGAAAATAATCCTTCGTCCGTTATGTCATTTTTTCTCAATACAATTGCGTCAATAAAATGGTGGTATCAGTGTTAAATCGTTAAGTTAATTTTCTACTTAACATTGTAGCTTGTTTAATATTTTAGTAATGTTCCAATGTATAAATATTGAGAGAATATTATCACTAGAATGTGTGTGTGTATGTGTGTGTATGTGTGTGTGTGTATGTGTGTGTGTGTGTGACAGAGACAGACACAAAACGATACAGTATATGTATATGTATTCTGCACCTAAAGATAATAAAATGCGTACGAGGATAACACAAGAAGAAGGAAAGGGAAGAGATATGAAGGAGGGAGAGGAGGAAGAGAGGAAAGTGAGTGAGTGAGTGAGTGAGAGAGTCTGTGTGTGTGTGTGTGTGTGTGTGTGTGGATGGACAGTGGGGGGGCATATTGCACAGGTCACTACGCACTAACACACATTTGATGGCTTAAACCAAAAGTAATGAAGCGAAGGCAATTATCCGGCACAAGCAACACAGGCAGGCCAGTCCCTCGTCATTACACCGACACGCACACAATTAATTAATTTGCAATATCATTTATAACACCTATTCAATATCTTCTTTGTTATGCATATGAGGCAGATTCTTGAAACGTGTGTCTGTGTGTGTATGTGTGTTTCTGTCTGTCTGTATGTATGTATGTATGTATGTATGTATGTATGTATGTCTGTCTGTCAATCAAAACAATCATTTCTTGCAAAAAATGTCAAACTTTCTCAAACAATTTCTAAATTAACTTTGATATTATGATACAAACTTACATTTTCTTATTGTGTTTTAAATGAATCATTATCATCATTATTTATACTACTATTATTTTAGTTTTATTATTATTATTATTATTATTATTAATATTATTCGAGAACAAGACGTAGAAAAAACAGAATAAGACAATGAGAAAGAAGATACTAAACAAGACAGAAAAGATAAAGAGCAAAACAAAGACAGTAAAAGTGACAAGACAAAGAGAGAGAGAGAGAGAGAGAGAGAGAGAGAGAGAGAGAGAGAGACCACGACAGCAGGGAGAAGCGTGGTGAGAATGGGTTAAGCCTGTGTACTTCCGCTACTTCATCCCTGCTTCCCTGACCCCCCCCCCCTACTCCACAGTCCCCCCTCATCTTTTCCTCCCTCTCCTCTTGCTTCTTTCTCTCTTTCCCTTCTTTTCTTTTCCTTTCTCTCTCTTTTCTTTCATCTTCCATTACTGCTTCTCTCACTCCGGTCTTTAACCTCTTCTCTTTCTCCTTCACTCCTTCCCCCACTCCTCTATTTACCTCCCTCCATCCTTCCCCTCCTTCAACCCATCCCCACTCCAATTCTACCCCCTTTCTTCCTCCCCCTCCATTCCCACCCCCTCCCCCTCTATTCCCATCCCCATTCTTCCATTCCCCTACACCTACCCTTAAATAACCCCCCCTATTTACTCCACTTTCTCCCTCCCCCTCACCCCCCCACCCACCCCTCGTGTTCCCTCGGCCACATCAAGCAGCAGACACTGAGGGGCTTCCAAGGTGTTTCTTGCTTGTTTGCTCGGGCAGGTGTAAGCCATGTCAGGTGTGAGATGACTACTACTCACCACACCCCCAGCCACACCCACCCCGCCACACCTCCCCCCCCCCCCCCCCCCCACCAGAGCAAATCCCCTGTCTTACAACGTCACACTACACTGGTAAGGTATTATCAGTATGAGAGGAGCGGGAGGCTTTTGCTTAGTTCCTTGTTTTACATTATTAGTGTGGGAATTTAAATCCACCACCTTAAACATCAGGCTGGTGCTGTAAATACTCTTTTTTCGTGGGAATTAGCCCATCGAGCAGTGGGGGGCGGGGGAGGGGGGGGGGGCAAAACAATCATAAAAATTACAGAAATGGAAAATAAAACCAATCAATAGAGAAAAAGGATATTTGTATGTTGTGTTGTCAACAGTAGGAGAAATAATTGAGACTTTACAATTGTGTGTAAATGATGCAGAAAGTCAGATCAGCAACCTGGGACTTGGTCACATTTCTCGTGATGACATATGGCAGCAGGGTCTACCATTAGAAAAACACATTGTGCTTCCAATAACTTCCCAGGCGGTAGTACCTCCTGGTGCCTAATAATACTGGCTGCCATAAGTCCATTGCTATCTGGTGTATTCATGACTGAGGGCTGTAAATCTAATGACTTGGTATTGTAAATCCATAACTTGGTGCTGTAAATTCATATCTAGGTGGTGTAAATCCCCTTCTGGGTGTTGGACTTTACCTGTGCTCCAAAAGTGTCGGTTTATCTCATTTGTCTGGTTGAGGATTACTGGTGTTTGTACGACTGCCCAGGTGTGGTGTTACATGTTGAAGGCTTACCAGTGGGCCCCAGTACTAACACGCCTCACACTAAACTAACCTAACCTAACCCAACCCAACCTAATAGGGCCCAAACCAATTCAACCCAAGTCAATCTAAACTACAAAAATCTAAACTAAAATAACCTAACCCATACGAACTTAACCTAAACTAACCTCAAATAAACTAATCTTACTCAACAAACACACCCAACCCAAAACATCCCAACCTCAACCTAACTTATAATAGCCTAAACTAGCCTGACCTAACCTAACATAATATAAACAGCATTTAACCTAACATAACCTAACCTAACCTAACATAATATAAACAGCATTTAATCTAACCTAACCTAACATAACCTAACCTAACATAATATAAACAGCATTTAACCTAACCTAACCTAACCAAACCTATCCTAGCTTAACGTAACCTAACCTATCGAACCTAAAGAAAAAAGTACACACTAAGGTTGGGCCTATTAGGACTGATGCACATTAACACTGGGGCCCATTAAAACGGGGCACTAATCCTATTGCCTAAGCTAAAAAAATATACCTATTAAAACAGGTGCCTTTAATGACTGGGCCCTCACTCCTATTGGATAGACTAAAATAAGAAAGGGGGGGCTATTAGAACTGGGGGCCGTTTATCAGGTCTCGTACTAAGATGTCAGTGAGAGGCCGTGACCTTTGTTTAGACTTTGACCTTGACCTTGAAGTTCTTGTGGTTTTCTGATCACCATAACCAACAAACCCTCCACCCTCCCTCACAGCTCAAGGACGTGTAGTGTCGTGGGTGGAGTGAGGCGTGGGGGGTGTGTAGTGTCGTGGGTGGAGTGAGGCGTGGGGGGGTGTGTAGTGTCGTGGATGGAGTGACGCGTGGGGGGGTGTGTAGTGTCGTGGGTGGAGTGAGGCGTGGGGGGTGTGTAGTGTCGTGGGTGGAGTGAGGCGTGGGGGGTGTGTAGTGTCGTGGGTGGAGTGAGGTGTGTGGGGTGTGTAGTCGTGGGTGGAGTGAGGCGTGGGGGGTGTGTAGTCGTGGGTGGAGTGAGGCGTGGGGGGGTGTGTAGTGTCGTGGGTGGAGTGAGGCGCGGGGGGTGTAGTGTCGTGGGTGGAGTGGGGCGTGGGGGGTGTGTAGTCGTGGGTGGAGTGAGGCGTGGGGGGTGTGTAGTGTCGTGGGTGGAGTGAGGCGTGTGGGGTGTGTAGTGTCGTGGGTGGAGTGAGGCGCGGGGGGTGTGTGACAGTTGAGACCTTAAAGGGAATATTTTTTCTATGGATTCAAAGAGTGACACAATGGTGTCTTAAAAGGGAGAGAGTAAAGAAAAAACGAACAAGAACAAGAACAAAAAGAAAAACACGAATAAAGAGAACAAGAACGAGAACAAAAAGAAGAACAAGAATAAAGAGAACAAGAACGAGAACAAGAACAAATAGAAGAACAAGAATAAAGAGAGCAAGAACGAGATTAACAAAAACGTTATAAAGGAGTTATTGGTTTGTCTATGAGCCCAAGAATGAGAGTTGTGGCACTGTGTGTGTGTGTGTGTGTGTGTGTGTGTGTGTGTGTGTGTGTGGATGAAGGGGAGGCAGCAACAGAAGGAGAAGGTGTCAGCAGGTGGAGGAGGAGGTGTCAAAACTCAAAAGTAAGTCGCCCTTGATGGGGCTTCGCCGTGCTCGAGTTCTTGCATCTCCGCCTTGACCTAACGGGATTACTCCAGCGGATTACATAGAAACTCTCGCGTCCTGCGGTATTCCGGCCACCCAGGTAGACAGTAACATGTCCTCCCCATTACTCACCATAGCAGACACAGCACAGCAGACACGTCACAGCAGACACGTCACAGCAGACACGTCACAGTAGACACACCACAGTAGACACACCACGGCAGACACATCACGGCAGACACATCACGCAGACACACCACGGCAGACACAGCACAGCAGACACACCACAGCAGACACATCACAGCAGACACACCACAGCAGACACATCACAGCAGACAGACCACAGCAGACACATCACAGAAGACACATCACAGCAAACACACCACAGAAGATAATTCACAGCAGGCACACCACGGCAGACACATCACGGCAGACACATCACAGCAGAGAGACACCGCAGAGACACATCGCAGCAGATACAAAACAGCAGACACATCACAGCAGACACATCACAGCAGACACACCACAGCAGATACATCACAGCAGACACACCACGGCAGAAACACCACAGCAGACACACCACAGCAGACACACCACAGCATACACACCGCAGCAAACACACCACAGCAGACACACCACGACAAATGCACTACAATAGACACACCACAGCACACACATCACAGCAGACACACCACAGCAGACACACCGCAGCAGACACACCACAGCAGACACACCACGGCAAACGCACTACAATAGACACACCACAGCAGACCCATCACAGCAGACAAACCACAGCAGACAAACCACAGCAGACAAACCACAGCAGACACACCACGGCAGACACACCACAGCAAACATACGAAAGCAGACGCAGCACCTGTCAAAGAATGTTTAGCACTGGTATGTGTGTGTGTTGGTGCGGTGGAGGTGTGGATGGTGGATGTGTTGCTGTGGGTGGTGAGCGAACACACACACACTCTCTCTCTCTCTCTCTCTCTCTCTCTCTCTCTCTCTCTCTCTCTCTCTCTCTCTCTCTCTCATAACCCAATACTGAGGATTATCACTGTAAGCGCGTCACCGACATTCGAAACACACACAGTCCTTACATGCATGAGGCTTCCTTGTGCTGGAGAGAGAGAGAGAGAGAGAGAGAGAGAGAGAGAGAGAGAGAGAGAGAGAGAGAGAGAGAGAGAGAGATTTAGCTTTAACAAACATCTAACGCAAGACAGCAAGAAAACTGTGTGTGCTTCAGGTGAAATTAACACACACACACACACACACACACACACACACACACTACCAGTTGTCTCTCAGATTAGGGAATGGTAGCAGAGAGAGAGGTGGTTATTGGTGTATTGGTGGGTGGGTGGGTGATTATTGGTGTATTTCTGGATGGGTGGGTGGGTGTGCGAGTAGGTGGGTAGGCACAGTACACGATAAACACTTTTCTTACGATACCGAGACAAATAAAATACAACAGGATTTAATAGTAATGTTCCCTACAATAACAAAACAACTCCACCCACTTGGTATATTTTAAGAAATTCATACCCCGACGGTAATCCCACGACAGCGAAACAAACAAACACACTCACCTGTCATAGCATAAATAAAACAAATAAACACTGGAAATGGCGAAGCAAAACAAATACACGTTCATAAAAAGCTACAAATAACTTAATACCCGAACAAATAAACTTACCTGTCAAGAAACAACTACACACGGTTACCACCAGTGTTATCCTGTCGCTATAGATTACAGGTGATTCTGAATGCGTTTCCGGAGTCTGAAATTACTGTACCTGTATCTAATTGTATTGTTGTATTTATGTGTGTGTGTGTGTGTGTGTGTGTGTGTGTGTGTGTGTGGCATTTAAATCGGGAGAATGAATGGGAGGGTGAGGGAATGAGGGAGAGGGAAGGTGACGGAAAGGGAGAGACAAGTGCGGGAGAGGGAGGAGGTGAGGGGGAGTGGGAGAGGGGGGAGATTAGGGAGAAGGAGGGAGTGATGGAGAGTGAAATGGTAAGGAAGAGTGAAGGGGCGAGGATGGATGGGGGTGAGGTGAGGGGGTGAAGGAGAATAAACGGGAGAGAGAGAGAGGATGAAGGAGAGTAGACGGGAAAGAGAGAGGGTGAGGGAGAGTAGACGGGAGGGAGAGAGGGGGGTGGTAAGGGAGGGTTACTCGTGTATAAAATATTACAATCAGAGGACAGTCACACTCACCCTGGTCAGGTGTACACAGGGCCTAGCTCACCTCCACCTGTCAAAGAGACACACAAGTCGCCATTAGTACTGACACCTGCCCGTCCACTCTACCATACATAACACACATATCCGGGCTTTTTTATTTTGCGTTATAATAACCTGCCGGATAATATATAGGGTGGGTGGGTTTTTATATCGGTAAAATCACAAAAAAATTCAACCGTACCAAAAATTATCTGCTCCAGGAACATGCTATTTAGGACACCTGTACAGACATGACAGAGGAGGAGTGAAGTAATGTAGAGCTAGGCTAATTTTATTGTGAAATGTAAAATGTTTGGGCCTATAATGAAGGATATTATTATTATTTTTTTATTATTATTATCATTTTTATTATTATCGTTATTATTATTATTATTATTATTATTATTATTATTATTATTGCTACCATTATTATCATTATTATTAGCGTCAAATCATCAGACACACGAGGTTGTTCACAGGTACAAGTCCGGAAGCGTCTCGGCAGCGGCTACACCTGACTGGCTGGCTGTCTACCTTCAGTGATCTCTAATGACAGGTCAGAGCTACAGAAATAACTAAACTGTCGAGTGTCACCTGTTAGTAACACTTGTAATGTCGAATGTCACCAGCTGGTAATACTTACTGTCGAGTGTCACCTGTTAGTAACACTTGTAATGTCGAGTGTCATCAGCTGGTAATGCTTACTGTCGAGTGTCACCTGTTAGTAACACTTGTAATGTCGAGTGTCACCAGCTGGTAATACTTACTGTCGAGTGTCACCTGTTAGTAACACCTGTGATGTCGAGTGTCATCAACTGGTAATGCTTACTGTCGAGTGTCACCTGTTAGTAACACTTGTAATGTCGAGTGTCACCAGCTGGTAATACTTACTGTCGAGTGTCACCTGTTAGGAACACTTGTAATGTCGAGTGTCACCAGCTGGTAATACTTACTGTCGAGTGTCACCTGTTAGTAACACTTGTAATGTCGAGTGTCACCAGCTGGTAATACTTACTGTCGAGTGTCACCTGTTAGTAACACTTGCAATGTCGAGTGTCATCAGCTGGTAATGCTTACTGTCGAGTGTCACCTGTTAGTAACACTTGTAATGTCGAGTGTCACCAGCTGGTAATACTTACTGTCGAGCGTCACCTGTTAGTAACACTTGTAATGTCGAGTGTCACCAGCTGGTAATACTTACTGTCGAGTGTCACCTGTTAGTAATACTTGTAATACACATGTAAACAATAGTAACACAACTCACTAACACAGGTCAGACCAGCAATAGGACACCAGGTTGTCGCCAAGTACTCCTCGCGGCGTTAATTATACGCAGGTTTTATACGCCTGTGTCACCACTGAGGGACTGACGCACTTCCCACCAGCATGTGCGTCGCTCGTCGTGCTTAACCCTGTCACGTTTTCGCCCCACTATGCATCGTCACGTGTCGCCCCGCGATGCATCGTCACGTGTCGCCCCGCTTTGCGTCGTCCGTCATGCAACGCCCCGTCATGTCTCACCCCAATCCCCATGTCATATCAATATTTTCATTGTTAATTATTATTATTATTATCATTATTGTTACTATTTCTAATATCATGAATATCATTTCTATTAACATTATATTATTATTATTATTATTATTATTATTATTATTATTATTATTATTACTATTTTTATTATTATTATTATTATTATTATTATTATTATTATCATTATTATTATTATTATTATTATTTTCATTAATACTATTTTTTTATCCAAACTCATTATACTCAATGCTCTCAATATCATTAGTATTATACTTTAGTTCTATTTTCATGAACATTAATATTACCATTATCCCAAAATTCCACTAAATTTACTTTTGCAGATGGACGCCTCGCCTGACTACCCACTGTGGCAGCAATGTCTCCCCTTGCAGCTGACTGAGGGAGGGACGAGAGGCAGAGTCGAGGGAGGAGTATTAGCAGAGGTGAGTTAGAAGGAAGGGGAGGAGAGGTACATGTGTACATGAGATTGATATTTGAGCAGCGTGATTGTGAGGCCGTTCTCCTGGTGGATGCTTCAAACGCATTCAACATACTTAACCGCAAGGCGGCACTGCACAACATCAAGATCAAGTGTCCAAGCTTTGCGATGTATGTTGAAAATTCGTATAGGAATCCTTCAGACCTCTACATAGTAAACAACAAGGCTCTACGAGGTGATACCATCCTACAGTCGACCGAGGGAACAACACAGGGGGACCCCGTTGCAATGGCAATGTATGCAATAGGCCTATCAGTGCTCCAACAAGAAATAAAGTATGAAACAACTGGGGTCAAACAAGTGGCATATGCTGATGACCTCACAGGAGCAGGAAAAGTGGAGGACATCAAAAAGTGGTGGGACCTGGTAACATCGCGAGGTCCACAAATAGGGTACCACCCAAACGCCAACAAATCCTTCCTCATCGTGAAGCCAGATCATTATGATCGGGCTGTGGAGGTTTTCGGCGAAAGTGAGGTCAAAATAACTAAGGACGGCCAAAGACATCTAGGCGCAGTAATTGGCACTACAGACTTCAAGACCCAGTACGTAGGGGGAAAGGTGAATGAGTGGGTTAGCGAAATCCATGCTCTATCGGAGATTGCTAACACAGAGCCACATGCGGCCTTTGCAGCATTCACACATGGAGTCAAGCATCGTTGGAACTACCTGTTGCGTACCATCCCTGAGATCCGACCCCTCCTCCACCCTTTGGAAGAAGCAATCAGTGTCAAGCTCATTCCCACACTAGTGAAACACCACGACTTAACCCCAGTAGAAAGAACACTTCTTGCACTTCCACCAAGACTGGGAGGGATGGGACTAACTAATCCAGAGGAGATTGCTGACTCTGAACATCAAAATTCACTTAAGCTCACGGCAGCCCTCACTGACCACATAATAGCCCAGAATGCAACAGGGGAAGTGGACACCAGCGAAGTTAATAAGATCCGTAGGTCCATTACAACAGATCGGCAGCACTGCCAAAATGACATGTTGCAGCAACTATTGCTGCAGGTTCCAGAAAAGTTGACAAAAAAAGTAGCTATAGCGCAGGAGGTGGGCGCCTCGAACTGGTTAACTACGTTACCGATAAGGGCAAATGGTTTCAGCCTTAACAAACAAGAATTTACAGATGCCATTGCTCTAAGGTACGGTTGGCCAGTAGATGGTTTGCCCTCCCAATGCGTGTGTGGCTATTCCTATGATGGCGATCACGCCATGGTTTGCAAGAAGGGGGGGCTTCATATGCATGAGGCATGACGAGGTAAGGGATCTCACAGCAAATATGTTGAAGGAAATCTGCCGGGACGTCATGGTAGAACCGACCCTCCTTCCACTGGATGGCGAGATCCTCCAACACAGGACTTCAAACACATCTAACGAAGCCCGTGTGGACGTCAGTGCTCGAGGATTCTGGACGCGGGGACAGCGAGCTTTCTTCGACATCAGGATTTTTGATCCCATGGCCGCTTGTCACCGTAACCTAGCTCTCGATGCTGCGCATAGGAGGAACGAGAACGACAAGAGAAGGGCATATGGGGAGAGAATTCAAAATGTTGATCAAGGCAGCTTCACTCCTCTAGTGTTCACAACCTCTGGTGGGATGGGCCCAAGTGCAAGATGTTTCTACGCCAGACTCGCGGAGCTGATCTCCGAACAGAAGCAGCAGCCCAGAAGTTATGTTACAGCCTGGATGAGATGTCGACTGTCCTTCTCTCTCCTTCGGTCGGCTTTGCTCTGCCTCAGGGGAACGAGAGCTTCTGCCCCTACTCCGACAACTGCTGCAGATATTGACTATGAGGCTACAGTCACTGAATGCCGCATGGATCTGCGGCTCAACTAATTTAACACAGATAGGATAGCTTCTTATGTATTAGGATATTTAATATTAAGGTAAATAAATGGTGGCGAAGGTGTGGCTATTGGGGGAGGCTGGAGGCCACGTTTATAAAAAAAAAAAAAAAAATGGTAGGGTGAGGTAGAAGGAGGGGGAGGAGAGGCAGAGGTAAGGTAGGAGGGGGAGGAGAGGTACGTACAGGTGAGGTGGAAGGAGACAATCTTACACAGCATCACCTGGTGGTCATGTTCCCACACAGGCAGGCACTCATTAGCACCACTCT
Source organism: Homarus gammarus (assembly GCA_958450375.1). Classification (NCBI taxonomy): domain Eukaryota; kingdom Metazoa; phylum Arthropoda; class Malacostraca; order Decapoda; family Nephropidae; genus Homarus; species Homarus gammarus. The sequence continues at coordinate 1,395,113 of CAUDMG010003158.1, read as the reverse complement.
GGGGCGACTCTCTTTCACATGACTTGGCAATGACCCGGGGGCGGTGTGTTGGGGGGGGGGGGAGGGGACACAGATCCCGGGGCATGATAGTGCTCACACACACACACACACACACACACACACACACACACACAAATTCTTATAAGATAGAGCCGAATCCGTGTTCTTCTACCTGCCACAAACCACAATAGCCTCTACAGCCTTGATCAGTAAGGAATATTTTAGAGTAACTTATCCAGTACTCTTCTCAGGTAATAACACTACGGTATGTTATTTGTATTTATAGCTACACTGGTGGCTGAGTGGATAACAGCCCTCGTCTTCTGTCATGAGTTGTCACTGGTTCGACATAGTCACTCGCTCCATCCAGTGTCATTCTAACACAATAAACCAGGACAAAGAATAATCAACCTTACCTTACCTACTTAAACTAAAACTAAACTAACCTAACCTAATAAAACATAATACATTGTAAATAAAATTAACCATTACCAAATCTGACCTAACTAACCTCAACAAACTCTCTCTCTCTCACACACACACACACACACACACACACACACACACACACACACACACTTCCCTAACCTAGTTTGAATCCATCTTTATATAATTACCTGAAGAAAAAACGCACTTCAGGTTCACAGACGGCGGTACAGTGAGAAGTGTAGCGAGTGTGACAGGTGTGGGGGAGTGTGACAGGTATGCAGAGTGACAGGTGGAGAGTTTAACAGGTGTGGTGAGTGTGACAACTATAGTGAGTGTGACAGGTGTGGTAAGTGTGACAGGTGTGGTAAGTATGACAGGTGTGGTAAGTGTGACAGGTGTGGGGAGTGTGACAGGTGTGGGGAGTGCGAAAGGTGTGGTGTGACAAGTGTGGTAAGTATGACAGGTGTGGGAAGTGTGACAGGTGTGGTGAGTGTAACAGGTGTGGTGAGTGCGACAGGTGTGGGGAGTGCGACAGGTGTGGCGAGTGCGACAGGTGTGGTAAGTATGACAAGTGTAGTAAACCTTAGGCCAACACCAGCTGGTTCACCCTAAGCCCTCTCCCACCCCCCCCCCCCCATCAGCTAAGTCAGCCTGGAGTCATGACATCCCAGGAAGATATAAGCTTAGCGGCGGACACAGCTGATGGCAGATAGCGGCGGCTGCCAGCTGTGACCTGCCCATGATGAAGAACAAGTTGTTTATGCTACCTTGTCCCGCACAGGTCACCCGCAGCTACCTATCTACCTGATCATCTGAGCTCCTACTGCGGCGACTCCTTCAGCATACTACATATTATTTACTATCTCGGTGCTGGGGTCTAAGCGCTCTCACCACACACGGCACGGCGGGGGGAACTGCAGCCTGTATCTTCCATTTTCTTGTTGGGGTTCAGGTGTGGGAAACTAAGGTCAGGTGTGGGAAACTCAAGTCAGGTGTGGGAAACTCAAGTCAGGTGTGGGAAACTCAGGTCAGGTGTGGGAAACTTAGGTCAGGTGTGGGAAACTCAGGTCAGGTGTGGGAAACTTAGGTCAGGTGTGGGAAACTCAGGTCAGGTGAGGTAAGGGTGTGGGAAGTGATGAAAGTTGACGTCATGGTCAGGGGAAATTTGGGAAAGAAACAGGTCAGTGTGGGAAATTAGGGCAGTAAGGGTAGATGAGGTCAATTTGTGGGAAGTAAGGGCAAATCAGGTGAGTGTGGGAAGTAAGGCAGGTCAGGTCAAAGTATGGGAATTGAGGGTAAGTCAGGTCACGCAATAACCTCGGTGTGTTATCTTGGCCATCACCTCCCCGGGTCCATTATGATCACACCAAGATAACACAAAACCCCCTGTTAACTTTTCAATCTAAGATAACACTTTAAAACACTTTAGAAAACAATCGCAATATAGTGAACGTTTTTCTCACTATTGATCACTATAAAGAAAAATAAACAAACAAAATGAAACTTAACTTTGGATATTTAAAGAGAAATTATATTGAGGACAGGTATCGAGGCAATTAATACTAAATGGCATAAATTCACTTGGTTAGGTTAGGTTCAATTTACAAGGGTCAAAGGTCAAAGTCACAATATTGTTCTATTAGAATTTCGTAGCTTCTAAGTTCATGTTTTTTAATTGTGGTTATTAAATCAGTGAGAGAGGAACAAGATCTTGGTACGTTAGGGAGGAACAAGATCTTGGTGTGTGAGGGAGGAACAAGATCTTGGTGTGTGAGGAGGGAAGAACAAGATCTTGGTGTGTAAGGGAGGAACAAATCCTTGGCGTGTGAGGGAGGAACAAATCCTTGGCGTGTGAGGGAGGAACAAATCATTGGCGTGTGAGGGAGGAACAAATCCTTGGCGTGTGAGGGAGGAACAAATCCTTGGTGTGTCAGGGAGGAACAACTTCTAGGCGTGTGAGGGAGGAACAGCACCAGCATGTCGGCCACAGGTTAACTAGAGGATAACTTTATTGTGAATCTAATTGGGCAGCGACACCCGCGGTCCAGGGCACAGCCGGGCACCCCCCACCTGCCCCAGCTGCTGTTGCCCAACATTCCATTATTAGCATAAACAACCTGTCGGAGCCGTGTGTACCTCAGTGTGTCACCGCCTCCCTACCTCCCCCCTGACCGCCCCTCCTACGACAATGTGTGATACTGTTCTCCTCCACACACACACACACACACACATACAGGAACATTACCGTACCTGTGTAAGCCGTGGCTTCCCAACCCTGCCATTCACGCCCACAAAGAAGAACTTTAGTGGCGGACAATAAGCGTGCTGAAAACTTGTGTGTTTATCTGTAGTGGGCACAATGTGGGCAGGGTTGTCGAAGCACTATATCGCGACGGGAGGCGAGGGAATTTGTCATTGTAGCTCCCTGCGCCATGCTGGGGTCGACAGGAGGCAACGGTTTGACGCCGGCCAGTTCTAGGGCGGAGGCCACCTCCCGTTTTCTTTAAATTTCTCGTTTTCTTTACCACAACTTGGTACTGAGTTTATCCAAATTCACGGGAATTAATGGACACTGACAGTGTACTAAGGATACATCTAGTCCCTATTGACAATTTTTTGTTGAAGACTAAAGTGTAAATTAAAGTCAGTTGTAATAAACTAGTGGCAACCTTGTTCGTGTGCCATTCATCACGAAGTTATGACGTCACGCCAACATGGCCGCCACCCGTAGTTTGAACATGGCGCTCGCAAGGGATGTGTACCGAGCTATGATGTTCCGCTGCCACTCCCGTACCAACACCCAAGACTCCACCCCCATCAATCACACACTCCGACCACTGATTTGATGACAATTTAAATAAATAATTCACAAACTCTTCTAAGAGTTTTTGGTAGTGATTTATAAGGTATTACTTGGAGAAATAAGTTAATGAAATAGTATTAATAGATATCGAAGTCAGGGTCGAAGGCAGGGATTAGGAGGCGCTGTCCGAATTAGGCCCAGCATGCAGATGTAGGAGTGACTCAAGGTAAGGTCGCTTCCCCAGCATGTAGTGTCACGACGCATTCAATTCCCTGTCAGGCCATGAAGTAAAGCCCTATATTTCTTACCATCTTTCTTCCCTAACTTTCCTTAAATATTCATAAGCTATTAGATGATCGATCTATTCAAAATACACACAAGAGATAAATAATTCACACGCGGGAGTAATAACAAAGCGAAGAACCAAGAACATGGACAGAATTCTAATTAACTAGCAAGCAAGAAGGACGTTGTTCACTTCTGGTGCCTGGGGGGGGGGGGGGAGGGTGATCGGGGGAGGGAGGGTGTTCCCGAGAAGAGCTGCCAGGCAATTTTTTCCCCGGTAAATCTATCCACAGATGACATTCTTAACCGCATACTGGCATGTCGAGGAATGATGTTATGGTGGGCGTCCTGAGGTGGTGTGGTGCCGCCAGACGTCAGAGATCACCGAGCACCGCCACCACTACTCCACCACCGACCTTACTGACGCCCCGCTTCGTTTAATTGAGATCATAGCCGCTTCGTTTTTATTTGTGATGAAACGCTATAAACCAGCTTGTGATGTAATATTTAATTAGCGGTTCAATTAAAAAGATTAAGCTTCAAGTAGGGTTTACCTGGGTAATTATCGTTCGGCGGTCACCTTGATGTTCTAAATTATCGAATTAAAGAAGTTGTTAGTCTGAGGGCCTCGTCCACCTGGTGTTCGCTGTTGATACAAATTTGCCTGACAGTTGCTTCAGGCGTCTTATGCGGGTTTGTACAGGTGTGTCTCTGGTTTAATTAAAACATTACAGTATTGTTCGTGTTGTGACTTATTGCACCTGGTATGTTGTATCCCAGGAGCACTACAATTATCATAACATATCATCCTGGTGTGTGTGTGTGTGTGTGTGTGTGTGTGTGTGTGTGACCACTATCTTCTCCCAACCAATCAGGTTTCCGTCCCTCGATCTTAAGTAAACAGCTAACGACATATTTGTAAGACATTCAAATTCCTTCGATTATTTCCAAATAGTAATAATTTTTCTGTTTATCTTTTGTTTTCTGTTAATTTTTCTCCAGTTTTAGCTACGTTTAGTCTGCTCACTATCCGCCTCTCCTGACCTGCCGGATGGATTCTTTCAGCTAGTGAGAGATGTTATCTTTATGTTATCGTTAAGCCATTTGTGTTATATTATGATATATTGTTATACTACTTTAAAATTATAAATGTTTTACTTAATATTTCTTAAAACTCTGAGTACGATAACGTTTTAGGTCAAATAACTTAACCGCTGGAGTATGGTGACTTAATTCCTTGAGCATAATGACCCTCCCTCCAGTACAATGACTTAAACCTACAGTACCTTGACTTAATTTTTCGAGTGCAATTAGTACTTAATACATGCATAGGATGACAAAGTTCCTTGATTATAATGAATTAATCCTAGAGTACAATAATGTAGCACCTTGAGTACAATGACTTAAACCCTAAAGTACGATGGCTTAAACCATAGAGTACAATACATTATCCAATTGAGTACGATGACTTAACCCATAGAGTACAATACATTATCCAATTGAGTACGATCTAATCCTTCAAATACGATGACATAATCCCTAGAGTACAATATCTTAACCCATTAAACATATCGAGCAATTCCTTTCAGTAGATGACACTGTACTCAGGGAGGGGGAGATAAGTCATCATATACACGGGTTTAAAAATCGTAAAAATACACATCATGAATATTGTATAAACAGTAAATGATTGACGGTGAAGAGCCTCTACCCTCTCTCACGCTGCAGCCATAATGCATATACAACACACACACACACCTGAAGACATGGTAAAATTAATCTCTTTTTTTAGTTGTATTTTTCTTATTTTTCTTATTCTCAGTTTCTTCATTATTCATTATGTCTTTTATATTATTTATTCTACATCTTTGTTGTTGTATTTAGTGTCATGATTGCCTCCTTCTACACCATCGCTATGTTAAACCCTCAAACGAAAACCACATTCAAGATTCTTGCACCATACAGAGTCTTTTGTCCCAGCACTGTATCCAGCCCTCAACTAACCCCACCACACTCGGTCTAGCACCATAAAAAGACTTGCACCAACACTATAATCAGTCTTGTACTCATACCACTATACACATGACCTACACCACTATACGACGCTAAACACAGGACCTACACCACTATACGACGTTCAACACAGACCTACACCACTATACAACGTTAAACACAAGACCTACACCACTATACAACGTTAAACACAGGACCTACAACGTTAAACACAGGACCTACACCACTATACAACGTTAAACACAGGACCTACACCACTATACAACGTTAAACACAGGACCTACACCACTATACAACGTTAAACACAGGACCTACACCACTATACAACGTTAAACACAGGACCTACACCACTATACAACGTTAAACACAGGACCTACACCACTATACAACGTTAAACACAGGACCTACACCACTATACAACGTTAAACACAGGACCTACACCACTATACAACGTTAAACACAGGACCTACACCACTATACAACGTTAAACACAGGACCTACACCACTATACAACGTTAAACACAAGATCTACACCACTATACAACGTTAAACACAGGACCTACACCACTATACAACGTTAAACACAGGACCTACACCACTATACAACGTTAAACACAGGACCTACACCACTATACAACGTTAAACACAGGACCTACACCACTATACAACGTTAAACACAAGATCTACACCACTATACAACGTTAAACACAGGACCTACACCACTATACAACGTTAAACACAGGACCTACACCACTATACAACGTTAAACACAGGACCTACACCACTATACAACGTTAAACACAAGACCTACACCACTATACAACGTTAAACACAGGACCTACACCACTATACGACGTTAAACACAGGACCTACACCACTATACAACGTTAAACACAGGACCTACACCACTATACAACGTTAAACACAAGACCTACACCACTATACAACGTTAAACACAGGACCTACACCACTATACGACGTTAAACACAGGACCTACAACGTTAAACACAGGACCTACATCACTATACGACGTTAAACACAGGACCTACACCACTATACAACGTTAAACACAGGACCTACACCACTATACGACGTTAAACACAGGACCTACACCACTATACGACGTTAAACACAGGACCTACAACGTTAAACACAGGACCTACACCACTATACAACGTTAAACACAGGACCTACACCACTATACAACGTTAAACACAGGACCTACACCACTATACAACGTTAAACACAGAATCATACGTTATACACACGTCATACATAACCATACAACCTTAACCCTTCCTTCGCCGTGCAAAACACACAAGAGACACCAACTTCGGCCCCAACGACATAACACAAGCGTCCCAACACCTTGTTCACTTGATCACAACGACGACGAAGGAGGAGAAGGGGGGGGAGAGGGAGGGGGAGGAGGGGGGAGAGAAGAGGAGGAGGAGGAGAGAGAGGAGGAGGAGGAGGGGAGAGAGAGGAGGGGAAAGGGGAGGAGGAGGGCCCTTTACCCCCCTAACTTAAATCTTCCGCTTTGTTAGTAAACAATGCCAATGACCACCTCCGCGTGTTTTTCTGCGCATCAATTTATCGCGTTCCTCTCCTGTTGTTGCTGCCGCGGCCAATTTGTCCCAAAGCAAACAAGGGGAGACGGGAGAGGAGAGAGAGAAGATGGGGTGAGGAGAGATACGATGGGGAGATGAGAGAAGATGGGTTGAGGAGAGAAGATGGGAAGATGAGAGAAAATGGGGAGAGGAGAGAAGATGGGGAGAAGAGAGAAGATGGGTTGAGGAGAGGAGATGGGAAGATGAGAGAAGATGGGAAGACATAAGATGCGGAGAGGAGAGAAGGGGAGAGGAGATGGGAAAAGGAGAGAAGATGGGGAGAGGAGAGAAGATGGGGAGAGGAGAGAAAATTGGAAAGGGAGAGAAAATATGGGGAGAGGAGAAAAGATGAAAAGAAGACATTAGTTGAGAAGAGATACGATGAAGAGGAGATAATGATTGTCTCTCTCTCTCTCTCTCCTTCTAACACCCTATTTTCCTTCCTCCCCTTTATCCCTGAGGGTATCTAACTATCTCTCAGCGTACCTAAGTAACTCACTCATACCTATTTGTCTCTCAGGAATGCCCGCTTTGCCAATAAACTTTGAGATATTGCGCTGTTTGGGGGTGCCCGCTGTGTGCCGTATAAACAGTCTGTGAGAGGCCAAGGCACCATACTGCTCTGGGTGTATATTTCATCCCAGCCGCCTGGTACCTCAAGACTATGGGTTTTAAATGGGCTCGAATTGGCCATGGAGAAAATATTATGATGGTGTCAGTATTTTTGGTCCTTGCGTTCTTTTCTCTTTTGTGTGTGTGTGTGTGTGTGTGTGTGTGTGTGTGTGTGTGTGTGTGTGTGTGTGTGTGTGTGTGTGTGTGTTAGTCTCGGTGTGTTGTTGGTGGTGGTGGTGTTGTTGTTGTTGTTGTTATTGGTGGGGGTGGTGGTGTTGGTGTTATTGTTGTTGTTGTTGTTGGTGGTGGTGGTGGTGGTGGTGTTGTTGTTGTTGTTGGTGGTGGTGGTGGTGTTATTATTGTTGTTGTTGTTGTTGTTGTTGTTGGTGGTGGGGGGTGTTATTATTATTATTGTTGTTGTTGTTGTTGTTGTTGTTGGTGGTGGTGGTGGTGGTGTTATTGTTGTTGTTGTTGTTGGTGGTGGTGGTGGTGTTATTGTTGTTGTTGTTGGTGGTGGTGGTGTTATTGTTGTTGTTGTTGTTGGTGGTGGTGGTGGTGTTATTGTTGTTGTTGTTGTTGGTGGTGGTGGTGGTGTTATTGTTGTTGGTGGTGGTGGTGTTATTGTTGTTGGTGGTGGTGGTGGTGTTATTGTTGTTGGTGGTGGTGGTGGTGTTATTGTTGTTGTTGGTGGTGGTGGTGGTGGTGGTGTTATTGTTGTTGTTGGTGGTGGTGGTGTTGTTGTTGTTGTTGTTGGTGGTGGTGGTGGTGTTATTGTTGTTGTTGGTGGTGGTGGTGTTATTGTTGTTGGTGGTGGTGGTGGTGGTGTTATTGTTGTTGGTGGTGGTGGTGGTGTTATTGTTGTTGTTGGTGGTGGTGGTGTTATTGTTGTTGTTGGTGGTGGTGTTATTGTTGTTGTTGGTGGTGGTGTTATTGTTGTTGTTGGTGGTGGTGGTGTTATTGTTGTTGGTGGTGGTGGTGTTATTGTTGTTGGTGGTGGTGGTGGTGTTATTGTTGTTGGTGTTACTGCTACCTTGACGTTTACAAGTGTATGTGAAGAGGGTGCAGTTAAGTGACCGATTGATAGACTGACCGACTTAACTACTGTCTGACTGATTGATAGACTGGCTGACTGATTGACTAATAGACTGACTGACTGACTGATTGACTCACAGACTGACTGATTTATTCACTGACTGACTGATTTACTGACGGACTTAGCTTCTATCTTACCCTTTTAACACAAATTAAACCTTTTTATTTTATTAACACGAACAGATGAATGAATTATAAGACACGCCGGATAAAACAAACGTTAGATAAAACAGATAACGGACAAAACAAACGCCGGATAAAACAAACGCCGGATAAAACATACGCCGGATAAAACATACGTCGGACAAAACATACACCGGATATAACATACACCTGGCAAAACATACACAGGACAAAACGTAAGCCTGATAAAACATATGCCGGATAAAAGATCCCGGATAAAACAGATACCAGGCAAAATATATGCCGGACAAAACAGACGCGGGACAAAATAGAGCCATTTAAAGACACATTATAGTAAGCTCTCAGAAAGAAGATAACAAACACAGATACAAACTTGAACACAAGTACAGTTAAACACAGGTACAGACAGGCAAGGCAGGCAGGCAGGCAGGCAGGCAGGCTGGCTTAGTATACATTGTGTTATATATCCACACAGTCCCAATTGGGTCTTCAGGCATATGAGGCACTTACAGCAACGACACGATCTATTGCGTCTTGTGTGTGTGTGTGTGTGTGTGTGTGTGTGTACCATATCACAAAAATTCACTCACTTTGTACTTATACATAAGGAGTGAGTTCGTGTGTACACGTGTCGTCAACAGTACCTACACTCACACTAGTGTACGTTCCTGTATGTCCGTGTGTGGATCCTACACTAATAAGATGGTGTGTTTATCTGCCAGTACTTAAGGCGCGACAACCACGGCAAATGGCTTACACCGAGACCTCTCTAACCTGCCGCCGGAGCGGCGTTTAGTGGACCCCAGACCTCCCCCACCCCAGGACCAGTGTGTGGCGGACCCCAGACCCCCCCCCCCCCTCCAGAAACAGCGTGTTGTGGACCCTAGACCCTCTCCCTCCGGAGCACAGCATGTGGTGGACCGGAGACCCCCAGGACCAGCGTATGGCGGACCCCAGAAACCCCCCCAAGCAGAAGCATGCGATGGACCCCAGACAGTGCGTCCCCCTCCCCGTGTGGTGGACCCCAGACCCCCCCTCCTCCCCGCGTGGTGGACCCTAGACCTCCTCCCGCCCCTCACATTCACCTTTTACAAATGTGACGTTTATACCCCAGTGTGTATATATTGTTCACGGCTAATACTACAAACACACACTCCACCATTTATCCCAACTGAGGCTCAACCAGGCAATACTCTTTTTAGTCGTTTGATGCCTCGGGAAGGTCTTGGCACAGTCGTTTGAAGGTTTTGTTTGTTGATGTTCCTCTAAATTAACTTTTGGGGGAGTGACTTTAAGGCAGCTAAATGAAACACGCGTATTTTTTTACCTAACTTGGTGGATAATTTTCACACGAGAGGGACCTTTTTTCAAACATGTTTTTCCATCCTTCTTCAACGGATATAAAAGCAACAATCATACCATAGTCGCCTGCCAGGAAATAATTTATCCTCAAAATGTTTCACTTGACACAAAATACAGTGCAGCTACAACTCACACGAGACCTAAACACATCTGTTTCCTTGTCTCGCGAGGTGTCAGGCAGCCAGTGTTTACATAACAATCTATTTCAATGTTGCATTAGTGTTGAGAGATTTGTTGGTGGAAACTCTTAACCACTTTACTGTGCTACTTAACCATGGTGTTGATAATATTTTTTTGCTCTCTCTCTCTCTCTCTCTCTCTCTCTCTCTCTCTCTCTCTCTCTCATTCTCTCTTCCCCCTTTCCCTCACATTTTCTTTTTCTCTACCTGCATTCCTCCTTTTCTCACCTGTGTTTCGTATTTCACTCCCTACCTATCAATCTCTCCTCTTTATTTATTCCTCTTTCCCTATCTTATTTTTTCTCCCACATCCCCTGCCATCCCCCCTGCCACCTTACATTGCCACCTCCCCTGCCACTGTTCCTGCCACCGACTCTGCTACCATCCCTTGCCACTTCCCTGCCACCTCCCCTACCACCACCCATGCCACTACCACTTGCCATCTCCCCCTGCCACCCCCCAGCCACCACTACCACCACCACCACCCCAGCCACCTCCCCTGCCACCACCACCCCTGCCACCTCCCCTGCCACCACCACCACCCCTGTTGCATCCATATCATAAAACAAATACACTGGTGGCAAGTTAGTCGATGTGTGTGGTGGTGGTGGATGAGGCAACAAGTATTGGGTGTAGCACAACACACTGAACCAATTGTCAGATCGAATATTCACAAGAGTTGGCCTGACCTCTGCCACCAGCCATGCCTGATTCCCAACACAGAGGAAAAAATAACAAAACAGTGATGAGAAAAGAACTAGAGAACATTTAGCCGAAATCAAGAATGTTTATACAAAAATACATACAAAGATTTATATATATATATACACTTATTAATTATTTATCCAAAAACTGCTCTTCAACTAACTATAATCACTATATTTAAGAAGACATTTATCATCAGACTTCAGATAAAACTCTATTTCATTTATACGAGAAAACAGGTAAGGTTAAGTAGTAATTACCTTAAGATGTACCATTATAGGTCACTTGACAAGGTGTGCAGGTGGTATCAAGACATAATTTATCTCACTTAAAGTTGTTTTGAACACTTTGATGATGATAATACTGTTTTACTCAATTTGGCCAACCATAACATGAAATTAATAAAAATCAAATATTCACAGGTGAGTATATACATCAAGGTAACATCACATTAACAAAACCCTCTACTCGTCTTAAGTTAATAGCTACAATAACACAGGTCAAAGTACCAATAACACCTAGTTAATCCAGCTTTGTGTAGCAGATGACGTTATAATAGGGACTTCAACACCACAAACTCATTAACATTATAACCAGAGTTGAGGGAAACAAGGCGAGGGGATGAGAATGAAAACAAATGTGACCAAAACTGATATTTCAACAAGACTACAAATTCCTACTTTACCGAGACTAACAATGGAAAAAATTTTTATATTATAACTAGACTGATGTTGTGTAGTATATAAAATAAAAATATCCTTTTCAAATACATGATACGTATAAAACAGCTTTCAATTTATTCAGAATAATTAAAATCAATTTCATCCCAATTTAAAAGTGACCCGAGAAATATATTTTGGAGATTCTAAGGACTAGGAACACTTTTTTAGTAGTAGTAGTAGTAGTAGTAGTAGTAGTAGTAGTAGTAGTAGTAGTAGGTAGAAAAAAAAAAAAAAAAAGTAGTAGTGGTAGTAGAAGTCGAGTAAGAAGGGGGTAAATTAGTACAGGAATTGAAAAAGTTTAGAGGAGGTGGTGGCTGGCGGGCAAGGCTGAGTCTCTCCTGCACAGACTCTGCTCCCACCACCAGCCACTTGAAGACCAACACGGGGAGGAGGTTGAGACTGAACCAAGGCAAGAAACATGACCTAAGATTCACAAAACGCAATAAAGTACCAGATAATAATAACAATAATAATAATAATAATAATAATAATGTACAAACGAGGATAAACAGATAAACACTTATTTACTTAACTATTCAACAGACAGAATAAGTAACAACAAAGTGTTCGTGAAGTGCATTGGGTCGTACTTGAAAAGGAGTCCCTCACTGTCAAGTCAGACCAGGAAGAGCAGGCATGAAGCTGACTAACGCAACCAAACATCGACTCGTCAAGGTATGGAATAAAGTGGACGAAATCATGCAGTTGGGTAATCACCAATCACAGTATTGCCATCATCACCAGGTCACCACCACTAATTATAGGGTCATTAGTACCATCATCAGGTCATCACTAATCACAAGGCTCAGTATTACCATCATCATCAGCAAGTCACCACTAATCATGGAGTCACATCACCACTTATGGAGAAGGGCTAGTGACACCCCTCCCCATTCCCCCCCCCCCCTCATACATCACCGGCGCCCCATCCATCACCACCACCTCCTCCCTCCTGCATGATGCATTGTAGACGTACATCATGCAATAAATCCTTGTGTGTTTAGTAGATTCTCCTCCTCTTCATCCTGCCCACCATGCTTATCTTCCTCTTCCTTCTACCCCTTGTTCTCCTCTTCCTGTTACCCTCATCATCCTCCTCCTTCTCCCTATTCTCCTCTTACATTTATCTTCCTCCTAATCCTCCTTTTTCTCGTTCTTATCACACTCCTCATTCTTTCATCCTCTTCCTGCTCATTATCATCCTCTTCTCTTTCTACTGCTCCTTGTTCTTATCTTCCTCCTCCTCCTCTTCCACAATTTCTCCTCTTCCTCCTGCTGCCTTTCCTCCCCCAACCTCCTCTTCTTCCTTCTCCTCCTATACCTTTTTCCTCCATTCTTACGTGTATATAAGAGAGAGAGAACTACCTGGCCAAAACGCGCTAAGGCAGCTTATGGCTAACCTCTGGTCACTCCTGTGTAACCTCACGCTACTAACCTAACCTAACCTAACCTAACCTAACCTCACGCTACTAACCTAACCTAACCTAACCTAACCTCACGCTACTAACCTAACCTAACCTAACCTCACGCTACTAACCTAACCTAACCTAACCTCACGCTACTAACCTAACCTAACCTCACGCTACTAACATAACCTAACCTCACGCTACTAACCTAACCTAACCAAACCCAACCTCACGCTACTAACCTAACCTAACCTCACGCTACTAACCTAACCTAACCTATCTTAACCTTACCAAACCTAACATAATCATACTTAACCTAATTTACTCTAATCTAATATACCTCAATCTAACTTAACCACAAGATCAAGGAAAAATATGCCCAGATTTCAATACAAAACCATTTAAAATCAAGGGATAAGTTTTTTTTTTCCCAGCGGCTGACCTTTGACCCTGACTATGACCTCACCACCTTGACCTCCCACAATTTTTCGAGTGACCGCCAAAAAAAAAAAAGAAGAAAATCACACCATAGGATGAAAAAGACGTAAGTTAAAAGAGTAAACATTATAATAAATAACTAACTAACACGGGAAGAGATCACACAAAAGTCACATACTTAAAATTCTCCAGCGACTTTAACCACCTGACCAATGGATTTTATTCCAGTGATTACGTATAAGGTCAAGGTAAAAAAAAGGTCAACGTTAGTGAAGTCTGTCTAGCATCTATTATATACTGTATCAATACTGTATAAACATCGGGTGTACTATAAACTAGCCTTTCCCGGGCACAGGACAGTCATGGGGTGCACGATAAACTAGCTTCACCGGGACAAAATATCAACACATGCTCAGAGCTACAAGTCTTACAGCTCCTTTACTCATTCTGTATATCACCCACCTCTCACCCTTGGCCCAGGTCTCTCACTCACCATCTACTCATCTACCCAAGTGTTATAGGTCACCCCCACCGAGCTAGCCACAATCCATCTTAATTATTTGGATGACAGACTACATTGATTGGGTCTTTTTACGATTGGGTCCCCTTCTTAATGCTTAGGTTAGTTTTAATTGGTACCTACTAGAGATTAGATTAGGTTAGGTTAGGTTAGGTTAAGTTAAATGGGGTTTGTTATGTCATGTTGTAGCAGATAGAAGTAGATTATATTAGGCTACATTTGGTTACCGAGGTTTGGCTAGGTTAAAGTTTGCATAACCGAGTGGTAAGGCGGCCGAGTGAATACATCACTCGCCTCCTGTATTAAACGTCGCTGGTTTGATCCCGAGGTACTCCCAATTCCCTTACTTGTAAATGGGAACCTAATTTTACAGTTGGTGAAAGTGATGAGGTCGAGTGTAGTTCCGGCCACGCTGAGACCTTGTATATCAAAGGGAGCCACTCTCACTTTTCAAGATGATCCTAACTTAACACCTACTGCTAGATACACTGTCTCAAGTCTCACATAACAGACTGTCGCAGAGTCATTCCAGTGGGGCTATGGGGTGTGAGGGAGGACGCCTCATAGTGCCCAACACATCACTCATGACAGCTCCAGCAGCCTCGTGAAGGTAGATGGTCTGGTAAGACTTGGGAAAACTCCACCTCTAGTGCACACACACACACACACCCGCGCACACACACACACACACACACACAAATAAACAGAGATAGAGGAATAAATACAGTAGATATTTGGATGATAAGAGAATGAGGGACACTAAACAGCCGAACACAACAATCACATCCATTATATTGATTAAAGGTTTTAATAAACACAGTCTGTGGCCGTCAACGTGCAGCAGAGTGCGACAAAGAATCATATCCTGGCCAGGAAGCGCTAAAAAAAATCCAATCGTGTTCGACATCTACCGTGCCTGCAAAACGTAATTTTTTTTTAGCTTAACTCGGAAGTCTACGATTTGGGTTTTATTTTGCCGGGTGAGGGAGCAGAGCAGCGCCATGAAGCAGCTGGTGGTGCGCACCGGTGCCTCCCTCACTCACATGCCTACAGTAAGTGACTTTACACCACAAAGAAGTTAATGGTTATATACTGCTAACCTTTCCTCGCTAAATGTACTAAGTGCATTATTGGCCGCCATTACCTGCTCTATGATACGTACACAATTACAGTACAGTACTGTTGTTAAGTACATTAATAACAATACTTGGAGTCTCCTGTGGGTATACAACAATACATTATGTGACAGAGAACACATTACTGTATTAGGACTCCGGTAAACTACACTCTGTTTTGAGTAAGTTTGATTAGTTTGGATAAGTCATTCAGAACAAGTTAATTATAGTTAAGTTAGGGTCAATTTGAGTTATGTTAACTCTATGGGAAGGTTCAATTAATACACACAAAAAGACAAATAGAATTATAAATGGTCATGGTATTTATCATGATAGGAGGGAAAGCCGGGAAAGAATCATGGTAGTTGTCATGGTGGGAGGGACAGAGAGAAAGGAGACAGCCAATTATGGAACTACCTGTTGATTATCATGGTATATCATTCGCTCTATGGCAAACACACTGGTATACGAGTATTCCACGCCACTGACGGATCAACAGGTGTTCCGATATACCTGTCCCACCTTGTGTTGAAAAAAATCAGTGATGACGAAAATCTAAGTTGCCCTTTGGAGTGAATCTTCGTGTCAAAACATTACCAGGAAATCGTAGTACTAACAGGAAGAACTGAGCTTTAGAGACTGTCGTTTAAATTAAGTAAGTCTCATTGTTTACACACACACACACACACACACACGACAGCCAACATTCCACATTCATCTCAACAATACCTCCTAATCTAATGCCAATCTCCCCGGCTCCTTCAGTCTTAAAAACCTTCCTCACACAACTCACTCCTTCCTCACCTGTCCACTCCTCTATTTACTGTAACTCCTCATAAACTCCGCCGTCAGCCTCATGCATGCCCTTCCTTCCTTCCTTCCTGACAAACCTGAGAGCTATAGTTAAGAGTGAGGTTTCCCCATCTGTTTACAAAGCTAGGATCCGGGTTCACAGGGGTTCGTTTCTTGTGTTGAATTTTCCTCGCAGCTGGAGACGTTAAGAGTACATCTGTCTGACTGACTTGAGCTAAAAGACAAAAACAATGTTCAAAATGGGATTCAAATTGCACTGACACTCTGACCTTTATTAGATGCGTTCAGTGAGTACCAGTTAGGGGACGAAATTATCTTATCTGTGGATCCGAACCCGTGACCGAATCCGTGACCGAACCCATGACCGAACCCGTGCCATTTGATTCTCCTATTGGTATTATCATCTTCATTTCCTTTCTTCACTCTCCCTACATCTCTTTTTTCTCTTTTCATTTGTTTCACTTCGTTCTCTCTTTCATTTTCCTTCCTTTATCTTCCTTTCTCCCTTCTCTTTCCTATTCTTTCTACCTCAGTCACCCACCTTCTCCTCCCCTTTATCACCTGCCTTATTATCTTCTTCCTTTCCGTCCCCTCCCCCTTATACCATTCCCTTCTCTGCACTACGTCTGTACTTCTTCCCATTCCTTTCTCCTCCCCATCTCCTCCCGTCCTTCTTTAACTTCTGCCCCCATCCCCCTTCTTGCCCTCTCTCTACCTTTCATTAATTTCCTTCCCATCCTTCCCCTTTCTCACTACCCTCCATACCTCCCACCCCTCCTTTCCACCCAACCCTCCACACACTCTTTTTAACCCCTTCCCCTCCTATCCACCCCTCATCATCACCTCTTACCCTCTCTCCCTCTTCTTAACCCTCCTCTTCCTCATCCTAACCTTATTCCTGTCCTCCCTCCCTCCCTTCTTTCCCCTTCCCATCCCCCACACAGCCCCATCCCTCCTCCTCCTCTTCTCCCTCCTCATCTCCTACCCTCCCTTTCCCCCCCATTCTTAACCCCATCCCTCCACCTCACCTCCTTCCTGTCCTCACCACGTCCCTCCCTACTTCCCTCCCTCCCTCCCTCACCACGTCCCTCCCTCCCTCCCCCCATCCCTCAGCAGGCGGGTCAGCGGTGATTGAGGGTGCTGTCTACCGATCTGACATAATAGGACGGTAAAGTGTGGACTCGGCTGGACGGCATAAATCATGGGTGGGTGACGGCCTCCCTCCCTCCCTCCCTCCCTCTGTCTCTCTCCCTCCCTCCCTCCCTCCCTCTGTCTCCCTCCTTCCCTCCCTCCCTCCCTCCCTCCGTCCTACACTACCACCTGACCCAAACACCAGGAGAAGGGGAGGTAAGGATAGGGGGTAAGAGAGGGATAGGCGGAAGGGTAGAGAAAGGGAGAGAATAAGGAAAGATAAAGGGAAGGGGAGGATAGGGGAGGATAAGGAAAAAGGGGTATGGGAGGATTAGGGAAAGGGAAAGAATAGGGACGATAAAGAGAAGGGGATAACAGGGGGGAGGTTAAAAGGAAGGGACGGGATAGGGGGATGATAGAGGAAGGATAGGGGGAAAGAAAGGGGAAGGATAAGGGGAAGGAAAGGGGGAGGATAGGGAAGGTCAGAGATGGGATGGAAAAAAAAAAGATGAGAGACAAGGAGGAGCAGAAACAGGTAGTGAGAGAGAGAGAGAGAGAGAGAGAGAGAGAGAGAGAGAGAGAGAGAGAGAGAGAGAGAGAGAGAGAGAGAGAGAGAAAAAAAAAAAAGAGGGAAATGTAGGATGGGAGAAAGAGAGAAGGAAGAGAAAGTGGTAGGGGATGGAAGGAAGGAAGAACGAAAAAATAGTCAGAGATGTGGGATGGTGCAAAGAGAAGAGAAAGATGATGAGAAGAATGCGAAGAGAGGAGAGGATAATGAAATAGAAGGAAGAGGGAAAGGACAGACCAGTGAAGAGGAATGCTGGGAATACAAGACTGGCAATGGGCAACAATGATACGAAGATGTAATAAAGGCAAGAAGAAGAAGAAGAAGAAGAAGAAGAAGAAGAAGAAGAAGAAGAAAAAGGAAAGAGTGGCTAGGTGAGGTAACCATAAAGGAAGAGAGAAATTAATTAACAGGTGAAATAAGGACTAGCGGCAGGTAAAGGTAATAACAGAAGAAGGAAAAATAATAATGGGGGAAACAGGAAGTTAATGGAGAGGGAATATTGGATAAAGGAGAAAATAGAGGCAGGTATTGTTAAGTTAATGGAGGAAGGGAAAGAGGTGGTGGCAAATTAAGGCAAATTGGTTAAGGTAGGGGAAGGAAGCGGTGAGTTAAGGTAATTGTGGGTTTAAGGGATGTTGGCAGGTTAAGGAGGTAATAGGGAAGAGGTAATGGAAATTTAAGGCAAAAATAGGTAAGACGAAGAATATCATCAAATTAAGGTAAAAAATGTGGAAAAGTTTTAGGTAAAGGGGGATAGGGAGGCGTAGGAAGGATAGGGTAGGACAAGCAGGCTAGTGTTAGGTAGGATAGGATAGGGATTGGGAAGGTGTAGAAGGGAAATGTGTAGGGTAGGGCAGGGCAAGGGAAAGGCAGACTAGTGTAAGGTAAGATAGGGTAAGGTCGGGTAGGGCAGGGTAGGATAGGGTAGGGTGGGTTAGGGTAGGGTAGGATAGGGTAGGGTAGGGTAGGGTGGGTTAGGGTAGGGTAGGGTAGGGTAGGGTGGGTTAGGGTAGGGTAGGGTAGGGTGGGTTAGGGTAGGGTAGGGTGGAGTGGTTTAGGGTAGGGTAGGGTAGGGTAGGATAGAATAGGGTAGGGTAGGGTAGGGTGGGTTAGGGTAGGGTAGGGTAGGGTAGGGTAGGGTGGGTTAGGGTAGGGTAGGGTAGGGTAGGTTAGGGTAGGGTAGGGTAGGGTAGGGCAGGGTGGGTTAGGGTAGGGTAGGGTGGGTTAGGGTAGGGTAGGGTAGGATAGGATAGGATAGGGTAGGGTAGGGTAGGGTAGGGTAGGGTAGGGTAGGGTTTAAACACTAACACAGGTATAAGGATGGTATGATAGAGAAGACAAAAACATTCTCAGAGGAAACATTGGAGACATAGATACAAGGACAACAGCAAAGCCAAGACACAGGTTGAGTGAGAAAAAGAAGAGTAAGGCAGAGCAGAATGGAATAACGCAGAGCCAAATAAATGTATTCCGGATAAAGCAAAAGGCAGAGCAGTAGGAAAGGATACAGACACACGGGGTGGTGGGTGGAAGACCAACACACACACACACACGGGGTAGTGGGTGGAAGACCATCACACACACGGAGTGGAAGACCATCACACACACGGAGTGGAAGACCAACACACACACGGGGTGGTGAGTGGAAGACCAACACACACACACACGGGGTGGTGGGTGAAAGACTAACACACACACGAGGTGGTGGGTGGAAGACCAACACACACACGGGGTGGTGGGTGGAAGACCAACACACACACACACGGGGTGGTGGGTGAAAGACTAACACACACACGAGGTGGTGGGTGGAAGACCAACACACACACGGGGTGGTGGGTGGAAGACCAACACACACACACACGGGGTGGTGGGTGAAAGACTAACACACACACGAGGTGGTGGGTGAAAGACTAACACACACACGAGGTGGTGGGTGGAAGACCAACACACACACGGGGTGGTGGGTGGAAGACTAACACACACACGGGGTGGTGGGTGGAAGACCAACACACACACGAGGGGTGGGCGCCGCTCCATCACAACATAGAGGGTGGGTGTCGTGTACCTCGCTGGCCTGATGGAGTGGCCAGCCCTCCTTCACACACTATTTTTCGAGTCTTTTTAATATCCAATATTTATACCAGGGTGTACCAGGCTGGGTCATGCCGCCATGCCAGCCTCCCGTGTGCCGTGTAACAGGATTTCACTAGATCGATCTGTAAAAATGTTTAACGATGGGAAATTTTTCCACTTAACCCAACTTTTTCTTGCCTCTCTTCTCTTCTCTTTCTCCCGAATTTTTTTTTTCACCCACTGCTTATTAAGGAAATATAATTTAGCCAAATAGATAATGAGCAGTCGAAGAAATTGCCATCAGTAATTAACAGATGTGAAGAAACAAGGTTACGATGACAATGCCCTCTGGTGGTGAGATTCCACACTAGAGATGTAAATAAACAACGAATTTACGTGTCCAGAGATATATGCTGTATATTTTTTAAGGAACAAATTGTTATACTCGGAAGTGTGTGTGTGTGAGAGGCGGGGGTGAGTGGGTGTGGGGAGAGTGGGTGTGAGAAGAGATGGGTGTGGGGAGAGGGGTGTGTGGGTGTGGGGAGGGAGGGATGTGTGGGTGTGGGGAGGGAGGGATGTGTAGGTGTGGGGAGGGCGAGATGTGTGGGTGTGAGGAGAGAGGGATGTGTGGGTGTGGTGAGGGCGGGATGTGTGGGTGTGGGGTGAGAAAAAATTAGTTATTGAAAATTGTCCAAATACAGCTAGTACATATACATAACCATAATAATAATAATAATAATAATAATAATAATAATAATAATAATAATAATAATAATAATAATAATAATAATAATAATAATAATAATAATAATAATAATAATAATAATAATTAACGGTTTATTGAAAGAGCATGGCAGCCAGAAGGCTGAAAATATACAGTTACAAAATTGGGGAATGGGTTTCGATTTACAAATAATACACAAGAAACATAAGTGATACAAATAAGATATATAAAAACTAGATGGGGAAAAGCTCAAACTACAGGGCATTTCAACATAGTGACAGTGCAAGAAGTAGGATTTACTGGGAGTGTATACACTGGTTTATTACAAGTTATTGATAATTTTTACAATGGTTGGGACAGGGCTGTTCTTATAGCGATCAGTTCGTGCACGTATGGTTCAGATGCGGTTGTGGTGTCGAACAGCAATTCTCGGGCTAGGGATCTCAGGTGGTAGTAGGAGCCGGTGTCGAGGATGGTGCAGAAGCTTCTTACCAAATTTGGAGGTGAGGTCGTCGAGATGGTCAGTGAGAGTCGAAAGGTGTCAGTGTGTTGAGCGCTTCTTGATATGTGGAGTAGGAAGGGGAGAGAATAATGTGAGTGTGTGAGTGTGTGTGTGTGTGTTTGTCACCTGTCAAAGAATAAAACACACATTCCTAGCAAAAGGTAACGTGACTGAAGTGTTTAACAGTCAAGTAAACAGAGGAACAAACAGTCTCTCAGTCTGTCACCTTCAGATATTAAATCACTAACAGTCAATTAGTAGCATAGTTTACCAGTTTCTCACAGTCCTTCCCTAGCCACTCACACAGTCAAAACAAACTCTTGTCTTGGATGTCTCAGGAGAAATGATGTGACAGACTGTTTGTAAACACATAATGCATAGTTATCTAGATTTTTGGGGGGCAGTAGACAGAAAGAGATAAACCTGACTCTTACATGACTCCAAACTAACACAAGGAGCGCTAGAGTGACCTACAGATCAAATGGTCCTCAGTCCTAACATGTCCCAACGTGACCTTTATCAACCATTAGCATAGGGATCATTAAGACGGGGCCATTAAGACGGGGCCATTAAGACTGGGCCCTCTGTCTAATGGTCAAGTTGGGACTCAGTAGGATAGGGGCCTATTAAGGCTAGGCCCCAATTCTAATGGTGAGGTTGAGGTTCAGTTGGATTGGAGCCCATTTGACCTGTCACCCCATATAGTGCGCTTCAACTCACCACAAAGTCAAGTACTACGTGGTGTTGTGTATTGTACAGAGCGCCTGGTGGGTGTGCAGTGCTGTACCGCCAGCAGGAAGAACCTGCCCAAGAGTGCCCAACACCTGAAGATTAGAACCCCAAGTTTATTTCATTTAACGATAAAACACCTTAACCTAGACCCAGGTTAGATTAAGTTAGGTTAGGTTTTTAATCACCGAGTGATATAGACTGTGGGTGCTAATCTTCACGTGATCCGATATACCTATGGCCAGAAATAACTGTGCCCTCAAGTGAAGGATGAAAAATTATCGCCAAAATCAGTAATGTTGCTGCCACAGACAAATACTGTTTTACTTCCGGGATCAGTATTTAGTTCTCGTATGGTAGCTTCAATAAAGTAAATATTAGGAAAATTGGTTATATGTGAACATCTTTCTTTACTATCTACAAGTATTTTCCTCTTTTAATAACAATCATTTTCTCTTAATAACACGTATAATATATTTCCACTACAATTCTCCTTCATGTTATCTGTCAGCGCCGTCAGCCATATCAACAGGTGAGTTACTAAGGAAAGAGGGACACAGTACAGGGTCCCGGGAGGCCTCACTCACAATACGTAAACTGTTATTAATAACCGACCTTACATCTATACCGCTGCCCAACGTCACTCATAACATACACCACCCGCCTTCCCACCCTTCTCTTCTGACGTTGGCTTTGGCGAACTCAAAAACAATTACCAAAAAACCCCACATCCAATAAAAATTAAGACAGTTCTTAAGTATATCATTTTTTAACCTTTCCTATCTCTTAAACATCATATAATTCGTATCTATAATTCATACCTTGACTGAGATAACTTTAGGCCCAGAGTTAGATGAAAGGGTCGGGACGCGGTTCCACGGTTGATTGGATCCATGGGAATAATGTTGACATTTCCTTATTTTTCCTGAATAACTTCACTTCCGCCAATTTGAGGATTTTAATGCTTAATCCTTTGGATAGATGGGTGGCTGTGTCAGACTCGGTGAAACCAGTGTAATTCCTCCCTTCACAATACCTCGACACTGTTTTTGTGTAGGACCTCACCACAATAAACCAGGAAGGAACCAGAGAGTTGACGTACTGTACACCTCTTCCGGTCCCCGCCACCAAACACTACCACTTATTATTATTATTATCATTATTATTATTATTATTATTATTATTGTTATCATTGTTATTGTTGTTGTTTTATTTGTATTGCTTGTTGTTACTACTACGATTAAATACTGAAACTACGTCCTCCTTTACTAAAACATAATTGGATTACCTGAAGATTAACCATCCAAGCTTATTTCACCTGATAGTTAAATTACTCTAAAGCTACCTGAGGTGTTTAGGTTAGGTTAGCGTTGTTAGATTAGGTTAAGTTAAAGTTAGGATGGCTAGGTTAGCGTCAAGGTGGTTAGGTTAAGTTAGCGCTAGGTTGATTAGATTAGGTTAGACTATGTTAAATTAGCGTTGGGATAGGTAAGGGTGGTTAATCTTAAACTAAAATAAACGGGGAATGTTAATGTTCATATGATCCATTGACGCTACTTCCACACGGCATAACTCTACTGCTACATCACTCTTTCCTCCCACAGTGTTAAGTGAGTTACGGTCACTCACACATCACACACTCATCAACACATGAGTCAAATTCACTTCAGCTTCGGGATCACATGTAGACACCCCCCCCACCCCAGCTTATTCCATCTTGTGATTATCCAACCTACCGCTAAATCTAACTTACCCTAAAATAACCTAACATTAAATCTAACTTAACCTAAACTAACCTAACGTTAAATCTAACTTAATCTAACCTATTGTAAACTCAAACTTAACCTAACCTAACCAAACCTGTCTCCCGGGTAATATTTAAGTAGTTAATCAGGTGAAAGAAAATGAAAGTGAAGAATGTTCAGGTGACCGCAATTAAGCCATAGAAAATCTCAACACATCCGTCCATAAAAACATAAACAAACTCTTTCTCTGTGTGCCCTTATCAAACCTAACCTAACCTAACCTAACCTAACCTAACCTAATCTAAACCTAACCCAACCTAACCTAATCTAAACCTAACCTAACCAACCTCTATCAATATTATACACTATTTCTTTTTCATCCCTTAATTTCCTTCCTTCATTAAACTTAACCTTTATTCTCTACACATCAAATTTATTCAATATTTTTTTTAATATCAATGGAATTCATCTTTTATTCAGAGCTTCCAATAGTGAGAGATATTGTGAGACCTACAACAGTGAGAGATACTATGAGACCTACAACAGTGAGAGGTATTGTGAGACCTCCAACAGTGAGAGATAATGTGAGACCTCCAACAGTGAGAGATACTATGAGACCTACAACAGTGAGAGATAATGTGAGACCTACAACAGTGAGAGATACTATGAGACCTCCAACAGTGAGAGATAATGTGAGACCTACAACAGTGAGAGATATTGTGAGACCTACAACAGTGAGAGATAATGTGAGACCTCCAACAGTGAGAGATACTATGAGACCTACAACAGTGAGAGATAATGTGAGACCTACAACAGTGAGAGATAATGTGAGACCTACAACAGTGAGAGATAATGTGAGACCTACAACAGTGAGAGATACTATGAGACCTACAACAGTGAGAGATAATGTGAGACCTACAACAGTGAGAGATACTATGAGACCTACAACAGTGAGAGATATTGTGAGACCTACAACAGTGAGAGATACTATGAGACCTACAACAGTGAGAGATATTGTGAGACCTACAACAGTGAGAGATATTGTGACCTACAACAGTGAGAGATAATGTGAGACCTACAACAGTGAGAGATACTATGAGACCTCCAACAGTGAGAGATATTGTGAGACCTACAACAGTGAGAGATATTGTGAGACCTACAACAGTGAGAGATAATGTGAGACCTACAACAGTGAGAGATACTATGAGACCTACAACAGTGAGAGATAATGTGAGACCTACAACAGTGAGAGATACTATGAGACCTCCAACAGTGAGAGATATTGTGAGACCTACAACAGTGAGAGATACTATGAGACCTACAACAGTGAGAGATATTGTGAGACCTACAACAGTGAGAGATATTGTGAGACCTACAACAGTGAGAGATAATGTGAGACCTACAACAGTGAGAGATACTATGAGACCTCCAACAGTGAGAGATATTGTGAGACCTCCAACAGTGAGAGATATTGTGAGACCTACAACAGTGAGAGATACTATGAGACCTACAACAGTGAGAGATATTGTGAGACCTCCAACAGTGAGAGATATTGTGAGACCTACAACAGTGAGAGATAATGTGAGACCTACAACAGTGAGAGATACTATGAGACCTACAACAGTGAGAGATAATGTGAGACCTACAACAGTGAGAGATATTGTGAGACCTACAACAGTGAGAGATACTGTGAGACCTACAACAGTGAGAGATACTATGAGACCTACAACAGTGAGAGATACTATGAGACCTACAACAGTGAGAGATACTATGAGACCTACAACAGTGAGAGATACTGTGAGACCTACAACAGTGAGAGATACCAGCACGATAAACTAAGAGCTCTCACAGTAAGAGACGCCAGCGGGATAACACGCCTGGACATCTCTTAATGAATGGGTGGGTGTGACGTAGGGGTGTAGTGTGTGTACAGGGGTGAGGGGGTGTAGGGTGTGTACAGGGGTGAGGGGGTGTAGGGTGTGTACAGGGGTGAGGGGGTGTAGGGTGTGTACAGGGGTGAGGGGGTGTAGGGTGTGTACAGGGGTGACGGGGTGTAGGGTGTGTACAGGGGTGAGGGGTGTAGGGTGTTCTCAGGGGAAGGGGTGTAGGGTGTGTACAGGGGGTGAGGGATGTAAGGAGTCCATAGGGGGAGGGGGTGTAGGGTGTGTACAGGGGTGAGGGGTGTTCTCAGGGGGAGGGGTGTAGGGTGTGTACAGGGGTGAGGGGTGTAGGGAGTCCACAGGGGAAGGGGGTGTAGGATATCCACGTACGGAGGCGGTGGTGTCCAGGTGTGCGGTAGTGTCCTGGGGTTGGGTGGAGGATATCTTGGGGAAGTCCCAGGGGCGGCGTCGGAGGCCACAGGACGCGGGTATCGAGAGGACATCAGCGGGCGGCGGCCGGGAGAGATGTGGCAGTATCGTTGACATCTTGTCGTCCAGCTTATCCATCTTGTAACCGCTAGTGGACAAGTGGGTAGTGAGGTGACCCCTACTACCCTCCCTCCTGTCCTTACTCTCATCATCCCCATCCCTCCCTACTCTCCCTTAGTCCCACAACATGCATCTCTCCCTCCTCATCTTTATTTTCATTATCCCTACCACTTCCTTCTATCCCGAGCTCTCCCTTTCCCTCCCTCTTGCTACCTCCCCTTCTTTCAGTCCCAACTTCTTCCCATTCTCCCTTAGTCTCATGGTCTCCATCTCTCTCCATCTTTACTCTCATTACACCTATTCCTTCTTCCTTTCCCTCACCCTCATCGTTCCTTTCCTTCATCCTAACTTGCGATTCATCGTCAGTTCAAATCAGTTCAGATTTATTCAGTAAAATCGTATTAGAAGTTTACATTGATTCAACATATATATAGACAACGCAGGTACACACTATACATATACAGTGCAGGTATACAAAATATGTATCTAGGCAACACAGGTATAAAAACAATGGTAAACAAGAAATCCATTCGACCAAGGATCTAGCCAACAAAGCCACAGTATACTTATGTCCAGTAGGTCCTTCACTACCAATAGAAAAAAGGTGAAATTTGTTGAATGAGCATAACGAATAATACACTATACTTGACCATCCGAGGCTGATAGATCACTTCAACAAGACAATCATTCTATGGTTAGTAATAGAGAAAATCGCTCTCTTGCAGTGTCAATAAATTGCATTCACCTTATGCTCAATACAAACCATTTACAATTATTTTATTACTGTCGCTGTTTATATTGTTGCTGAATTTAACAATGTAAGAATAGTTAAGTTGGGAGGAACAAAGACGATCCCTCAAGGAAGAGTAGCAAACCTTAGTGTCAATATTATGATCCATTCATCTCCGTCAAGACCCGTAATATACCTGCCATTACCTGGTCATGACGAGTCCACCCCAGCATCATTACCTCCCCACCACCTAGGTCATCATCCCCTCCCACACCAGCAGCTCCTCCCTCACCTCCCCACCACAAGGGTGACGCTCCCCGTCACCTCCCCACAACACAGGTGACGCTCTACCTCACTTCCCCACCAGAAGGGTGACGCTCTCCCTAACCTCTCTACCACAGGGTTGACGTTCTCCCTCACCTCCCCACTACAGGGGAGACGCTCTCCCTCACCTCCCCACCACACGGGTGACACTATCCCTCACCTCCCCACCACCAGGTTGACGCCCTCCACCGCACTACCACCGCAGCCCAGCAAGGTTTGTCAGCCAGCTTATCCATCTTGTTCCTGGGTCGTGGAACAGCTGTTCATCTTGGCGGGTTATCCCGGTGCATCTGGACAGGTGATGTGACGCCGGGGTGCTGCGTCCTGCCCGCCCCCAACTCTCGGTTTCACGGAGATTTCAAAAACCAGATTTCGATTTAGATTCCGGTGAGGGTTGAGCGGAGATATATGGTTGGTGTCACCGGAATGTCTTCATCAGCTCTACCAATCACCTTCTTGGGATGTTATGACGTCACTCCAATCTCAGGGTTAAGGGAGGTGGACAGTGTTTAAGTACCGTATGTCTCCCTATTTCTGATTACCTTCAGATAACATGTGCAGTCTACGTCAGAGATGTGCACCAACGACTAAACAAACTTAGAAGCATCTCCTATACAACACATACCAAACAGAGCTCCAAACATCCTAGCCAAACACCCTAAACAAAATAGAAAGCAAATAGGTCATAAAAAACAGATAAACGACGACTGGTCAGAGAGATCGCCGTCTTAATAGGCCCTAACCTAACCTAACTTAACCTACCGTAACTTGAAAGATTGGAACCTAGTCTTAATATACCCAGATGCATATTACTCAATCCTAGTCGATTCCAATCCTAGTCGACCCTTAATCCTAGTCGACCCTTAATCCTAGACGACCCTCAATCCTAGTCGACCCTCAATCCTAGTCGACCCCAATCCTAGACGACCCTTAATCCTAGTCGACCCTCAATCCTAGTCGACCCCAATCCTAGACGACCCTTAATCCTAGTCGACCCTCAATCCTAGTCGACCCCAATCCTAGACGACCCTTAATCCTAGTCGACCTTCAATCCTAGTCGACCCTTAATCCTAGTCGACCCTCAATCCTAGTCGACCCCAACCCTAGACGACCCTCAATCCTAGTCGATCCCAATCCTAGTCGACCTCAATCCTAGTCAACCCCAATCCCAGTCGACCCCAGTCCTAGAGAATTTTTAAAATCTAATGGCTAAGTTAGGTTAAGGCCTATTGAAAGGCTTGGGCTATTCGACTTTCAATAAACAATAATTCGAGGGGCCAAAATAAGCAAGTCAGCAAATGCAACAACAAAGCTAATAAGACAAACACAAAAATAAACAAAGCAAAAACAACACAACAACCTTAACGAGAAGAATAACAAACACAATCAAACAATAACACGGGAAGTACAATCAATAAACAACAAACACAGAGAAAATAGGTTTACAACAGCTCAAAAAAATAAACACAGCTAAAGCAGGAAACCTCAGTAAAAGCTAACACGGCTCAGAACAAGTTACGAAGAATAAATAACTTCACTACATCAGCAACGAAAAACAACAATACTGCTACACCCAAACACGACAAACATGTTTCAACACTTTTTAATACTGTATATAGATGGAGGTCTAAAAAAAGCAGGAAATGGCTAAAGTAAAATACAGCTGTAGAATAAATATATAAGAACAATGGGAACACGATATATGCAACGCCCTGGCAATACAACCAACGAAATACAATACAGCAAATTAATACAATAACAGCAACATTAAATAGTTTATACAATAACAGGAAAACAACAGATAACAGCAAACATTGAAAAAATAAATCTGGGTAAACTAGGATGACCAAGAATCGATAATAAGCTACGTTTAGTCACCTGGGGAAAAAAAGATCCATCACAAGTAAAACATTATCAGTCAGATCGAGAAAGTCAGATCACTAAGCTGAGTAAACAAAGCTGATAATAACGAAAGAGACAAACAAATATCAAACAAGCAAAACCAAACAAGTGACAATATAGGTTTAGACATGAGTATCTCAATGCCATATCAAGTTACTTTTAAACAAGAATATTTAATTTAATCTTGAAATTATATGTGATATTTTATCTATAAACGAAGTCTTAACAGTGCTGAAAAAACCCCTGATAGTTGAAGCACTAAAACCCTAAGACAATAGTTATTTACTTTTCAATATATAAAAATAATAGCCTCGTTCACCTGTTCTCCATTACATCATTTACTAGGTACTAGGAGAATATGTACTGATTCAGCTAAATTAATCACTAATCTTTTACGTTTTCAGTAAGTACTACAGAGTACCTTTAGTCCCAAGTGAAATTTATTGGTCTTAACTTAGTGTTTATAATGGAACCGTATTCTAACTTTATATATTGGTGTTTATGTTATTCATGTATTTACTTCTTTATACATGTCGTTTTAATCCATTGACTATGATGATCTTATAATACCTTGAATAAAATACCAACCCCTTAAGTACAATGAAAACCCCTCGAGTATGATTATTTAACCTATTGAGTACGAGGTCTTAACCCACTGAGTACGATGCCCCTTATCCTTTGAGAACGGTGACGTTATCCTTTAAGTTTTATTACTTAGGGCCAATTGCAAGATCAGCCGTGTTGTATACCATGCTGTAGTACTCCCATGGTTGTTGTGCAAGAAGCGTTTTTGGCTAAAAAAAAAATATGTACTATTCGTTATTGGAACGTGGAGAAATTTCGTGGTACTCGTAGCCCCGCCCTATGATCACTACGATGGAACTATTTTTGAAACCAAAAGAAAGAAAATTGATTTGGATGCACATAAAATGTATAAATCTGCAAAGGGATAATATTTTTTATACGATATACTCCATATAGAACAGTACATGCAGAATTGTATTGTTCTTTTTAAAAGCGGTCCATGCTTGTGTACGAAAAATGCCGCCAGCCTCTACTCGCTGTTTATATCCTCCAAATTCGCCTAACCATCATAAAAGGTCAGCCTTTAAGATAACTAATACAGTACAACTAATTTATGTGAAGAAATGTATTGAAATCAAATTAAGCTAAAAAAAAAAGTCGTAAATGGTCTATTTGAAGAGTGGTGAGAACAGCTTCCTCTTGGATGGTGAATGACATCCTTTATCAGAATTAATATCGACCCAATTTTCGTAATGAGGGCAATTAATAACAGTCGAGCACTACCAAAATAATTATTTCCTTAGTATAATTACTTATTAGCCTAGATTTCATATTTTAATAAGTCCAAATATGCCAGGTAACTAGTGCCAGGTACTTCCCAGGCATGTTTCATTTGTGTATCAGTTTAACCACAATTTGCTACTAATAAGATAAATTCAGTGACCTAAATTCATGTTTTATTTTTTTATTCCCTTAGTGACTCAATGTATTACAAGAAAGAACTACTTTACGACTTGTTTGGGCCAACAGTTGGAGTGGTGATATTAATTAACTTTGCCATTCACACTGGTAGAATCAAATGAAGATATTTTGGCTTTGTATGTCCATGATTTTAACAAAAATTAATAAGTCCTTCTAAAGTAAATGGAATTGATGATATTATTATCTTTTGGCCATCCAGCGAATATAATGATTTTAAGTTGACCGATTTTTACCAGTTAAGTTAGGTTACATTAGATTAGTTAAGTTGGGTTAGGTTAGGTTTGGTGACATTGAAATTATGTTTTTTCAAATGCCAAGTAGGTGGGTGACCTAAACATTCATTTTACCAAATTGATTATGAGTAGATAAAAAACATCAGTTTTGTTTTTTTACAAATTCAGACCCCGTAAAGTTGAAATGACAATCACTTCATGATAGATGTTTCACCCTATACACTAAAGCTGCTTTATGTAAAAGGAAAAAATTAGCACCAAATTGTATTGTTTAATACCAAAAGAAGTCATTGATGATAATATTTAATAACAATATTTCAGGAATTACGACCTGGTCGTCGGGACGGAACACCGTCGTAAGTCGAGGAGAGACTGTAATACAATTTCATCTTTAAACTCCTTGTATCTTACCTAACTCACCTTGATGCTGCACTTAAATATAGCTAGATGTAATAATTGTAGAAAGTAATCACAGGTATGACTCCCTTTACCGGTAATTGGTTTTTATTACAATTCTTGGATATTCAAAGATAATGAAATTATGAATCTTCAATAAATGTGATATACATTCTAATGATGACAACAGAAATATGTCAGAGTTGACTAATTAACTGTAACCAGAAATTAACCAAAGTGAATTTGTCCTTAATCCAACCTTTAAAATATGAGACAGTTAGGTTAAGTTAGGTAGGTTAGGTTAACAACATTTTGATGTAGATCATTAAAATTTTAAATGGCTTATAATTTTTTTTCTACGAATTTCTCCCAAAAGAGGGATACATTTTTTGAGTGTGTGTTGCATATCAAACCAAACAAATCTGAGCTACCTAAGCTAACCTCGGAATTGGTTCCCAGAACCCAAATAAAGAAATGTGGAGACTTTCCGTAAAATCCCCAAATTAGATGTTGGAAACTTATAAATATTAACCCTCACAAAATAAAGATGTATC
Organism: Homarus gammarus; assembly: GCA_958450375.1. Taxonomy (NCBI): domain Eukaryota; kingdom Metazoa; phylum Arthropoda; class Malacostraca; order Decapoda; family Nephropidae; genus Homarus; species Homarus gammarus. The sequence continues at coordinate 1,363,319 of CAUDMG010003158.1, read as the reverse complement.
AGAATTCGCAAATTTAATTAACACAATATTAATGAATTTATTTTCACTTACAGGCGGAGATACAGGTGACTATTCACCTTTCACCAATACTGAAGAAATAAATCTTGGTATCATGATTGATACGGAATTTTTCCAGTTCTAGGGAAGATTTTAGAATTTGCTACATAACCTAACCTCGGAATTGGTTCCCAGACTCGAAACAGAAAAATGTGGAGACTTTCCGTAAAATCCCCAAATTACTCGTAGACAAGAAAAAATGCAGTTTCTTGAATTTTCTGAAAATATGCCTTGGAGAAATTATAACATACTGTATGCCTTAATGTTTTTTTTTACACTGCATACATACATGGATATTACATATTAATATATTTGTGAAATTTGTGGATGATTTTTCTTTTAAAATACTTTTTACTCTTGATCATCCATATATTATAACATCCTGCTTTTCATAGAGCCTATATTCTGAAATAACAACTATTATCATTATATTCTTATCCTTATTATTATTACAGTTTATATTGAACATTAAAAAATGTAGGAATAATTTGCAATTAACATTGCAGACTGTATTGAGGATATTTTTAAACCATTTAATTATCATCTTGTTCTATGTTTAACATTAATAGTCTCTGATTAGTTGGTTGGTAGAATTTCATGACTATATCTACTGTATATGGGTTCCATGACATTTGCTCACAAGATGAACCTAACCTAACCTAACATGTCTTCATTTCCATAATAGTTGAGTACTGTACAGTATATGCCTTGTAAACAAATGTCTGCACACTAACTATATGAAGACTCTGGTGAGGATCCATATACAGAACAGTATTTACATGGAATATTTTTCTAAATAAAAGACCATTTAAACAGCAGATACATTTTTACTCCTGGCATTGGGAAAGTGTTCATGTCTTGCTGTTTTGAATGGGTATTTATTGCATTACTATACTGTAATCAGGTGGAGAAAGGGAAGAAACATGATCTCAAGTTTTCATATCTTGTAGATAACTTGCCTTTATACTTGTATAATATGAAAGTAAAATTTTTGGTACAAAGATAATTTCCTGTTTTATAGAAAACTAACAGTTATGGTGATATTTTTTTCAAGATTTTATCCCACTTCATCTCTACAGTGAGTTCATCACTGTCATAACAAAATTATAATACCTAATACTGTACTTTGTTATATTCTACGTTTGGAGGGTGCAAGCATACCAACCCCCAAGTCTTTCGCCAGTTGGTACACCTGACTACACTACGCTGACGTAGTAACAAACGACAGTCGGGTACCACCACCATGCACCATGGCCCATCTTGAAAAATCATAAAATTTTCACTCCATTGTATTACGGCCGCCGGGATACCACGGCATGGTATACACCACGGCTAATCTTGCATTTGGCCCTTAAACCGCCGAGTACAACTATTTAACTCCTCGAGTACGATGATTTAGCTTCTTTAGTACGACGACGCAGGTCCCCTAGAATACAAAGACCCATGCCCTGTTTAAATACAATGATTATTTATTTCTCGAGTACGATGACGCAGCAACTCGGGGGTTAATTCTTATACTCAAAGGGAAAATAAATAAATTATTTAAGTTAAACCGGATAGTATCTTTTAAATTGCTGATTTTTTTTATTAGTATCCAACAGAAACAAAACAGCAACCACATACTGAACACAACACAACAACAACAAACACGTAAATATATACAGTATTTCTGAACTAGAGTTGTTGTTGTTGTGATTGAAATATATAGAGGAAAAAACACTACCTAACCCAAGCGTCCGTAGCCTATTTAACTACTTCACCCACGAGCCAAACACCACCATTTACACACTTAAAAGGTCAAACACAGCTCTTCAACCATCAACACACAAGAGCAAAAGCAACTCACAAACAGCAATATAAGACAAACACGGCCGGTATTAATAAAAAAAACAGTAAAACACGAAGAACAAGAGTACAAACGCCAGGAGGTCTAGGAGGCACGTAAGGCAACATCTAGTGTTTCAGCTGGACGAACACAACGATAACATCTTGAACATCCATTAGCAACATCTTAACCCCTTAGCCCATTACCTTACGAGATCTCCTATCCACCCCCGACACACACACACATGTACAGTACAGTATTATACAGTAATTGGGAGGAAACGGTTATCACCAGAAGAAGTCGAAAAGATAAATTTAAGTACAATATACGTGTGTGTGTTCGTCTGAATCGGAGTTTGTTGACATTTTTTTTTAAACATGTGTTCGTGTGTGATTCTTTAAGTTGGAAGTAAGGGGGGGTATGATTAACCCATATTATTCTTATAGTTGAGTGTATTTAACGATTTTACATCTATTTATAAAAAAATTTAGTAGGTGGTCATATATTAGGCAAACACAGAAGGTGAATTAAATTAAAAGGCTATAAACTAAAGTCACAAACACTCACTCAGACGTCTCCACGGCGAGTCCTCGTTGGTCAGGCGGCGTGTGGCAACTTCTCCTTCAAAGCAAATCTCACAAGGTGCCTTATCAACGGCATTTTATATTTAACACTTGACAACACTAGAGAATCTTGTCCGTATGGAACTTTCTCATCACTACATAGTCTAGAAATTAAAGTCAATAAACACAAAAATCACAGAAGAACACAGACTTAAGACGTAAACCTGCACCTACGGGTGTTTGTTTACATAACGTGACAAAGCAAGCACGATGTGTGAGGCACCGCCCCCTTCATCTCTAATGTCCCTGTGATTGGTCAGTCTATGTGACGTCACGATCTAGCCCGCCACTATCACCTGTAAGTGTACCAATGAGTTGTTATAATTGTTCGCCAGTGTATAATGATATCGTCTCACCTTCTATACCAACGATAATCACTAATTTGATATTTTTGAAAGATTTATATATGTAATTACGATATATTGTAAGGTATAGTAACGAGCCTGAGTGTAATAAGACTGAGTGTAATGAAACTGAGTGGAATAAAACTGAGTGTAATGAACCTGAGTGGAATAAGACTGAGTGTAATGAACCTGAGTGTTCCTGAGTGTAATACTACTGAGTGTAATAAGACTGAGTGTAATGAACCTGAGTGTACCTGAGTGTAATACTACTGAGTGTAATAAGACTGAGTGTAATGTACCTGAGTGTACCTGAGTGTAATACTACTGAGTGTAATAAGACTGAGTGTAATGTACCTGAGTGTACCTGAGTGTAATAAGACTGAGTGTAATGAGCCTGAGGGAGAGAGGGAGGAGGTGAGGGGGTCCTAGGAGGAGAGACATGGTTTCAGACCAATGGGTACAGGAAATGC
>CAUDMG010003158.1:1292500-1355000 GCA_958450375.1 Homarus gammarus | reverse complement strand
GGCAGTGTTACCATTCACCCATTACTTAAGGCAGTGTTACCACTCACCCTTTACTTAAGGCAGTGTTACCACTCACCCATTACTTATGGCAGTGTTACCATTCACCCATTACTTAAGGTGGTGTTACTACTCACCCATTACTTAAGGCGGTGTTACCACTCACCCATTACTTAAGGCGGTGTTACCATTCACCCATTACTTAAGGTGGTGTTACTACTCACCCATTACTTAAGGCAGTGTTACCATTCACCCATTACTTAAGGCGGTGTTACCATTCACCCATTACTTAAGGCGGTGTTACCATTCACCCATTACTTAAGGTGGTGTTACTACTCACCCATTACTTAAGGCGGTGTTACCACTCACCCATTACTTAAGGCGGTGTTACCACTCACCAATTACTTAAGGCGGTGTTACCACTCACCCATTACTTAAGGCGGTGTTACCACTCACCCATTACTTAAGGCGGTGTTACCACTCACCCATTACTTAAGGCAGTGTTACCACTCACCCATTACTTAAGGCGGTGTTACCACTCACCCATTACTTAAGGCGGTGTTACCACTCACCCATTACTTAAGGCAGTGTTACCACTCACCCATTACTTAAGGCGGTGTTACCACTCACCCATTACTTAAGGCGGTGTTACCACTCACCCATTACTTAAGGCGGTGTTACCACTCACCCATTACTTAAGGCGGTGTTACCACTCACCCATTACTTAAGGCGGTGTTACCACTCACCCATTACTTAAGGCGGTGTTACCACTCACCCATTACTTAAGGCGGTGTTACCACTCACCCATTACTTAAGGCGGTGTTACCACTCACCCATTACTTAAGGCAGTGTTACCACTCACCCATTACTTAAGGCGGTGTTACCACTCACCCATTACTTAAGGCGGTGTTACCACTCACCCATTACTTAAGGCAGTGTTACCACTCACCCATTACTTAAGGCGGCGTTACCACTTACCCATTACTTAAGGCAGTGTTACCACTCACCCTTTACTTCTTAAGGCAGCGTTACCACTCACCCTTTACTTCTTAAGGCAGTGTTACCACTCACCCTTTACTTCTTAAGGCAGTGTTACCACTCACCCATTATTATTTAAGGCAGTGTTACGACTCACACATTATTTTTTAAGGTAGCGTTACCACTCACCCTTTACTTCTTAAGGCAGCGTTACCACTTACCCATTACGTAAGGCAGCGTTACCACTTACCCATTACTTAAGGCAGTGTTACCACTCACCCATTATTTAAGGCAGTGTTACCACTCACCCATTACTTAAGGCGGTGTTACCACTCACCCATTACTTAAGGCGGTGTTACCACTCACCCATTACTTAAGGCAGCGTTACCACTTACCCATTACTTAAGGCAGTGTTACCACTCACCCATTATTTAAGGCAGTGTTACCACTCAACCATTACTTAAGGCGGTGTTACCACTCACCCATTACTTATGGCAGTGTTACCACTCACCCTTTACTTCTTAAGGCAGTGTTACCACTCACCCATTATTTTTTAAGGCAGCGTTACCACTCACCCATTACTTAAGGCGGTGTTACCACTCACCCATTACTTATGGCAGTGTTACCACTCACCCTTTACTTCTTAAGGCAGTGTTACCACTTACCCATTACTTAAGGCAGTGTTACCACTCACTCTTTACTTCTTAAGGCAGCGTTACCACTTACCCATTACTTAAGGCAGTGTTACCACTCACCCTTTACTTCTTAAGGCAGCGTTACCACTTACCCATTACTTAAGGCAGTGTTACCACTCACCCTTTACTTCTTAAGGCAGCGTTACCACTCACCCTTTACTTCTTAAGGCAGTGTTACCACTCACCCATTACTTAAGGCAGCGTTACCACTTACCCATTACTTAAGGCAGCGTTACCACTCACCCTTTACTTCTTAAGGCAGTGTTACCACTCACCCTTTACTTCTTAAGGCAGCGTTACCACTTACCCATTACTTAAGGCAGCGTTACCACTTACCCATTACTTAAGGCAGTGTTACCACTCACCCATTATTTAAGGCAGTGTTACCACTCACCCATTATTTAAGGCAGTGATACCATTCACCCAGTAGTGCTAAACCCTTACTCGTCACTCACCCACTTTTCTCACCAGTAATGGGTCATCCAGTGTACCGTTTAAGAGAAATTTTGTGCACTGTGTTTAAAAGAGTCCCCTTAGAGCTGAAGCATTTATTATATTAATACAAATTATCTGTGTGTTTGTGGTGGTGGTGGTGACTGTCTTGTTTTTGTGGGCGGTGGTAGTTGTCGTTATAGTGATGGTTGGAGTGAGAGGGAGGCAAGCGGAGAGTGAGAGGGAGACAAGTGAGGGAGATTGAGAGGGAGGTAGGTGTGGGAGGAGTGAGAGGGAGGTAGGTAAGCGTTGGAGGAGTAAGAGGGAGGGAGGCAAAAGGAGGTGAGTGAGAGGAAGGCAAGTGGGAGAGAGTGAGAGGGAGGTAAGCGGGAGGTGAGAGGGAGGGAGATAGCACAGGGGGGTGTGGGGGGAGGTAGGGGAGGGTGTGGGTGTGTGGGGGGAGATAAGGGAGGGTGTGGGTGTGTGGGGGAGGGTATAGAAGAGTTGGGGGAAGGAGTGGGGGAGGGTGAAGAAGGGTGTGGTGGTGTGGGGGGAGGTCGTGAGGGAGGGTGTGGGGGAGGGAGTGAGGTTGGTGTAAGGGAAGGTGCGGGGATGGGTGTGGGTAGGACTTGCGGGAGAGTATGGGGGAGGTTATGAAGGAGTGTAGGGGAGGGTGTGGGGGAGGGCGTGAGGTTGGTGTAAGGGAAGGTGTGGGGGAGGGTGTTGGGGTTGGGGTGGGGGGAGGGCTGTCAGTCAGGGAGCGACGCGCGCATGTCATAATAACGGTCGTGTGAACTGTGACGTCACACCGCGGGAGGAAAAAATGACGTTAATGGACGTGTGAGACAGTTCTCGTGCTGAAGGTGGAGGTCATGGTGGAGGGGCCGTGGAGGAGTCCATGGTGAGGCACTGGAGGGGTCAGAGGTGGAGGGGCCAGGTTAGGGTGGTGGAGAGGCCGTGGAGGGTGGCGGAGGGGTCAAGCTAAGGCGGTGGAGAGGCTAAGGAGGGTGGTGGAGGGACTTAACAATTAAGAGTTACCAAAAGATGACATATCTCTCCGTCCCTGTAGGTGAGGCTGGCGGACCCTACAGACGGACGGATGGACAGATGGACGGGCGGGCGGACGGACTAATCAGAGCAGAACTACTGTATATAGACACAAGTGCTTCAGTCATCCACAGGCGCCATTTGTACTAAGTTTCGTGAAATTGTGTTGAGAACTGGTTGACGAGTTATTTATACAAGCTTTTATTTACAATCAAACAAACAGACGGACTGACAGACTAAACAAGAAGACAAACAAACATACAGACTCAAAAAAGCAGACAAGCAGACGAGGCAGACACATTACACGTGTATCGATCATCCTCGGCTAAAGGGAAGAAAGTTAATGATTAGAACGAGTAAAAATGTGACCTATGAAGTTGACTGACCTAATTTGACCTTGACCTTAGTGTAGTTGTGACCAAATTAAAGAGATATTGCCCTTGGATGATGATGTAAAACGATGGGAAGTTTCACTGTCAACGAACAATCAGTGTTTTTTAATGATATGTAAGGCAGTCGTAGAGTCAGAGCGTGTCACGAGGGCTGCCTTCTTGGGTGTCACGAAGTTACAAAAACATTGTCCAAAACAATATATTCAGCTATCCTAAAACACACCTTTTTTTCTTTATTACGTACTAGTGTTATTCAGTTCACTAATGAGTATAACTTACAAAATGGCCAAAGTTATATTATTAGTTGTATTATTTGTTATTATATGAACCAATGACATATAGCTGTACCGCAACGTAAAGAAATGATACATATTTAGTTTTCTCGTAAATGTTGTCTAGTATGTATTCCCCGGTTGAGACACTAAGGTCTTGAGAGAGTCCTGTATGCCCTGCCACTAACCTTGACTCATTGACTCACTGGTTCACCCTCCTCACTCCTCCAGTGGAAGACAACTTACACATTTTCAATCTCTTAATTAATGCAATCCGCTTTGCTAATGGCAGTGTTGCCCCCCCTTCCCCCCTCCCTGCCCTCCTCTTCTGTGTTGTGGCCTCCTCCTTGCCCTCCCCTTCTGTGCTGTGGCCTCCTCCCTGCCCTCCCCTTCTGGGCTGTGGCCTCCTCCCTGCTTTCCCATTCTGTTCTGCGGCCTCCTCTCTACTCTCGCCTGTAATGTGGCCTCCTCCCTGCCCTCCCCTTCTGTGCTGTGGCCTCCTTCCTGCTTTCCCCCTCTGTGCTGTGGCCTCCTTGTTTTTTCCTATGCTGTGGCCTCATCCCTGCCCTCCCCTTCTATGCTGTGGCCTCCTCCCTGCCCTTCCCGTTCTATGCTGTGGCCTCCTCCCTGCCCTCCCCTTCTGTGCTGTGGACTCCTCCCTGCTCTTCCCTATGCTGTGGCCTCCTCCCTGCCCTTCCCGTTCTATGCTGTGGCCTCCTCCCTGCCCTCCCTTTCTGTGCTGTGGCCTCCTCCCTAACACGGCACGCACCTCCCTGATCCCCCAAGGCTCCTTAATAACTACTCCTCGTGGGTAAAGTTATAAATATATACCTAATTTGACCGAACCTAAAGCTTCTAATAGCATCCAAAGTGGCATCAAGTTTACACTGAGACTCTACATTAATAAAACACGATTTCTTGGTATCAAATACAATCCAGTTAAGATTTTCTCCAAAGATTCTGTGCGTTAATTTGGTCCCTAACTGGTGCTAATGAACGTATGCAGTTAATGTAGAGTCTCAGTGTAAATTTGATGCCATTTTTTTTATGTTATCTTTATGGTTTATCTTAGTTAGTCAGTCAGGTGCTTTATAAAATATCTCCAGTTAAGAGGGATGTGTACGGTACGAATCACTGAGTATTTGGACCTAAGTTAACGATGAAATAAGTGTATGTTAGATTTTATCCATTACTATACTGCATATGATTGACTGACTAACTTGAGCTACGACAAAAAGTTAACGATAGAAATGATGTTAAAATTACATTTAGACTCTTGTTGTAACTCTCATCCCCATTTAAGGTAATCCCGGGTCAGTGTGACAGCTGCGGGGACACCAAAGTTGATTATGTACAACTGTGATTTGATTTTTTTTTTACCAGGTAAGACGCGGGAATTAGAGACCTCGTAACTTCCTGTTCGTACTGACACAAAAAAAGGAAGTCCGCCCCCATCTCCGGCCTTCCACACAAGTCCTCCGTCACTCTCCTCAAACTTTCCACATTTTATTATTGACACGATATTTTTTACCATTATATTTACGCCGGAAGAATCACTCTCTGTTGTGTTCACCTTTAAATTGTTATTGATGACCAACGAGGGTTTGTTCTGCTTGACGATGAACAAATATGATTTATGTAATAATCAAAGGGTGAAGTCAGGGGCTTGTGTCTGGCGGTTGTTGTGTTAGAGAGACAACAATGTTATCAGGCCACCAAGGTTGGCCTCCCGGGGCGCGGCCCATGACGGGAAAGGCTGTGCGACATTGGAATGTTGGTATTTTGAAACAAGGACTATCCTATCGCGCTAAGTATTTTATCATCAGGAAATCGTGCAACGCAGGAATTTCTCTTCCTTGTCCTCGTGATGTTAACCATTACTTAGGCATCAAGAAAAGAGAAGAACGAAGTTAATTAGAACCGGTGTCACCTGTCATATGACCAATTTCTTAACTTCCCAACAGACAGACGAGGATAATATGGTTTTCCCGGGGTAGACAAAGACCTCCTGCCGGGGGAGTCAACCGAGACACGCCAGGGACGCTGAAGGCGGGAGACGTCACAACACTCACGGCTGACTGACTGTGGAGGGAGTGGGGGACCTTGAGGGACTAGTGAGGAGGACAGTGAGGGAACAGTAAGAGAGCCAGTGAGAGAGACAGTGAGAGAGACAGTGAGAGAGACAGGAAGAGACAGTATCTTGTCACACACACACACACACACACACACACACACACACACACTATGGAGACTTGAACGCGGCAGTAAGGTGATATCTCGCCTTTTGTATACACTGACACAGGACGACCTTCTCATTCACGTGCGGAGAACATCTATCAGTCAGATCATGATAGACGGGTATTTTTGGGTGACTAAACGCCGCACTAACAAGGGTCATAAGATGCTTCTATAAGGAGACTTTGGTGCTGCCCGGGGGTGTAGTGAAGACTCCGAGGTGTAAGAGTTAGGTAAAGCGTTCATAGGGTTGACTTACGCATCTAGAACGAACAGAAAACTTACATGAGTGTTATGTATTAAGTGAAATATTATGAGTAAGGTTATCTTTTGAGGAGAAACACGTAAAACATTTTCCGGAGGACGACAGCGACGTGTGACGTACTGTACAGATGGGATAACATGTGACGTTTGAGTGACGTGGGTACTACCTGTGGCATGAAGGACGGAGTAGGAACTCGTGACATGACAGTGTAAGTGACTGCTACGCGGGACGTGGCTGATGTTTGTGACGTGTGAGTGACGTGGGTGATGTTGTGACGTGTGAGTGACGTGGGTGATGTTGTGACGTTTGAGTGACGTGGGTACTACCCGTGGCATGAAGGACGGAGTAGGAACTCGTGACATGACAGTGTAAGTGACTGCTACGCGGGACGTGGCTGATGTTTGTGACGTGTGAGTGACGTGGGTGATGTTGTGACGTGTGAGTGACGTGGGTGATGTTGTGACGTGTGAGTGACGTGGGTGATGTTGTGACGTGTGAGTGACGTAGACAGTACCTAGACCTTGAGGAACCGTGACGACATCAGGACTACCAGTGAGTGAAGGCTGGATCAACATATTAAAATATTGATTGACTGGCCGTGTAGATCACTCCTTGGCCGTGTGGATCACCCTTTGGCCATGTGGATCACCCTTTGGCCATGTGGATCACCCTTTAGCCATGTGGATCACCCTTTAGCCATGTGGATCACCCTTTGGCCGTGTGGATCACCCTTTGGCCGTGTGGATCACCCTTTGGCCATGTGGATCACCCTTTGGCCGTGTGGATCACCCTTTGGCCGTGTGGATCACCCTTTGGCCGTGTGGATCACCTCTGTTACGAACAATCACGACACGGATAGGGAGGGACGGGAGGCTTCCGTTGTAGGGAGTGAACGGCCCTGGTGTTGCTTCCTTGGTGTGTTGTTCACCCACACCCTACCCTCCCTCCCTTCTCCTCTCTCTCTCCCTACGTCCCTCATTCTCTCTCTCTCTCCCTTCGTCCCTCCTCTATCTCTCTCCCTACGTTCCTTCTACTCTCTCTTACTTCCCTCCTCTCTTTCTCCCTATTTCCCTCTTTTGCTCTCTCTCTCTCTTAGTCCCTCCCTCGTTTTCATCTTTCCTTTCCTCTCTCCTTCCTTCTCTCCCTCCTTCTCTCTCTCTCTCTATATCTTTCTGCTTCCCTCCCTTTTCCCTCTCTCTAAGAGATGTATAACCATCAATTTTATTTTCTTCCAACATTTCTCAACAAAAGTACTATTATGTAAACCAAAAGACCAACAAAACCACCATACGAGAATTAAAGAAAGGGAGAAGAAAATACCGTTTTCTTACCACCCGACCAGAGAAGAAAAAAAAAAGCAAGGGTAAGTTCGTCATTCTGGGAACACATTCATCTTTTTTTCCTGCTCTTCTTGGAGACCAATTATGGCTAATTATCAACATTAGAGCACAGGACCTGGGGATCGTGTGGGAGCGGCCAGGGGGTGAATGTTCCTCCTTTGCCTCTTATTTCTCTTTCTCCTTCTGCTCCTCCTCCTCTTTCTCTTCCTCTTTCTGCTCCTTCTCCTCCTTTCTCCTTCTCGTCTTGCTGTCTCAATTACTAGTTGTTCCCACAGTATCGCCACTACCACGACTACTCATCCTCTGTAAACACCACAACCACCATTACTATCAGCACCATCACAGCCACCACCAGAGCTAGCTACCACGATCACCAATACCACCATTCCCACACTACTAATATTACTACTACTACCATTACCACCCCTACTACCAACACCACCACCACCATCAACACAAACATCATCACTACTACGTAAAATGATCTTAATACTTTTAAATTCGGTGTAAAAGTTAATAATTAGAACAATAATAACACGGTAAATATATGGATAAGTATACTGTTTACCCGAATTAATCACGTATGTATGCAAGTGACTGAGTGTTGTACAGAGTCATAGGTACGGAGTGTAGGAGTAGGCAGTGGGTGATGTAGCTGGCTAAAATACCAGGTATAACAGCTGTGTGTGTGGGGGCGAGGCAATAAACAGAAACAAGGGTGACCAAAATCTTAGTTAGCCGTACCTGAAAACTGTCCCTCAGGTGAGAAAAACATCCATTTGTTGGGTGAGGAAAGGCGCCTAGCCTCTCCTATGGATGATGGTTCCTCGAGACTCACCGACACAAGACTCCTCAAAATGGGGCTCAGCCAGCCAGTATTAGTGAGGGAGAGGGAGGTGTACCTAACCACCCCTGAGAGGTTCTCTGTATTTGACTGGGATTCTTCAGTCAAGCGGAATTCCACAGGTGTTCCGGAAGACCCTCGTCCGGTCACTAGTTTATTGGCTCCTGCAGGAGAAAATTAAGGTACTTTTAGGGCGACACCGACCACCTAGTTTGCTGAACAGCCCATAATGCGGATATATATATATATATATATATATATATGTGTGTGTGTGTGTGTGTGTGTGTGTGTGTGTGTGTGTGTGTGTGTGTGAGTAAAAGATAAAAAAAGTAAATTACATTCACATTTTCTTTATATTAGACACAATTATAAGAGACGTCGAGAAAAATGACAAAAGAATATTATGTAAACAGTAAGTGGAGGCCATAAAAAAGTAACTATAGAGAGTAGATGATAAATGGGAGGAAATAATCTAAATTTACGTAGAATTACGTGTTATACGGATCACGACAAATTTAACAACAAAAAATCAACATAAACAGGATATAGAATAACAAGGGAATTGACAGAAGATCACTCGGAAGATATGACCAAAATTCTGGTCCTGACCTTTGACCTTTGACCTCCCACCCCCTCTCCCCACTCGCGGAAAAAATCATAAGCATGTCTTTAAGTAGGAGTGATGGTGATTGCGATGCTTCAAGAAGTTCCATTGAGTACCTGAACGACTAGTTGTGTTGACAAGCTTTGGGTTCAAGGCACACACACACACACACACACACACACACACACACACGAGACCTGATTGGCGACAAGAGGCCCCCCCCCCCCCCACACACACACACACACACACACACACACACACACACACGAGACCTGGATGGCGACAAGAGGCCCCCAGGCACACACACACACACACGAGACCTGGATGGCGACAAGAGGCCCCCAGGCACACACACACACACACACGAGACCTGGATGGCGACAAGAGGCCCCCAGGCACACACACACACACACGAGACCTGGATGGCGACAAGAGGCCCCCAGGCACACACACACACACACACACACACGAGACCTGGATGGCGACAAGAGGCCCCCAGGCACACACACACACACACACACACACACGGGACCTGGATGGCGACAAGAGGCCCCCAGGCACACACACACACACACACACACACACACGGGACCTGGATGGCGACAAGAGGCCCCCAGGCACACACACACACACACAGTGGCCGAAGGTTAGCGACATTACATATGGAGACCGAGTCACTAACAACAACCAACCCCCCAAATAAAGAGAAAACAGAATAATTCAAATTTATGCAGAATTACATATTAGCCGTAATGATGACAGACTTCAAATGTACATTAAATTAGAAACAGAAGTGGGACAAGTTTACGATGGATAATATCACCCCTGAATGACATTTATCACCCCCAGGCAGAGCTCCTCTTCCGCCCACCGTGTCGTGTCCGCACCTCACCCCACACTTACCTCCTCCCACTATGGTAAATTACATATTCCATATCAAGAGAAATGTCTATAAATGTGCACTTGTTTAAACAATGTAATTTCCCCTTTGCTGTTGTCGGCTGATGTGACGATGTGGGGTGTTGTGAGGTGGTGGGAGGTGGTGTGAGGTGGTGGGAGGTGTTGTGAGGTGTTGTGAGGTGGGGGAGGTGTTGTGAAGTGGTGGGAGGTGGTGGGATGTGTTGTGAGGTGGTGGGAGGTGTTGTGAGGTAGTCAGAGGTATTGCGAGGTCGTGGGAGGTCGTGGGAGGTGGTGGGAGGTGGTGTGAGGTGGTGGGAGGTGTTGTGAGGTGTTGTGAGGTGGGGGAGGTGTTGTGAAGTGGTGGGAGGTGGTGGGATGTGTTGTGAGGTGGTGAGAGGTGTTGCGAGGTGGGGGAGGTGTTGTGAGGTGGTGGGAGGTGGTGGGATGTGATGTGAGGTGGTGAGAGGTGTTGCGAGGTCGTGAGAGGTGGTGTGAGGTGGTGGGAGGTGGTGTGAGGTGGTGGGAGGTGTTGTGAGGTGGGGGAGGTGTTGTGAGGTGGTGGGAGGTGGTGGGATGTGTTGTGAGGTGGTGAGAGGTGTTGCGAGGTCGTGGGAGGTGGTGTGAGGTGGTGGGAGGTGGTGTGAGGTGGTGGGAGGTGTTGTGAGGTGGGGGAGATGTTGTGAGGTGGTGGGAGGTGGTGGGATGTGTTGTGAGGTGGTGAGAGGTGTTGCGAGGTCGTGGGAGGTGGTGTGAGGTGGTGGGAGGTGGTGTGAGGTGGTGGGAGGTGTTGTGAGATGGGGGAGATGTTGTGAGGTGGTGGGAGGTGGTGGGATGTGTTGTGAGGTGGTGAGAGGTGTTGCGAGGTCGTGGGAGGTGGTGTGAGGTGTAATGAAGTGTTGGAGGTGTAGTGAAATGTTGTAGGTATTATGAGATGACAGAAATATTAGCAGAAGGAATGGACAGTAAAGAGAATGACAGACTTGCAGACAGATAGAGAAGAACTCTGAAAAAAGACAAAGGTGAAGATATAATTGAGTGTAGAGATAACAGATAAATAAATAAAAAAGATAGATAAATAGAGAAAGACTAATTAATAGCTCGGCAGATATATTTGAGACATACAGTAAGAGAAACAGAAATGAACAGACAGATAGAAATGGAAAGAGACACAGGTGAGTGCCTAGATAGATAGATAGACAGAGGTGGTGAGCCCCTGAAAGGGTGGCGGGAACGGGCGAGGCCTTGTATGAGTTAAAAGGGTCTTGCAGGGGCTGGTGGGGCCTGGTAGGATCTTAAAAGGCTTGTCAGGCCTTTGTAAGGGTTAGTGTTAGCGGGAATTGACGGGGCCTTATAAGTATTGGCGGGGTCTGGTTAAAACTCACAGGAGTTGGCTGGGCCTTGCTGGGGTTGGCGGGATTTTGCAATGGTCGGCGGAGCCTTACAAGAATCAGTAGAGCATGATGGGTCGTTGGAAACGTTAAGGAGACGTTGCAAAATTAAGCAAAGCCTTGCAAAGATAACTAAACGTGACAGAGCCTTGCGAGGTTTGATGGGCGTGTTGAAACCTGCAGGGATTGGCGGGGACCTTACAACTACTGGCCGGGCCTGGTGAGGCCTCACACGGGGTAAGTGGTTTGATGGGGCCTTACAGAGCGCCGGGTTTGGCGGTCCCTAACTGGACATGGCTTTGTGCTGCAAGCGTTGGCGGGGCATGGAATGGTCTGGTGGGGTCTAGCATGACCAGGCGAGGCCATACAAAGATTGATAGGTCGCCTTCAGGAGTTGCAAGGGACAATACATGGTGCTGCGTGTCCAGGTGTGAGGGAACCGTACAGGGGTTGATGGAACCTGGTAAGACGCTGAGGGAGTCCGCGGAGGCAGGTATGACCTGGGGGGCCTTGTGTGGCCTTGCAGGATCTGGCGGGGCCTCGTGGGGTTGGCGGGACTTGGAAGGGTCAGCGAAGTGCGTGTAATTCGCGTAAAAAATACCTCAGTGAGACGTGAGAGGGCACCACCAATCACGTGAAACTCTCTGTACTGAAACAACGACCAACACCCTAGAAATGGATTTACCTGCATAACTGCTGTCTTAAAGGCGATTCTGAACACAACTGAGAAATATACACGTCAAAAATTCTTCACTGGATCAGTACCAACACCTCAACTGGCACAGCGCAGGGATAACGTAGTCATCCTGGAAGAGCAGTTGGTAAGCATTATGCCGACTGTCAATATTTTTTTTTTCGACACCCACACTAACCTACGGGACCAAGACCTGGGTGCCTGTAGGAGTAGTCATGGGAGGGAGCGTCCAGCAGGTGTTGGGTCGAGGGGCAGGCGTGGGTAGGTCCGCGTCACCACGACAATACGATATTGGCGTAGACGTAAGCGAGCCTCACCATGTAATAATGGCGGGCGTGTGTCTCCTGATGACCATAATTTACCACCGCCGCAGACAAACGCCTTCTGGGAACTGGCCTGTCGTCGTCAGCAGCAGCGACACCACTCACACTCTCTAGTCTTACCTGAGTTATTGCACAGCTGGTTTGGATCTGATGACTTGTGTCGGAGTTAAAACCTTTTGGTGTGATTCGATTAATTTTTTGTGTAAAATATCATTGACGTGATGAATGTTCTGAAGAGTTATGTAAGTCTGGTACATCATTATAGTAATGCACTTTATTTGATTTCAACTGAAGTCTTATAACGTCTTGTAACCTTGATGAATTATATTATTCTACAAAATTTTACTGGCGGCATTTTTACATTTTTATGGAAGTTTATCAAATTCTTCTGACATTTATATCTGAGAATGATTATTTTTTATTTACCAAACTATGGAGAATTTTATAAAGTTACCCCCATAACCATAATAGGAACCCAGCCCGGAGTATGTGGTTAACATGTGGTAACAGCTGAAGGAGTTGCAGCCATGACTGATTAATACAAGTAACGTGGGAAACAGTGGGAAAACTAATGGAAATACGGGTAGAAGGCAGGAAGAGGAAAACAAATCATAGTAATAGAGGAATGAGAGATAGATGAGACTGACACGAGAAACATGAGAAAGAAATAAGAAAAATGTAGAGTAGAGGAATACTAACAACGGCCAATACAGTGGGAACATTGGGGGTCAAAAGGAGGAAAAGGCAGAAGAGGGAAAAAAAGGGGGGGGGGGGAATAATCTATTACATGAGAAAATTATACATTACACACTTAACACGATCCACACTGGGAATTACTAACTTTATGAGGAAACAACTGCACGTAAGGATCAAAATCTCTGGATCAAAATAAGGTGGATTAGGAGTCACCTTTCTCAGTTGGTCTACACTTAGGTTCTTGCAGGCATGTGTCCGAGCAACTCTATGACGGTGTAGTGAAGCAGTGAATGGTGTGTAAAATACAACAAATCTCGTCTGTAATGGACTTGTGGTTTGGAAAGTGTCATATCACCAGGAAGGTGAAAAATAAGATTGCTAACACTTATTCATCTGTGTGTGTGTGTGTGTGTGTGTGTGTGTGTGTGTGTGTGTGTAACGCCAATCATCTCTTTCAAGAAAGGCTTCAATAAAACTTTAAAAAATTGCAATAAATACGAACAACTTATGAAGTCTAAATAATTATTCCCAATATAATGATCTAAGATTATATGTATTAAGAAGCCAAAGCAATAGAAAACAACCAGAATTAAAATAATGGAACTATTGTATAATGTATATTGATTAACACTGCACACAACACATGCAAACAAGAAAGTCAACAATGTCTGTAGTTGCAGAAGAAAAATATACTGTAAGCCTCCCGTTCTCTCTACAATACTCTTAATGTTTTTGGTAATTCAGAGAATTAATAAGACACTGCTGGGCATGAATCAGGGTAGCCAGTGACTGTAAGCACCTGACTTACTGGTGAAACACCTCAGACAGCTCCTTGTAAATTTATTCAATGTAATGTACAGTATATGTTTTTTTTATCACACATAAGTCAAAACAAACCCCATGTTCGACCAAAGTGCTGCACCTCACAATAAACAGTTGCATCTTGGTTTCCTGAAGTGGTGAAACTATTTGTCTATAAACAGGTAAACATTATGCTGATCTGTGCAGCATCTCAGAATGGGGAGGTAGAAACTTGGCTAAATTCAATAGTGGTAAAACACAGTATTTACCAATTACTCTTTCTAAATAAGATGATCTCCCACCAATCACATTTCAGAACACAATCATTCTGCCAAATTTTAAAATAGATATGCTTGGCCTCACCATTTCCTCTAATATGTCATGGAAGCCACACATCATCAACATTGCTAAAGCTGCCTCCCGAAAGCTGGGAATGCTGTACAGATGCCGTAGCTACTTCACTCCTGAGCAGTTGCTTCAAGTATATAAGGGATTCATTCGTCCTTACTTGGAGAACTGCTCTTATATCTGGGGTGGCTCTTCTTTCCAACTGTTAGATAGGGTGGAATCAAAGGCATTTCGTCTTATTAACTCTCCTCCTTTAGTTGATAATCTTTCTTCCCTTTCTCTTCGCCGCAATGTTGCTTCACTCTCTCTTTTACAAGTATTTTAACGGGCAATGTTCGGCGGATTTGGCATCCTGTGTTCCGCCGGCAAGGCCGTGGGCACGTAACACTCGTCTTGCCCGCGGTGCTCACCGTTTCTCTGTGGATGTCGGTCACACTAGAATAACCCGTTATCGTACATCCTTCTTTCCTCACACAGCCAAACTGTGGAATGCTCTGCCTTCTTCTGTGTTTCCATACTCATACAATCTGTCTCACTTCAAAAAGTGGTTTTCCGGCATCTTCGTGGTGTAGATTAATATAATCGTTTTCTTTTCTATTTTTAATTTCTTTTTACTCATATCTCCCCCCCCCCCTTAGCCCGGTTATGGGTCGATGACCTGTGCCCAGGTGGGGTATTCCCCGTAAAAAACCAACAATATATATATATATATATATATATATATATATATATATATATATATATACAGTCGATTTGTCAGCATCGTAACGAAATGAATCCCCAACATGGCAAGCATTAGTACAAACAAACTTCTTCACTTCCATAGTGGTCATTTTCTTGGTCTGTGAGATCCCTAACATAGTATCCCTGAACGTTCTATTTTGGCTGCCCTGAGCAGAAAAAATGTACACAAAATGAAAAGGAAGGAGGAGCACAACTCACAAAAAAATTGCTCAGATCACATATGGGCAAAAGACTACAGCAATAGCTCTAATTACAGAGTACAGAACAATAACGAACAATGATTATGACCACAATAACATTACAAAGAAAACGGAAGCAAGGAAGAGAGTTAGGAACATGACAAGAGTTAAACGAGCCAGGGAATACACAAGGAAGAAGTGAGTGAAAATCTGTTTTTATCCATGTTTACTATAATAAGTCAAATCCTTAACTAGCGTAGCCCTT
This sequence comes from Homarus gammarus, assembly GCA_958450375.1. Classification (NCBI taxonomy): domain Eukaryota; kingdom Metazoa; phylum Arthropoda; class Malacostraca; order Decapoda; family Nephropidae; genus Homarus; species Homarus gammarus. The sequence goes on along the minus strand of CAUDMG010003158.1, from coordinate 1,339,561 downwards.
TTGGGAAGAAGTCGCGGACAAAAGTAGCGATGTGCGATTGTATACCATAGATTTACCACAAATTTCTTTGTATCTTCAATGGCCTTTCACTTACAACTCGTAAACCGAATATGCTGTTTGAAGTTGTATTAAACAACACCTTACACGTAAGGGTAAACGGGTTACATTCTTCACCTTTACTGTAGGTAGTAGTCTAGTTATTGATTGAAAAATCTTCTATATTTTAGGATAAAGAAATAAAACATTGAAGACTTAAAGAAAAATGGGCCACTCCATCCCTGACAAGGGCACGAGGCACTTGTTGCAATTAAAACCTGTTCTAATTGGTGCAACTGCTCTTGCGACACTTAATGGATTCCAAACATATTGGTCTATCAATTCATCTAATCCAGAGAAGTGCGTCATCAATAAAGGCTTTAGCGGTAAAATAGCCTAAGCAGCGTGTATGAGGAAGATGGGCATGTAGTTAATGATGGGTGTTTATAAGAGATAACCTATATAATAAAGCAACATTATGTTTTATAACCTGTGCATATTACCTCGCATACTTAACCTAGTACATACGGTAGTTTAATTTAATCTATAAAACATTATTGAATCTCCCAAGAAAATAATGTTATTTTACTTTTTTTATGACCCAGTTTGGGTGTTTCTATGCACCAATTTAGGAATTATGCCCATTTCTAAGTTAGGCTGGCAAGCTATGAATGCAAATTGGGGGGGACGGTATTTTAAACAACACAAAAAATACAAAAAGGACAAATGAAAAACATAATTCTTAGCATATACTACTGTACTGTCTAATGTGAGATACCTGTAGAATATCATGTTGTCAGCCGTCACATAATTTTACAGTACATAATACTAAATTACGTCATAGATCAACAAATGTAACATGGACCCATTAACCTTGCATGGACCTGGCGCTTCACGGACAAACATCATATCGCCTGTCTATTGGCCAAACGTTCGCCCGAAGAAAAAAAAATCAACCCTGTTCAGCTATTTTTTCTCTACCCGCTGTACCAACTTGGGTGATGCCGGTTCACACTACCACTCTTACAGCTGCGTATTTTAGGTATCCATATGAAGTTCTACCAATATAAAATGAGTTTTATACATACCTATAATAGTACTAGTGTAAAAGGATCAGAAGAATAACAACATAAATATCTGTAGTGGAAGAGTATCTTCCAGCAGACGACGCGTCGCCATTGGCAGGAACGCTTGCCGTATACATTCATGTTTGCCCCAAATTATTTTACTAGCGTAAAATATTAATCCTTGATGATCTATCTGTAAATTATATTTTCAGTATGCTATATGGTATACAAGAGCATTTGGTGTACACTTTATGGCAATATTCGATAAAAATTATCTTTAGAAGGCTCATGGTTGCGAACTTGCGATGCTCTGTAGACAGCGCGACGGAAGGCGACTGTGAAATCGCTCCATAAATGTATAGCGGCGGGCTCGAGAACTATTAATTAATATACAATTCTCCGCAAAACTATACAATATCATTTTCATGTTGGACATTTAAATTATTGAGGATAATGAAAAATCTCAAGGAAAGTCGTACATGAAATTGTGGCAGCATTTACGCCTGAAAGTCATTTATCATGTGGGGTAGTTTCATTAAAATAATAATGAATTTTTCTCATTTTCATTGAAAAATCTTCACTGAAAAGTTTCCAACCGTATTAGGTAATGTATAGTAGAGCTTTTGTTGAAAGATTGTTAGTTGTGTTCTTGTTGTTCGTTTTACCTTTTATTTGGAGGGGGAGGATTACATACAGTATTGTACCAGTACCTGTAAAAAATACTAGATATAAATTATTTAACTTTCTTAATATGAAAATTTACAATCCCTTATATTCATGTGGTCTTACTAGAGGAAAATGCATCGAAAGTAATCATAAGAAACACGTCCACTGAATATGCATGGACAATGAAATGCACTTGATTCACTAACAGGAGAAAGGCGGGAAGATATAATATACGTGAATTTTATCTCCATTTTAATCAGGAAGAATAAAAAATATGTTCTTGGCTATAGAAAGCTTGTAAGCTTGTATTCACTTTACAAATTTATTGTAAACTTCAGATCATTCAATTATTCATAAAAAGCAGATGTAACTATAATTTTCTTGTACGTCACCAAGCGAGACAGATATGCGGCAGGAATATGCAATTTTATTACATTATTTCATATGAAGTATAATTAATATCACAACATCAACGCTCGCTAATTTACATATGTTGTCTCTGTGTATAGCAACAGGGAACCAGATTAGGGGTGAGGGAGTAAAATATTTATCTAACCGACCACTTAACAAATTTCTAGATATTTTGACCCATATTCCAATTTGGTGTGATAATGATAATTTTAGAGTAAAAAAAAAGTGTTATGTATATTTTCATTTACTATACAGTGATTTTTATATTCATTTTAATTTTATTTTCACTTTTTGGGAATATAATTTGAACAAGAACGTTGACGCTCATTTGACTCCTACAGTTGGCGCTTCAAAAGTTCGAACTTAAAATTTTCAGTAGGAGAAGAGTCATGGAGGAGGGCGGTACACAGCTTCAATACTCGTGTAAATTTTTAGTATTAACTTAACATAATGAACTCTGAGGGGATTTTTTCTCCTCAAACCGAACATAAACTAGAGAGCTAAAGCGTATGTACAGAACACCAGTTATTTATGATGATTGGGGCGAATAGAAGAGAACTATGCCTGCGGGACACACTAGGCTGGTTACCTCCCTACACGATGCTGCTGAACTCTCGGCCTTAAGAGAATCTATCATTATTTTATCTAAGGTAAGTGACGAGGAACAAAGGTTTATATTCTCTTAAATGAATGTGGCTGTAAGTTTGAGGTTAGGGAAATAGCAAGGCATGGCAGAGGTAATTGAAAGAAGAGGTTCAGGTGGTAGCTAGTTAAGATTTTTAACCTCTACAATAAATGTGAAATTATGACAGTTACCTTTATGACGTCAATGAAGTATAACTGCTCCCTTAACCCGGACACCTGTTGTTAAATAATCCGTTCTTTAAAGTTTTCAGTAATAGTCAGGTGTGTAATCAAAACTGCATTTTTAAGTTAAATCGAAATGTAAAAAAAAAAAAAAAGAAAAATATTATATTTTGACGAAACTGCTACCGGTTATAATTTTTTTTGTTAACGTTACTCTTTAGTCCATCCACGATTTCAGCAACAACAAATAACTCTTCCACCATAATTTTTGCTTCTGTTGCAAAATAGATATTGTCTTAAATTTAGGAAGCTTAAAGCAATCAATTTGCTGGATTTCAAGAACTGTATTATACCTGTATAGTATTAGACTTAGGACAGATTAGTCAGTTTGTTTGGTGTCAAGAATTAATAAAAAAACAAAACATGGGTAGTGCGTTATTGTTACCGTATTGGGAATATTTTGCAATCGTACATTCTGAATACAGTACAGTACTTAGTTTTATTACAGTTCAGGACACCGCAATTGTACTTGTTTTAAGACTTAAGTGAACGTGATATTACTCTTCTGAATTAGAGAGCTGATTAGAGAAAGGACGCGCCCTCAACTCTATAGCATATTCATGTGAGTGGATCTTATCTGAATATTTAAATAAGTATATATGGGTTAAAATTGCTGATCATCTTCCACTTCTTAAAATAAGGTGACTTCCACGTTGTTTACCGTGACACAGTAGTTGTATTAGTTACATCCAAATATGATTATCACAAGGTAAACAATGTGTCGGCCTGTAGTACAGTATTTAATTCCCGTTGATTTGAGGATTTCCCATCATGGCTCAACCTGATTACATTTTCATTCATTGTTGACGGAAGTCACAATGGTCTATAAAGTTCGAAGGCGAATGTAGATTCCCCAATCAAACCTCTGTAGTAATTTCCTAGTCCATGTTATCGGCTACTAATATCCTACAAATAATCAGAACCAAACCTAACCTGAATGATACGGTATTCTACATAGAGTAAAATATATATAATATACAATTCAATATCGTAAAGAACATATTGAATGGCGTATTTAAATATGAAATGCTCATATTTCCAAAGAATTCTGGTTATGTGATTTTGATTGAGGCGCAAATTACATGGTTCAGCCAGCCTAACATAATGCGACTGAAAAAAATATACGAGCTTATGTAACTACTATATAGGGAGTTACTCGTAAAAACTTAAGCTAACCCAAAACAATTCATAGTCCACTCGAATTGCGTTTCAGGAACAATATTCAAGACCTTTCAAAAATTTTAATAAATGTACTTTCTGTAAACAAAATTACTTAAAGGGTTGCTGAGGCCCTATTTGCTAGAAAGATATTCTAATACCAGTATCATTCCCATAGTTATGTTAGTAGTGAAGCCTGTCTTCTGCTTTTTTTTATTTACACTAAATGATGAGAATTTTAGTATACCGGTACGTCAGTAAGGTATAGAGTAAACACCATGAGGAGGAGAATGGAGAGGGGGTCTAAATTTACTTGATAAACGAGCTCCGGTGTACATTGCAAATGACTAGAATAAGCTCAGAGTTCACACTCAAATGATGCGAATCTACCGGCTCCCAAGATTTAATACCAGTGATCACCTCACTACTGCCACGGTAATGTTAGTAATTATAGTTGAAAATGAGACTGTCCCGAAGGCCACATTAACACGATAATTGACTTTTTATGAGGCTAGGCTATCGTTAGCGTCTGTGATCAACAAAGATTATTTCTATACTATAAAGTTTAGATATAGATGTTAGGTAATAAGTGAGACAAAATCTTAAATCTAACAAGGTTTAGTGGAAAGAGAAGTGATGGACTCGCAGGTGGTGTGATGATGTGGTGTGTAGAGGCAAAGAGGTGTGTCGTGCAGTGTAGATGACGGATGTGTGTTCTACAGTCGAGGTACGTTTTGCGTGGTAGATGGTTACAATGTGCGCCGTTGTGGATGCATTGTGTGTCGTAGTAAGTTGCGTTGTGTATCGTATGGATTTTGCCACGCAGCAGTGAAGGCTGTGTTGTACGTCGTAGTGGGGTGCGTTTTGTCGTATTGGGTTGCGTTGTTCTTTGGAGTGGGATAAGTTAAGCATCGCTGAAGGGTGTATAGTGCATCGTACAGGGCGTAGTAGAGTGTGCATTCCTCGTCAGCGGCACACACACGCACACACACACGAAATGCGTCTTTGTATCAGCCAGAAACTGACTCAACTACTTTACGAGATGAGTGTCGCCGCTCTGGACTGTTACAGTGAAGTACACAGTATAGTTCGGTCGTCAGTCACTTTAACCGTTCCATCACCCATAATTTTTAATGGTTGATGAAATAGTTTAATCACTAGTCTTGTTATACGCTTAAAGACCTTGGTTGTTGAAACGCTGTATTAACATTATGCCCTGTAACATTAACGGCCGCTCGTTTTTACATTTACATGGTCTGTACACTATGAGGAAATATGTAGCTACATACATAAGAGGGAAGGTGTAGGAGTGTGGATAGGCTAATGAATTAGTAAGTAGATGGATAGGAGTTCTTATTTTGATCAATATATTCAATTTCACAGAGAGAGGAGATGGAATGGTGACCGAAAAAAAAAATAATCACAAGAAAAAGAGGAAAAAAATCTAAATTTGGCTTGGTTATGGCAAGTTAGGATAGGTTGGGTGATTTTCCTATATTTAATAAATCAAGGAGTGGGAGGTTAGGTAGAACAGGGAGGCATTACAAAATACTCTGGCTAATGTCATGTGTGGGAGAGCTTCTTTGTAGTTGACGACTGAGCCAGTCAGGAAGGGGAGTTGTCACAGGGTGCAAGTGTCCTTATAGTGTTTGTTCAACTTCCTCTAGAGTCTAGAGACTCTTAGTTTCCTGGAAGTTCATTGCTATACTTCGTGAGGACCGTCCTGCGGGGTCATGACATACCTGGGTGTTCATCGTGAAACTAGTAATTTGATATTCAGAAACAAGGTTACATAATGAGTAGTTATTAAAAAAAATGTAATATTTACTGTCCATCCTGTTAGCTATTAAAATTGCTACAGCGTTGTGTTGCTGCTCGAGCAGTGGCAGTGACCTGCTGCCAAGCAGGGTATTATCCAATTGTTTGTTTTGTTGTCGAAACATAAAAGTTTTCTCAATGAAAAACTGGAAGTCATTATTGTTTTAATAAAAAAAATATTTAAAATAATTAAATATCTTTATATAACGTGAATTTCGCAATTGTTTTCGTGTATAAGTTTGAGTGTGAAGATTTTCCTACATCAGTTCACTGGATAAATTATTGTCCACTATGTGGTGTTGACAGTGTATGTGTTCCCCGACCACGCCATGTACACGTAACCAGTGTCGTGTTGTGGTAACCTCAACGTCCGCCGACCACCATAACCACAACGACATCAGTTCTGCTGCATTTTTTAAGATGATGAAATACATGTAATCCCGGGAGTGCCACGGCGAAAAAATGTAGTGGTTAAGGGAGTTCCTAGAAGATGGTGGTGGTGTGGCGACGCCTGCTGCCTCGATGTGTGTCATCACCCTCACCACAACACCTCCCCTCCCTTCCTCATCCACTTCGCCCCCTACCTCCCTCCCTCGCCACAACACCTGCCTCCATTACCTCCATCCCTCTTTCACCACCACACTTCTCCACTACCCTCGCCCTCACCACAACACTTCCCTTCACCCCTCCAACACCACAACACTTCCCTTCACCCCTCCCTCACCACAACACTTCCCTTCTCTCCCTTCCTTCCCCACCACAACACTTCATTCACTCTTTCGCTCACCACACCTCCCTCCATCCCTTCCCCCACTACCACACTTCTCTGTTATCACCTCCATCACATCACCATCCCTCACCTTCCTCACGCCCTCCCTCATCACAACACTTTCCCCTCACACCTTTCCCTCTCTCTCCACAACACCTTCGACGCCCTCTCTCTCTTCCCCCTCACCATAACCACTCTGGCGGCCAGGTGTGTGGCCATAGCTGTGGTGCCAGTTGGTTTACCCTACTGCGATCCATCTAGGGGGTTCTAGTGTTTTTCCATGTTGTCTAGTAAATGACGTACCAGTGGCTACATTATGAAGAGATCATCTATACCCAAAACAGTGGCACTGCGCTCTTGATCAGTTTATTACCGCTACCGTTTAAATTTTTGCTCACCGTAAAAATCTTTGATGGCTATTTTTATGAAAAGGTTAAGAGGTCACATGAGCCCCATTTATAAAAGACCCTAATCCAACTGGGCTCTAATCTAATGTAACCTAGCTATTGAGATTGAGGATCGCTAGGACTAAAGCCATATAGGATTAGGATTCTATCTTAATGGTTAAGCACGTTAGGACTAAGGAGTATGGGACCTATACGGACTCGGGCCCTTTTGACGCAACACATTACTAAAACAGTCCTGCATTTGACATTTCCTGCTCAATTTCTGTAACATCGAACTCAGTGTTGAGTAATCTTTAATCTCTCGATAATGTTCTACATTACATGTTTCTTGCATGAGTCACGTCTGCAACCCTCTACCAAACCAACAAACCCCAAACCTCCTTTGGAGTTAACCAATTCTTTTTCTGAGTGATGGAAACTTTGTTTTTCTATTGTCTTATTTAGTTATGAATTTCCTTATCCATTTTATTAAAAAATGCAAGAATTGACCTGGACTTACTAGAATTAATTTCACGCATTGAAAAGCTGATGTCTTTCAAGCCAAGGAGAACTTTTGTGCAATAATTTGTATGTAGATAATTCTCATACTTGCAGCAGTAAAACTATCGCAAAGTTGCTACAAGAAGAATATCTTATATACTCTACTTAGAAACACTGCTTCAAAAATAAATTGGAAAATTCTGAAGGGGCTTGAATATCCTCCATCGGCGTACACTAGACACAAGAAGCGTCAAAGTTAGGGTGTTCGTTTACGTACATTTGTCGGTATACTGTATTGACACATGATATCCATGATGCGTAAGTCATCATATAGGGGCATTATCTTCACATCAATCGTGAACGCACAAATAATTTGAATATAGTATTATGTTGCATTATATATATATATATATATATATATATATATATATATATAGTATATATATATATATATATATATATATATATTATATATATATATATATATATATAAATATATAAATTATTTGGTACGTATTACCGTACAGTATAAGAACAATGCATAGATGAGTATGATACTCTGGTAGCCTACCACCTTTAGTTTCACGATATGTACTGTGTATATTGCATGAATTATAAAATGGATACAGTTGTGTTGAATATATCAGCTCTCTTATTTTGCCTGTTTATTGTACGAATCAAAAGAAGAAAGTATACATACATGCTGAATACACCATATCTTTAATTTTGCCTATGTATTGTATGAATCAGTACAGGAAAGTATTTTCTTATTTAATACATCATAATCTGTCTTGAATTTTAGCAATGTATATATTATTTGACTCATAATATATATCTATGTAACTTTGTCTTGCATTTTAGCGCACGCTGTTATGAGGTCGATTTTCTTTATCTCAGTGATCAACTATTTCACATGAAACCTGAAAAAAACTAAGAAAAAACCCGCTGAAAATTCACATCAACGCTTGATAGATTATTGTCACTATTATGTTTAAGTGGGCGTTTAGCTGTCTATCTCTCGATTATGGTGGTGACAGGTCGAGTGTCGAAGAATAAATAGCCTGTACTTTATGTTAATTTGAATTGTTTTTATGCAAATACTCTGCCTAATGGGGTTATTGGTTCCGCTGTGTGTGTGTTTACTGATTTTGATGAAACTTATATAGCTGGGTTGTTTGAGCTTCGAGAAAAAGGGAATTTTATTTTTAAAAAATATTGTATCTTAAAGATTTGACTTTACTGGAAGTTAAAAAAATACTTAGTTTTAATTACTGGTAGTTAGGAAGTGACTTATAATTTAAAAGTTTTGATTAGAAGTCAAGGTATGTATACTACTACTACTACTACTACTAATAATAATAATTATTATTATTATTATTATTATTATTATTGTAGTATTATTATTATTATTATTAACGGTTTATTGAAAAAGAATGGCGGCCGGAAGGCTGAAAATATACAGTTGCATAATTGGGGAATTGGTCTCTTGATTGATAAATAATATTCAAGTAACGTAAGTGATACAAATATGGTAGATAATAACTTGGTGGGGAGAAGGTCATACTACAGGGCATTTCAACATAGTGACAGTGCAAAAAGGTTGATACGAGTTGTTGATAATTTTTACAATGGTTGGAAATGGGCTGTTCTTAAAGCGGTCAGTATGTGTTCGTATGTGCTGGATGCGGTTGTGGTGTCGAAAAGCAATTTGCTGACGAGGGATCTCGGGTGGTATTGCGCGTTTTTTCCCAGCTGAGAAAAGATGCCCCGCCCCTTCTCAAAAGTTACAGCTGATTGGCCGTTGCAAACCTGTCCGATTTTGTCCTGAAGTATTGATGTATTTCTAAATGAGTTTATTCATAATCGTTGGGATGACCGTTTCTGACGAGAAAGATATTCAGCTAATTTATATAAAGATACATACATTCATTATTTCAAACATAAGCACGTAGGAAGTTTATCAGAAGTATTATACATGAATTAACTGTTAAACTCTGGTAGCAAATTCACGCTTTAAGGATGCATTTAATATATACTTATTTTTACCCACAATAAGGCATACTAAGATAAATTACGTGTCAGTAATACTAAATTATGCAAAAACAACATTTTTAAAGAGCAGAATCACATTGAAATATTACACGACCGTCAGCAGAGGCGGGAAATATGACTGAACAGTCGAGGGTTAACCAGCTTGAAAAGAACAAACTCGCCAGTTATGGAGAACACAGACCATAGGAGTAAAGGCAGAACAGGGAGAGGGAGGAGAGAGCATGCAAGTGGGCCAGTGCCTGAAGGCTGCTCTGAGTGAGCAAGTGTTTTGTCATCTACAAGTCTGATCGCTTTGGCGTGGAGGCTGTCAAAAGATATTTTAAACCAGATGATGGAACACCGCCCACGACATGACAACAATACTTCAACTACAGGCCTTGTTGTGAGAGTTGTTCAGTGTGGGGAGGTGTCTGGCTGTTTCTTCTAGTGTGATTGGCCAGCTTCCTGGAAATAGTTAGTCTGTTTTTCATTTTAATTAAGTTTGTACATACTGCATAGTTTTTAATTTTAATTCAGTTTTTATATAAAAAAAATTCAGTTTTACCTTTTCATGTGCTGCTTTTTTCTTTTATTTTTTTATTCATAATCTTATAACAATGTACAGTACAGTACTGTGTTCTGTCTGCGGTCCATACACGGTGGTAAATTGAATACAGTTGTAGAGTTAATCCTCCAGTATAACGATGACTGGTCACTGTAACCTTGTCTTGTCACTAACCTTGGTTTATCACTGTAACCTTAACTTGTCACTGTAACGTTATCTATGGTCACTTCAGAGTATTGGGTTGGTGTTGTAACATAGTGTTGGTGGTATGACGTGGTGTCCGCAGTATTGCCTCATCATGGGTTGCGTCATAATATGTTTCGTTTTGGTACTAGTAATATGGTGTTTGTATAATGTACTCGTGGTAGTATTGCATCGCGATGGTGATAATATTGTCATCATGTGAGTAACATTATATCATGATGATGGTTTTACATCATGATGGTGATGGTAATTCATCATGATGATGGTATTATATCATGATGTTGATGGGATTGTGTCATACTGGCAGTTTTACATTAGCCATGACGTTAACGAGAATGCTGCATCACGATACTTGTCTCGCTGCTTTATGGCAATAGCAGTAACAGTTTGATGTGGTAATAATATTCCATCAAATATTCTAACCATTATTTTTAGATTATTGTCATACGTCAGTAATTTATGCCAGAGTCTCCGGATAAAATATTATCATCAATCTAATATTAGGATTAACTAGCACTTCCCAGTTATGCATCCTCCGGAAATGATACTCGAAATTGTTGAAATTGAGCATATTTCGCTGCGTTTAGTTGGCTCAATACCCACCACTCCAGAACTGACTGATCCAGGGTAATGTTTTGTGTACGTGTTGTATTCTTTTCTTTTCTTTCTCAACTGTTTTTTAATGCAGTCAGCGACAAAGTCTTGGTGGCCACGGCTCATATGTGTGGTGTGATTCGTCTTTCGTCTCCACATGAACTCTGGTGAGAATGGGATCACCTGAAGATTTGTCCCAGCTTATATCACCTGAAAATTAAGCACCTTAATGCTACCTGGAGAGGTTAGGTCACGTTAGCTGGGGGGGGGGGTGAATCTTAATGTGCAAAGAGAAAAACGAACTTCCTGAGATATTGTTATTGTGTTAATGTCTTACACATTTTGTTGCACACAGTTAAGTCAACACTTGTCCAGGCGGGCTAATAGACTACACAAAGGAAAGTCGTTTGCTTTTACATGTACGAGTATGTCGGTCATAAATACGAGCCAACGACCCGAGTTTTCGAGCTCAGCTTGTTTTAGATTTTGTTTTCTGTTACAATGGCTTGAACGTTTAATACAAGTACAAGTTAATTACATATTTCGTTATCCAGAAAAGTGAACTGAAATGTTAAAGTTGAATGAATAAATAGTAAAATTACTAATGAATAGTAAGAGTTGAGGATTGTGCACAGTACTGTACTTGTAGCTACTTATATTGCTTTTATGATTGTGCCTTGATGCTATAATAGCACAAGTGTGTGTGTGTGTGTGTGTGGGTCACTTGAAGTAAACCACGTTTAATTTTAAGAAGGAAGGAAAACAAATACACCAGTTAACTTTTTTTGCTTACATGTGTATATCTAAGTGTTCAGTAACGACAATCCTGGCAGTTTTTCCCCCACACGGTTATTGCACATCCTCCTCCATAAATCGAATAATAACATGGTTTATTAACCATCCAGTTTCTTCAAGGAAATGTTATACAGGTGCTAAGAGGGTGTGACACTGGAGTAGTGGAGGCAGGCAGGCGTCAGGTCGTGCGAGAAAGTGAACTGGTCGAGATTGGCAAGTCAGGCGCGGCACTCCCTGCCTTTACGATGGTCATGACCACAGCTAGAAAGTGTCCGCCGTCCAGGCATACTCCTACCCCAGCAACACTCCTCACACACACGTAATGGTTGCCCCTCCTGTTCGAGGATGGCAGGCCCAAGGGCCACCTAGGCGTGATTTTGTTTTAGGTGTAGAACTTTCGCCAACACAACTACATCATATGTTAACGAGCTGTATAACCCAGCGGTAATGAATAATTTAAGAAGTGCGGACAACTCGCCAACTGCACTGGCTAACCATTACCCCGGAACACGATTCTCAAAACGATTATAATCCAGGTCCCCAGTTATATATATATATATATATATATATATATATATATATATATATATATACATATATATATATATATATATATATATATATATATATATATATATATATATATATATATTAGCTGAATGAGTATAGGTTCGTTGCTGGTACCTTTGATGCAGCTGAGTGAGATATCAGGTAATCTCATGGCATGTCACCTTTGATACAGTCGTAGATTTGTTGATAGTTGAAATCGTCACATCTGTCCTGGGTTGTACTTGTAATTGTCTTAGCTTGTAAGTTAAACAAAACACAGGTGATGTTCTCACACGTACGCGCGCGCTTTTCCTTCAATAGGCTTAAGAAGGTGGGATCAATACGTTTCAGCATGATCAAAGGAGATGCAGTTAACCCTTTCACTGTGGGAATGCCACTTCTAATGTTTTATTTAGATAACGCCAGACGATTTTATTTAGCAGAGAGACCGCCGTACACAGGCGTTCAGGAAGTATCTTCACTATATGACAGAAGGCCTATTCTACTTCCCACATGTCTTACCACCAATAAAATAATGTTCCAATGGTGTCAAAGATGCACTACTGAGAACGTGCAATCAGCTCGAGCGAGGGTGTTCAGCAGGATGATCCATTTATCCCGATTCCGTTTTTCCTTTGGGGGAGTGTGTGTGCGGGGGATGGGGTGTGTGTGTAGGGTGTATGACTGTAACTCACTGACGGTTTGTGGAATGAAATAAACATCTGGTTATAAAACGACAGCACACTCACTAGCACCTAGGGAAGTTTACAAAGAGATATTAGTGTAATGTAAGACCATGGGCTATACTTAGTTCGTCTTATGAGTCCCTCCAAATGTGAAAGGGTTTTTCCAACCATCACATCGTTTACGAGATTACAGCTGTTACCAGTGGCTCATATCACCGATCCTGCAGCCAGCTTCTTGCGTGGTGGCCTTCTCGGAGCCAACAATATTGACGTTATTCTCGGCAAAAACTTGCTCAGCTGACAGAAGGAACTGTGGTTAAGTGAAATATATGCTCTTGGTGCCATTTACCTTCTTAACAAGTATTTATTTGTACGCTGGTTAAGTTACTTCTTTAAGTGCTCACATTTTAGTTTCCTCAAATGGAGTGAGTACGACGCTGTTTAAATCTTCGTAAATAATCCATAAATCTCGCCTTAGCCAACTCCAGGGTAGGGAAGCTATGTTCTTAGTCAGACTAAATAGTTGGACATTACCACGGCCTCATAGATTGTCTTACCAATATTTGTTATCCACTACAGCCGGTAAGTTAGTAGGTAAATTCTTCCCCGGAGACACTGCTAGAGTGCAAGACTTCTGTTATCTTAGGAAGCAATACTAATGAAGCTCCATGACTGCTTGTAAACAATCCATCTGGGTTAACCCTATCATGGAGAAAATATAACACTGATGTTTGAATCTTTCTGTGCTCCTCAGTGATGCTTGAAGAAGAGCAAACAGGTTAAATTTCCTGTATTGAGGCCATAAGTACGGAGCCCCCATGCTGGAGATTCTTTTCTGGCCCTCCCAGATTTTCCAGTAGGGACCTGCCTAGACCCTGAAGCCCCGAATCATGTGTAGGCTATTGGCTAGCTCTTCACCTCACCACTCCAGTCCACCCTTAATACAATTGTATGTTTGGAAATGTGAAGGTCGACCAGTATGAGCTCCATGGCTTAAAATGCAAAAAAAATATACCAGATGGCATGCGCAGTATACGAGGTAAGCGACATCATCAAGAGGAGCCTCAACACAGCTCAGTGTCCATCAAAAAGAGAACCTCATCTCATCACACCCGATGACTCAGAAAACGTCTGACAGGGTAACCACATATGCTTGGGAAAATAGAAGACGGGTGATAAGGCACTGACTGTCTGCCTCTACCTTGAGTGTTACCTACTTCTAATACAGTGCAGTGTGGTGCTGCTGACCACAGAAGCTTTTGACTGCCAGGTACAGTGAGTCTGAACACCTGTACCACTTTCCTGGGGTAAAATAAATGCGAGAATTTTTGTATTAGATAAACCAAAGACCCCGCAAACTACCAACCAGCTTTCAGTTGCAGAGCTTTAGTACTGCAGTCCAGCGAGAAAATGTGTGGTGCATTCTCCACTCCCATCCTTCCTCCCAGTATCTGGTGGATATCAGTAACTTATGAGTCTTGGTTAGATGTCTGTAATTTTTAAATGAATGAATAAATTGAAATGAAAGCGTGGTAGTAGAGGGAAAGTAATATGTAAAAGCTGATCTTACGTTAATTGGTATTTTACTTTTTAAGGCTAGGGGTCCTCAAACTACAACTAAAGGTGGTACTCTTATGAATATTGTGTGAGTTAGTGTGAACATGTGCTAAGACGCACGCGTCCAGGTATGCCATAATGCCCTGTGGCACGACGAGGAAAATTATTTCATACCTTCCTTAACCACGAAGGTCCCAGGCGGCGTCATCACCCTCAACCACCCACAGCCTCCCTCTCACCTCCTCTTGCAGCATCATCAACATTTTAATGGTTCCTCTTGTCTACAAAGAACTTGTGAATCCCTGTGTCCTTTTGAGCATAACGCAGCATCACCTTGAACTAGGGCCACTACACTTCCCTGGTTTCGACGCGTCACTTCGTCCAAATTATGACATGCTGGCCGGGTTGACAGAGCGCTCACCCCCGAGATCCCAATGGTGAAGACGGTTGCGTTTTCTGTGAACAGATAAACACAAGCTTTGAGTTGGCTGCATTGAAGAGCATTTTAAAATAGCAGGTTTGTTCACACGTTAAGTATAGACTGTCAGATTGGCTTACCAAGGCAGAGTTAGGGCGTCGGGCGGTCGGCTCTCAGCCCAGCTATCAACAAGCTAACGGCTAAAATTACTGAAGCTTCCATACGTGTCTCACTATCTTGGCTCCTGTGCGTCTATGTCTTAAGGAGGGTTGTAGCCTGCGTCTTGGCTGGCCAGATGAAGATAGACTTTTTATTCTCAATTGATGTGATGTGCAGATAAGGAAACCGAGTCCATATCGCCGCCTGTCTTAAGGACGGTATTCCCAGAAGACGAAAATTATAGTCGGCGTGCGGGCTGGTGCTTTGCATGTCATGATTTCGTGTGAATGAAATTCTTTTTTCATGTTTCTCACTCGATTCATTGCTCCAGATCTGAAGGGAATGATGCTGTCGAGTGGTGCTCACTGGAAGCATCAGCGGCGATAATAATTCCTCAGCAGTAGGGAGCAGAGCGCCTCACAGCTGGCCACGCACGACCTTGATGGTGTAGCTCCTCATAACGTCGGGTAAACCTCTGCCTAGTTATCAATCCACATCTCCATCTGTGGTCGGATCGCTACGGTCCGGGCCCACCACGTGTCATGTTGAGCTGAGGAGCACTTCACCAAAGTCGGATATTCTCGCCTCCCTTGTCGGTGTGTTGAGTTGTCGTCACAGTGCCCTGATGTGGGAGGTGACGTCTCGGTGCCCTGGTGTAAAAAGTGACGTCATAGTGCCCTGGTGTGGGAGGTGATGTCACAGTGCCCTGGTGTAAAAAGTGACGTCATAGTGCCCTGGTGTGGGAGGCGATGTCACATTGCCCTGGTGTGGGAGGTGATGTCACAGTGCCATGGTGTGGGAGGTGACGTTGCACACACACATATTATACACAATTTATATGAAAATACTATGCAATAAAAATCTCCGGATATTATGCCATATACTTATACCATTTATTAATAAATTTAATAAAAGAAAAATTAATGACCAATAATTTTTAATTAATAATGAATGCTTTGGAATGGGAATATATATATATATATATATATATATATATATATATATATATATATATATATATATATATATATATATATATATATATATATATATATAGCTCAACTTTTTTTCAGTACACGAGGAGGCACTGTTCCGACACTGCACTCGACCCTCATTATTTCTCCTACTGTAAAGTAAGGGACCCATTAACACCTGGATTTGAGCACATCCCAGTGAAGAAAGGTTGGAGCACTTGCTAGATTGGAGCATCCTGGCCCAGATGCAGATCCCAGGTGCCACGATCACAGTAAAACATATTAGGAACTTGAGTGGAAGAGTTTTGCGTGTCGGTTATTGATGCTTTTAGCGACGGCCGAAAAAAAAATGAAGGTCAACTTATAACTGACTCCGAGTTCTCGGTAGAGTGAACTCTCGTTGTAGTGGACTCCCGGTACAGTGGATTCAGGTGTAGAGCGAAATTTCGTTGTAATGCACTTTCGGTAATAGTGGAATCCGAGTAAATAGATCTCTACGTACAGTAATCTTTAGGTATAGTAAACCTTAAGTACGGTGAAATTTGGGTACAGTAGACTAGGTACTATAAACTCTAGATACAGTAAACTAGATACAGTAAGCTCTAGGTACAGTAAACTCTAGGTACAGTAAACTCTAGGTACAATAAACTCTAGGTACAGTAACTTTGGGTACAGTAACTTTGGGTACAGTAAGAGTGACGAAATATTCGGCATCACCAGTTATCGTTACAGTGAATTTCTCGGCATACGGTAGCGAACAATTCCGAATGTCGGCCTTAAGATATAGCGAACTTTCGGCAAAGCGAACAATTATCTAGTGTACAAAAAGTATATCGAACTTCCTGCATAGCAAACACTCAACATAACGAACTTTCTCGGTACATTGAACTCTCGCTACGACGTTAATGTGTACTGCGAAACTCCACATCTTGAGTGAATCATAAGTTGTCCTCATCTGAAAATTCATATTAATTTACTCTCCAATGACTAGTAGAAAATACAGTGAATCAAGAAAAGTTATTTACTAGTACCTGTGTTTTATTATTTCATAGTGTATTATGTGTCTAGTGGTGTTGTATTATTGTTACTGTCGTGTTTATTATTGTCTGTTTAGCGTATTTTTTTTTCCTTCGTGGTTTTTCTTTTAGAATATTTTTTTTTTATTGCAGTTCATATTGTATTCGACCTCTCTCTCTCTCTCTCTCTCTCTCTCTCTCTCTCTCTCTCTCTCTCTCTCTCTCTCTCTCTCTCTCTCTCTCTCTCTCTCTCTCTCTCTTTGTATCCTACCTCTCATTCCTTGTATCCCTCTCACTCCTTGTATCATACCTCTCACTCCTTGTATCATACCTCTCATTCCTTGTATCCCTCTCACTCCTTGTATCATACCTCTCACTCCTTGTATCATATCTCACTCCTTGTATCATACCTCTCATTCCTTGTATCCCTCTCTCTCCTTGTATCCTGCCTCTCATTCCTTGTATCCCTCTCACTCCTTGTATCATACCTCTCACTCCTTGTATCCCTCTCACTCCTTGTATCATACCTCTCACTGTGGTTAAGGGTGTGTTGTGGGGTAATTGGTGCTTATCCTTATGACGTTCGTGAATTGATCAATTTCCTCCCCACCTGACGTACCGCACTTACGTCTTTAAGCTTATCTTGGATCACCTAAACATTCGGTCCCCAGCTTATTCGACCATAATATTAACCACTCTACCGCTAAGCTAACCTAACCTAACCACTCTACCGCTAAGTTAATCTAACCACTACCGCTAATGTAACCTAAACTAAGCTGACATAAACTAACGCTAAATTAACCTAATCTTACCTAAAGCTAACTTAACCTTACCTAATCCTAACCTTACCCTATCCTAATCCTAACCTAACCCTAACCTAAACCACCCAGGTAACGTTAGGTTAATCAGGGTGGGTGGAGACAAATCTTCAGGTAATCCTTGGTCTTCGATCTAATGTAACCTTTAGCTAATCTAACCTAACCTCATCTAACATTAGGAGGAACGAAAGTGAACGTGAGGGTGAGCAAGCAACCAATCAGCAAATATCATGGAAGAATGCGAGTGGATTATGCATACTTGGAAGGAAATGGGTCACCTGAGGATTTGGCCTCCAGCTTATTTCACCGATGATGACTGAACACCGTAACGCTACCTGGAGTGGTTAGATCAGGTTAGAGACGCATTAACGGGTGTTTAATCGTCAAGTGAAACAATAAGCTGGGGTGCATAATCTTCATGTGATCCAAAGGGACAGCTTGGATGTATTTCCTGGGTGTGGATAAGTCATCTCCTCATTTAGGTAAAAGTGGACGTATGACGGTGGCCAAGTGAGCGTTAGATAACCACTTTACACAACCAGTCGTTACTCGCACCCACTCATCGTTCGGAGTTTATACAAGTACAATAACAAGAATCATACGTCACTTTTACCAAGAAGATGAATTACTGAGAACTGTAAAGTTTTGTTCCGGTAAAGTGGTGGAAAGTTTGTGTCGAGAGGCAAGGCTTGAGTTAGCGAGAGAACGGTATATTCTTGCCTCGGGTTTATTTTGTATCATGTCCATCTTTTTGTTGTGTTTATCTGCAAACTACGTGTCTCCAGGTGATGTTCGTGCCCACAGAATTCATCCCACCACACCTTTTGCTTTTTCAACACTTCCTGTGCCTCTTCCACGTTCTTTGTACTTTCTCTACGCTTCCTGTGCCTCTTCTACGCTTCCTGTGCCTCTTCCACGCTTCCTGTGCCTCTTCTACGCTTGCTGTGCCTCTTTTACGCTTCCTGTGCCTCTTCTACCACGCCTCCTGTGCCTCTCCCACGCCTCCCGTGCCTCTCCCACGCCTCCCGTGCTTCTTCCACGTCATCTGTGCTGCTTCCATGCTTCCTGTGCCTCTTCCACCCCTATTGTGCCTCCTCCGTGCCTCCTCCACGCCCCCTGTGCCTCCTGTACCTCCTCCACGCCTCCTTTGCCTCTTCCACCCTTCCTGTGCCTCTTCCACCCCTATTGTGCCTCTTCCACCCCTATTGTGCCTCCTCCGTGCCTCCTCCACGCCCCCTGTGCCTCCTGTACCTCCTCCACGCCTCCTTTGCCTCTTCCACCCTTCCTGTGCCTCTCACGCCTCTGTTGCCTCGCCCACTCCTCCTGTGCCTCTCACACCCTGGATATCCCTATGGAACACGACCCAATCAGATGCATAAAACATTTTAGTGAGGTGCTGTGAAAGTTTATCCAAATCAATAGTTTTAGGGTTTGTTTAAGTAGGGTTATTTTAAGTAACCATTCTCATGTACTTATTCATTTTGAGGTTCCTTTAAGTAATGTCCTTTTAAGTAGTCATTCTCCTGTACTTCTCGTTCATTTTGAAGTTCATTTATGTACGTGTAGTCATTCTCCCGTACTTATCATTCTTTTTGAGGTTCGTTTAAGCAGTCATCCTCCACCGCTCGAGGTCCAATATGTTTTCCAGGTTACGTGATGGTGGCCAAGCGAGGAAATATCCGATTTTTATTCTTATTCTGCCCCAAGATGTTAAGAGTGTTTTAGATGCCGTTTTGACTATCAAATTACATTATGTATCTTGTAGCACACGCTTGCTCTTTGGTTATGACCAAGCTTGTTAATGTGAACACGAGAAGCAGGTTAAATGTTAGCCGGTCAGTAGCTGTAATATTTCCGCTAGTATCCTCTGAGACGTACTAATCTTTTATGATGTCAAAATAACAGCATTTAGTGATATGATGTAATTGAATAGACTATATAAGAATCTAGCCTGTGTTGTCGTAGGTGTTATGTGTGTTAAACCTTTTGAGTCTAAATAACAATGATATATAGAACCGTAACATAACTATGTAAGATCAGTCATTTTATTTTATGCTCTGTAGATTGATTTTCTTATGTGTCAGAAGAACAGCACTTCAAAAATATTTAATGTGTTTTATGTAGTATGTGGGCTACTTACTTCTCTTGTCCACTACAGCTGGCAAAACTTAGAGAAATATGCAGTATCATTGTCATTAACTCCCGCCCTCCGGCCATACGAGTTATTGGTTTCACTCTGCTTGTGTCTGTCTGTCTATATGTATGTGATCAAAGCTTTCCAAAACGGGTAGACCGATTTCGATTAAACTTTGTAGGCTGGTTAGAAAGAAATGGCGAAAGAAAATGAAAAAAGTCAAGGTTACATTTGAAGGTCAAAAGTTTAACCTGTGACCTAAAACACGGATGAAGATTGGCAGGTGGGTTGGATACTGACGAAGATTAACCTCACCTGACTTTAGAAGAACTAGATCTAAAGTCAGAGGAGGGTGTATTTGTGCGTACGTGTGTGTGGGGGGCACGTGTGTGTGTGAGAATAACAGCGCTCTTAGTCATCTATAGTGATCATCAAGCATTCACAGTACTCTACGACGATCAGCAAGCACCCCAGGCATTCCACGATGGTTGGCAAACACTTTCAGCATTGTAAGGAGGAGTCTACACCGACGAGCAAGTATCCTCAGCACTACATCTCCGACCTTCAAACACTCCCAGAACTTACCAGTTGGTTCGGCAAGCACCTTTAGTAGTATTCCCTTTAACAAATACTCTGAGCTCTCATATCTGATCAACAGGTACTCACAGCATTTACTGTATATTCGTCAAGCAAGCCCACTCAGTACTCCTAAGAGCTACAACCAGAAAGCATTCCCAGTGCTCTCTCTACAGGTACTTCTCTGTGTCCAGTTCATCACGTGGAATGTGAGTGAGTCAGTGACATCTCTGAACAAGTCCCTTCCAAAAAAGTACAAATGTAACAGGAAAAATGTAAATGATTGAGAGGTCATTGCGGATTAGGGCATCTGTCCCGCACATTCCCAGGAAGAGGGCGGGTGATTGCAGGGGTCGCGGGCTGTTGCAATTACCGTAGGGCGACTGGCTGCTTCAGGTGGTCTGGCCCTCCTTGCCTGTCGTAACTTTTGGGAAAGAGAGAGAAATCCAGGTACATGCGTGTGTGCGTAGGCATGTGTGAACTTTACCATTGGATTTTTTATTGGATTTAACTTTAAAACATGAACCGTTTCTCATAGTGTATCCACCAGTCTAACTAGTAAAGACACACAGTGTGGCGACTTAAACGTAACCAACAAACAAGACCCAGAGGTAGAGTTTTACGTTTCTCAGAATTGCCTCGTAGTTCATTTTGTCATTGTCACTTCCTCAAGGGTTCACTATAAGTTGAAAAAAGAGAGGAATTCAAGATAAAAAATATGAACAAGAAATAGGAAATGGTACTGGTGACTTCTTGAGAAGTTCTTGATCAGACTCTGAGAAAGGTGAAACAAATTACCATTCTCGTAGGTAAATGAAACTCTACCTTTAAGGACGAGGTGAAAATATCTTTTTCCTTTAGATGAGATGATACATCGTTTTTTGGGACTGTATGAAGCACATGTATGTCTGGGACGCTATTGACAGCCAACTGTGTTATATTGTGACATTAAATAACAGTAAAATCATTTCTACCACGTTCATAACACATCAAACATTTTCGACCATCAGGTAACCCTTTACTCAACTATTCCTCCATCGCAGGTTATTGTCACACTAACTTGGACGTTTAAGTATTAACTAAGAATATAAAAGTTCTTCAGTTCTCACTTTATACACCACTCAAGTCATCGCATTATCGTCTTTCTTTAAAAGTCAGTTAAAAGTTCTGGTTTACGGTGATATTTGTAAGTGATACAGATTTACTGTTGTACAAACTGTCAACACTAGTTCATCAGCACCTACTCCCTCCTCCGCCTCCTCCTCTAAGGGTGTAAATATGTCCACTTGAAGGGTATAGGGACGTCCTCTAAGGGATGAAGGTACGTTCTTCATGGGGTATAGAGATGTTCTTCTAGAATCTACAGTAGAGGTTAAAGGGCCGTCCTTTTAAAGAATACAGGGACTTTTTTCGAGTAATGGTGTTGGCTCTCTCTTTATTTTCGTAAATCTGTTCGTCGACCCGCTTTCTCAGTGTTTCCTTGCGCACGTTCTTCCGTCCGCCTGTACTGTACAGTATTTCCGTCTAGTATGTAGCAGCTCCCGGATGAAGAGTTACCAAGTAGCGTTTTTGTTGCCTAGGGGCAGTGTTGGTCGGGTTATGTAATATTTGAAATAGAATTATTGGTTAGGTTAGATTTTGGTTAAGTTAGGTTGGAATAGGTTGGGTTAAGTTAGGTTGGGTTGGTTTGTCGATTTATTCAACACTTTCTAATAATATATAGTAACGGTACTTTATGTAGTGAAAGTAAGTTCAGATGTGTGTATAGAGACAATTTGACGAGTTAATTACCTACCATAATTTTCGGAATTTATCTGTAGAATGTTACGTACCCATTTGGTGCCATTACCCTGCTTAGGTTTTTTTTATCTCATTAACCATATATGAAGACCATTTTGGTTCTTTTGGTCCTCGTGATCACAAGACCTATACAGGCTTACATCATTCTTGTGTTGTGTATCTTTTCCTTTTTTTAGTTGTCGTATAGATGTTCCCAACAGTATATGAATTTATAAGAGTAATTAGTTATGCCAAGGTTCACTACTAGTCCTTTTAAATGGTTGGTTACCACCTAACTTTTAATCACCAAATGACAAAAAGGCTTTCCAATCTGGCGGCTCAGTCCTAGAGGCACAAGGAATCTTTTTGCCTCTCGAAAACAACTTAATGTCATGGTCTTACACGGATATAACACCTTGACATATAAAATCAATTTTATATCTAGAGCTTCCATTACTTGTTTGGGAAGGCGGAACCCACACCTCCTCCACTGAAATCCAACCCACCTCGTGTGCTGACTCTCAACTTCACAAGCATCTATTAATACCTTGCAAGCAGCTTTTAATTTTGAAGAAAAAACATGGAGATTCCTGCTTATGAGTGATAGTATTGTTAGTCATATGAGGTTGAATTGAAAGTGGTAGTTTGACGCCGGCGTGGTGGCCGATGCTCCTTCCACCTGTTGCCTCTGACGTTGCTATGACGACGGTGCCCACCTGCTCCTGCCTCCCCTCCACCACACCCACCACTCTGCTCTCATCCGCTTTCCTGTGTCTGTTACTCATCCTCGACCTCATTTCTGTATCCCCTTTTGTTGCTCCATCACTTGGTGTGATCTCTTAAAGTACAATAGAGAGAGTAACTCAAGACTAATGTAACGAATTTTATTGTTTTTGTATTATTAATGTACGTACCTTGACTGATATACACACAAAATATTGTCTTATTGTCATAGTTTCTTAACTACAAGACATCATCTCTCGTTGCCTCTTTAGGTGTCATTGTAATATTGTACTTTACCTAATTATGTACTGTACAGGTATACTGTACAGTACAGTCTCTACTGACAGTTTTGTTGACAAGTCTTTATATTTCAGATTTATCAACACCGTCCATACTGCAGCAGCCCAGCAGAGTACAGATGGATTATACTAATTTTTCTGTTCGCGCCTCTGTATGTTTTGGTTCCTGGCTGTTACTCCTACTCATACAATTATTACAGCTTCTTACACTACCAGGGACAACTGTGGAAGTAAGTTATAGAGAAATGCATAATTGTAGTGTCTTCGGTCAGTTGCAAGGCCAGACTTTGCTGCCAAACTGGGTAGTTGCAAAAGTAAGTTTGGTGTAATGCACGTCATAGAAAAGTCAGGGAATTCCATAGTAGTTTTTTATTTTCAAAATGTAGTCACATTTCATGGTAAAGTTGGCTGATGAATTATATGTGAGCGATGGAAGGAAATTTTTCATCTGGGTTAACTCTTCATTTGGAAACTGAAAAATCTTCCTATGGCCAAGGCCAAAACCCCTGATGACGAGTCTAAGACTGTGGGTGAATACATCATGTCCTGCCTCAGATTCACACACAACATGAACTCAGACATATTTTGTCTCCTTTAAATTGTCAGGGAATTTATCAGAGTTCATTCAGGGAAAGTCAGGGAATTTATTTAAGTTTCGGTGAGAACCTTGACTACCACCACCCCTACCACAACCTTCCCACCAGACGACGCCGCACCATCCCTCAACTCCCACGTTTAATCTGGCAAACTGGCATAATGACGCCTCAGTGTAAACATAAGATGACGGATTTTTGTCCCGGAGTACACATTAGAGCGAGGCCCGAGAGCACATTAAGAGTGAGGAGAGTGAGTGACGGGTGGAGGTGATTAAGTGGGAAAGCTCAAGATGCTGACGTAAGCTGGGCTCTGTTCTGCTACTCGGCAATAATGGTAAGGCGTTAATGTTGTAGCTGGAGATAGGCGTAGGAATGCGTGTATGTCTTTGTGTGTGTGTTTCTCGGGATTCCGTTGGAGTAGGACACATTGATAAACCGCTCTTGATTTACTGTAAGTGACAATATCGACCTCCATGAACCACACCTGTGCTGGAAGAGAAGGAACGCGAGATTCCTCCATAACCCCACGTACGAATGGACGGTTAATAACAAGTCATACATAACAAAAGGGGGCCATTTGCTATTACTTATGCGACTCGGAACGATTACAACCCAACCGGGACGAATTACGACAGCTTGCCCGCCTGAACCAATAATAAACGTCAACGCAGGAGTATGGAAATTCTACCGGGCAAACTAGCTCCTGACAGCCTTAGACAGTTCTAATAACTAAGGCTGTCACTCCCTCTATGAAGCGTCGCATGATTCCCCCATTACACTTGTCACGGTCGAGATCAGTGCGTTTCATTTATGTAATTGAAGATGACGGTGTAATATGAGTGCTACTGCCACCGCCTGGGACGACTCGGGAGGGTGGGAAAGGGAATGGGGGAAGGGGAAGATGTAGGGAAATGGCGGGAAAGGAGAATAGAAGTGATAGGGAGAGACATGGGGAGATAATTGAGGGGAAGGAGTATGGGTATTGGTGGAGCGTGGGGAGATAATTGATGGATAGGAGTGGGTGGGAGATAGCAATATTGGGAGATTGGGAAGGGGGGAAAGAGAAGGGAAGGAGGAAGGTATGCAGAGGGCGGGGGGCAGGAGAGGGTTTGGAATGGGGAGAAGAAAAAAGGAAAGGATAGGAGGTGGAGTACCTATAGAGGAGAAAAAACATATTAAGTTGAAAGGAGTGAAGAGGGGAGGGAGAGAGAGAGAGCGAAATAAACGAACAGATAAAAAATGGAAAACATGGAGAGCGAGAGGGCAGTTGACCGAAGAGGAACTAGAGCGAGTTGAGGGTAGCAGGTGGGCCAGGGATGACAAGGGTGGTGTGGATAATGAGGATAGTGAACGTTGATGATGTACAGGGATAGTGACAGTGATCTAAGAGAGTTCAATGGAAATATATGCAATTTTTTTAAATAATGGAGTAATTGTTCACACACACACACACGTGCATGGAGGGCGTAGAAGACGGAAAAAGTGGGATTGTGTCATGTGCTTCAGGCGTCTCTCTTCTGAAGGTTCATGTCGCCTCGGGCTTAAGAATGTGTCCACAGCCACCTACAAGGAAGCTTTGTGGATTCATGTACCTGTTTGGAGCGTGAGAGAGATTGACCAGGTCACTGTTGTTGGTGAAGGACGTGACTTATAACACAGAGTAAAACAATGGCACTCAGGAGACATGCAGTGGTGTTCTGGGTCATACTAATGATTTTTCACTTGTTGGTATATTAGAAATTTGCTCTTGTCCGTTATGTAATGCATGACAAAGGGGACAGGAAATTACCCCTGTTATCTGTGTATGTCAAGAAGGTGACAAACAAACAGAAACAGGTATTCACCCTGCCAAGTTTCAGGGTGGATTAAAAACCAGTTGTTTTCCTGAGGGAAGACTCGATGTGCACGAGGAAGGGGGGGGAGAGAACCTGCTGAATCAACCCAATACGGCACAATTATTAAAATTTAATTAAAGAATGTAGTATCACCAAATTTCCTAGATCAAGACGCCCGCCCCTCGGCCATAAAATGCTCACACACATTCCTCACGCGGCGATAGCAGTTCTTGGTGAGGGTTATTACCGTGTTACAATTATGGTAAAAACTGCAGTGCGTGGCATCCTTCCCGCTCACATCCCCTCTCCGACCACTGGCACACCTGGCACGCCTATCAACCTCCTTCCCCCCCCTCCCCCCTCCCCATCCCCGCCCGATTGTTACACGTATTGTAAATTGGCATCTCATTAATGAGCTACGCCATCATAGGTGACGGAAAACCTCTTGTTTACATTTACAAGCTACACTTACCACACAGATAACTAGGTATTTTCTGCGCCTCATTTCCGTCCTAGTGTGTTTTTATCTCTTAATTGGTATAAATTTTCGCAACGTACAATAAAAATGTCTTAAATAAAACTAGTTTTGTTGAAAAAATGAATGATAAAGCATTTTTCTTAAACCAGAGACATTTCTGGCATTCTGTGACTTTTTATATGTTTATTTATTGCGGACAATAAAAGAGATTGTAGGCAATATTTATACTAATTCCAGACAGGAGTTGAAAGTTTAAACCCAGAGCGCTATAACCACACTCTAATGGACAAACTCAACAAATGTTAGATGTCAAACACACTTGTCCCATTTTTTAGTCCAACTAAACAGAATTTTGTACACATGAACTAATTTGCCAGCGAGAAGCAGCAATCCATATATAGTTTCACTTCCAGTTTTATTGTTCTCACTGTCAAGCGGTGACCAGCCCGCCAGAAACACCTCTCCGGGGTGACCCATCTCAAGTTGTGTCTGACTAGAAATGTTATTATTTTTACATCGAATTCTTTATTTACGATGTTCTTGTCAAGAGGACCGTGAACTAAATTACTCTTTAACCCATTCATTCGTCCTTGTTATAAGTTATGTAACAAACGGTGGTTAGCGGAGAGTCGTAACTACACCAGACATGAAGAAAGTAACAAAAAGCAGAGGGCAAGGAGCAGCTAGGCCTGGGGGGGAGAAGGGGTGTTTCTGGGTGACAGTGGCGCGGTCTCCACCCCATTATTCCCTCACTGCCTCGTGTTAGTCAATTGTAAATTCCTTTGTCCCGTTAATGAAAACAAATAGTGGGTATCGGAGTGTCTGCCAACCTTCGAACAATCACAATGCTACTTTTATTGGTGCCTAATAAAACCTTTTCCCTCGGGGCAGCAGGGACATGTCGCGCCAGTGTCCATACTGGAGGTGGCGGAGGTGTGTGGGGATAGGAGTGTGACCCACAGTAGGTGTTTGTGTATGGCACTGTGATGCCCAGGTGATGGGAGATGATGCCGTGGTGAGAGGGGCAGCCCCCAGATGCCGAGAGGCTGCAGGTGCTGGACTCTCCACCTTTATTACACCTTTGGTCTTTATTACTCTTCTGCTTATTTGCCCACCATCATCGTTTGTAGCCTTACCTTACCTTTCTTCGTATTAACACTTGTTATTATGATTATTTCATCTATGGTGTGTGAAAATATTGAAAGGTGAAAGGTGTTAGGGCTTATTTCAGTAACATAATTACACACACACACATATATATATATATATATATATATATATATATATATATATATATATATATATATATATATATATATATATATATATATATATATACACGACTAGTGCTAAGTAGAAGGAAGATGTGGTCCAGAGATCCTTGAAATACAGTGAACGAGTTCATGCGGGCGAGTAGCGTCAGATAGTGAGTGTGGTGCTCCTGGGCGGCCATCCAACAAAGTAGGAGCAAAGTATATACGGAGAGAGAGAGAGAGAGAGTCATGTCTCAGTCTTTGAGCACACATGGTGGGCAGAAAAACAATAACAATCTAGTTCATTACATTAGTGTTCTCGGTACAACAAACTAATTGACTACATGTAAAGAGTTTAGTATAAAACTGGTGTGAATGTATATGCTGGCCAAACACTTCATTAGCGGCACGCCAGCCAGCTTGCCCCACCCTAATCAGAACAGAATGTATACATAATGACGGCGTTTATAACATGCAATAAAGCGAATAACAGCCTTCACCCACCCACCCCCTCTCCAGCCTGACCCCTCTTCCACCCACCCACCCTACCGTACCCCGACCTACTCTCACCCACCCTGCTCTACCTAGACTCAGCTTCACCAGCTTCCCGCATTACCATATTAACCAAACCTGGGTTAAGAAGTACTCAACACTGTGTGGACGAGTGAGACGTAATGGTATTGGGGAACAATTTACGATACAAATTAACCATTGTATTGAAGTAGTGCGGAACTTGTCTATGTCTTGTACCCATTTATTATATGAAGGTCTGTTCCTTTTACGTAACTACAAAATTACAGTGAATTTATACGATAGGAGTTTCGTCACTATAAATCACTGTAGATATAGTCTATCTTCTTTATTGTTCCACCTTGTTTTAAAGTGCAGATTTGCACTGTGTCTTATGTCAGTGATGACGTGTAGAATGTAGAGTAGGTAGGTGGGATGGCCCACGTCACCATTACGTCACTACCTATAAGGACCAATGTGGTTCTAGCACGGAATACGCTCACATGTGCTGATAATGTTACGTGTGGCATGGCTCAAGGGGAGATGTTCAGTTATTTATTTTTATTTTTTTTAGATAGTTCGCTTTCGAGATAATATTTGTCTTCGATACAAATTATATACACAAACATACCAACATGAAGACACAGATTTGCTCACACACACACACACACACACACACACATTTCTCTCTTAATGTCATAGTGGCCATTTTTTCAACCTACATGAATCTTTTTTTTTTTTCAGTGATGCAGAGTGGCCGATCAGGTGTTGACCTCCTGATTCTTAACATTCAGAAAGTATTGTACCTCATCCCTCTAACTGGTTGCTGGTCCACTGAAGGGTTCTACTATCACTCAGCAACAAGTGAGTAGCTCCAACCTTGGCAGGATACTGGTCCACCCAAGGGTTGTTCCACCATCAGTTACCGTACCCGATATTGCACTCATTTATTGCTGAGCAAACAAGGTGCTGGTGTACAAAGGAAACCCAATCCTCCACTCCAGTTGACCTACGAAGCCAGTTTTTGATAATCCGAACACACTCTCAAGCTAGTTTGTGAAGTAAAGTTACCTTCTGTGTGCTTGCGTTGAAGTAAGTTTGGTTATGCTATGGTACTTTAAGTTAGCGTAGGTTTGGTTATGTTAGCTTAGATTGGGTTACGTTTCCTATGATTGAGATTGTTTCGATAGATTAATTTATTGTAAATTGAATCAAGTTTGGTTGAGTTAAATTTAGATTAGTGCTATCGTCGATTAAGGTAGGTTACGCTAGATTAAGTTTTCTTGCGATGATTTAAATAGGTTACATTACGTTCGATAAATCTAGGTTACTTTAAGTTTGTTTAAGGTACAGTACAGTATACAGTATTAATTTAACTTTGTCTCTGTTATCTTCGGTTGAGTTAGGTTACGTTAGATAAAGTTTGGTTGAGATTATCTTAAATTAAGTTAGCTAAGCTTAGGAGGCACCATGTGGTGTGGTGAAGGAAAGAGGGAGGGAGCCGGTGGGGGGTTAGGAGACCACTAGCTCCACCCTCCCCCGGTAGCACCAGCAGCAGCCTACTCAGGAAGTATTTGTCTGCAGGTGTCCGAGTTAATCTGATGTCAGGGGCGTGATTTGTGACGTGGCCGAGGGAGAGAACAATGGCGCCGCCTCTTGTACGGTGCATGCCTCTCTGCAAGCTATCAGACGCGTGGTTCGATCCTATTTGGTCTCCTGGTGGGGACGGCTGCCTGTGGTGGCATCTCCGCTCGGGGGAGGACACATTTCGGAGACTGTCAGTATCTACGGGCATGGGTGGAATTGGCAAGAGTGGAGTTAGTAGTGGCGGTGATGGTAGTTCGCTGATGGTGCTCGTTGCTGGTGTGTGTGTGTGTGTGTGTGTGTTTTTGCTGTGAGTTGAATATTAAAGAGGGTTATGGGTGGGTCCAAACGCCGGAGGACCCAAATTGTTAACCTGCAGTACTCCTACGACAACGACGACGAGAATTTGTCAATACACATATCAGAGCTTTTTAACTCCTATTGCTTTATCTTGCTGTGAAAGATATCTCTCTTTTTCTATTTCTAAATATACCAGGCATTAGGAATCGTTGGTCTGGCTGTTTGTCCGGCCGCCATAGAATCTCCACACCACCACCTACAGAGACACTATCACGTGGAGTCAACACATCCCCCTTATACAAATTCTCTTGTGTGCTCATCGCTGTCCACCAGCTGCGCCGAGTTGATTAAATTTTTTCAATAATCGTAATCACCAACTCTGGTCGTCATCCATTTCCTGGTGTAAATTGCCTTGCGTGCCGTATCTATTATCCTTGAATATTACCTCCACTAGTTTGGGATTCAAAGTGTGTGTTGTGTGCAGCATTAAACTGTTCACTTGTATTCATATTGATGGCAGATATGTATTCATCCCTATATGTACCAGCTTGTTTATGTGAGTGTTTTCCGCACTTGAGGGATGTACGTATTTTCAAGTGCGGTTTGACGTCCAATGGCCACTTCTTACCCACCTTTGTAATTTCATGCATGTCATAAACCAGACTAACACGGTTCCAATATTAATCGATTTTTTCTGTATCAACGTAATGATGTATAAAATGATTCTTTAACCCACGTAGTTATATACTTCGTAGATTTCTTTCAGGGAAATTGTAAATAAATGAATGTATGTATGTGTTTTTGTGCTTTCTTAGAATCTTTTTTTGTGATGAATTTTAAGAGGACCTAGGATAAGTCCAGTTGCCGGAGATGACGACTACCTAATAATAATCAAGAAACACTCTTTGAAAACGTGAAACAGTCGTCACTGTTGTGTTAATCCAGCCTCCTCGGATTAAGCGACCGGTGGCTAAATGTTAAACTAAGTCATCTCTTTTTTTTTTTTCCAAGTTGGGTTTTACAATTGGTTCATGTACGAGTATTTTTTAATCATATGTTTTAGTTAATATTAAGTGTATGTTTTACTTTGTGCTGTAATTAGTGTATAAAGTATATGTTGTGGTATGTGTATGTAGTAGTATGTGTATGTAGTAGTATGTTAGTATTGTGTTGTGTTGTATGTTTGTATGTGTTGATGGCATATACATTAAATGGGTCGCAGTTTATGTATGTATTACAATGATTATCGGCATTCACCAACACCTACAGTCACCAACACTTCCTACAGTCACCAACACCTACAGTCACCATCACTGCCTGCAGTCACCATCACCTACTACAGTCACCAACACTTCCTACAGTCACCATCACTTGCTACAGTCACCAACACTTCCTACAGTCACCATCACTTGCTACAGTCACCAACACCTACAGTCACCATCACCTACTACAGTCACCAACACTTCCTACAGTCATCATCACCTGCTACAGTCACCAACATTTCCTACAGTCACCAACACTTCCTACAGTCATCATCACCTGCTACAGTCACCAACACTTCCTACAGTCACCATCACTTGCTACAGTCACCAACACCTACAGTCACCATCACCTGCTCCAGTCACCAACACTTCCTACAGTCACCATCACCTACTACAGTCACCAACACTTCCTACAGTCATCATCACCTGCTACAGTCACCAACACTTCCTACAGTCATCATTACCTGCTACAGTCACCATCACTTCCTACAGTCATCATCACCTGCTCCAGTCACCAACACTTCCTACAGTCATCATCACCTGCTACAGTCACCATCATTTCCTACAGTCACCAACACTTCCTACAGTCATCATCACCTGCTCCAGTCACCAACACTTCCTACAGTCATCATCACCTGCTACAGTCACCAACACATCCTACAGTAACCAACACTTCTTACAGTCACCAACACTTCCTACGGTCACCAACACCTACAGTCACCAACACCCAGTTACCAACACTTAACCTGTCAGCTGCATCAACTTTCGCCGTCGCTAACACTCACCAGGACTCAACAGTCTGTTGCTAACGTTGACATCAGTCACCAGCACTGACAGATAGACAGCGGCAGACATAGAGACAGACTGAAATTGAAAGATTGAGATTGAGGTAAAATAGATAAAGAGGGGGACATTTAGAAATAGGCTGAGCAGGAAAAAGCTTGAAGGATAGATAAAGACATTTAGATGGATAGATAAAGACATATAGATGGATAGAAAGACAAAAATTGAAAAAGGTAATGTACTGAATTCTATATAGACAAACATAGACATTGGGACAAAACTGATGGCTATGTAAAGAGAGAGAGAGAGAGAGATTTACGTTGGTGAAGAGGCTCATGCACAGGTAAGTAATGAGGATATCACCTGGGTATGAGTCTCACAGAGAACGCAGATGGTGAAGACTCCGAACAAAAAAGGGTAATTTTCGTCTGCCAGAGTCTGGCTTCAGAAGTAATGACATGTTGGCGTGACAAACAGACACACCGACAAACAAATGGATTGGCGGGTAATTATAATAAGTAAGAAGGAACAGAAGGGGAAAAAATAATGTTATATATATATATATATATATATATATATATATATATATATATATATATATATATGAGAGAAAGAGAGTCGCAGGGAGAGAGATAAACATAACTACATAAAGACAGGCCTAGATAAATGCAGACAGCCAGAAACAGACAAACAGGCAAAGAGAAAGAAATAAACAGACATGAGACATAGACAGGCAGAGCGAGACTAGTCACCAGCAGGGAGCAGGATGATGACAGCACAGCTCCGTGTTTATTATCTTGAGTTAAATGATCGCTGGTCAAGACGGGTAGAGGCGGCCAGATAGTTTAAATAAGTGTGTGTGTCTCAACAACTCTTACACAGACACTCGCCCCTTCTACCCCCTCTATTCATCCCACATTATACTCACACTCATCATCTCTCTACGTGTACATATATCCCTCCACACACACACACAGTGGTGACAGCGCCACTATGACAAGGAGACAAAGTGGTGGATAATTCAGCCCAAGTTGGTCGAGGGAGGAGAGGTAAGCGCCGCCCTATCTATCACTTGCTTCGTTAACTCACGCTCCACGCCGCTGGAAAGCTAATTTGCATACGGAATTGGCCTGAACCCCGCTACCATGAACACCGTTCCTGAATTCGCCCTAACCGGTGTGATATTTGGGACATTGAGTGAGGTACCCCCAACGTTGGTACTTTCACTGTAGGGTATAACAGCTTGCCCCTTAAATCCAATCGAGGTAGTACATACCTTAGGGCTGTCATAAGGGTCCGGGCGGCTGCAGCGAGTCATTCAATATATTATCGGCTAATTATAGGGTATAAAATAGCCCGTAATTATATGTTTATCAAGCTAATGATGAACAGTGTGCTAACTTGTATCCATTCTGGCCTTAAACGAAGCCGAGGGATGGGGGTGGTTAAGCAAGCGGTCATTTTAAAGAGGCGAGGTGAGGCGCACTTGTTAAATGCATCAGTAACAACAGACGAGAATTAGGGGTGAAAGAGAAGAAAAGAAGAGGAGGAGGAGGAATTTGCATGACCTTGGTTGTGGTCGGGGTGTGGTGTGTTGTATGGTGTGGTATGGTTGAGTACTGTTGAATGTGGAGCGGTCGGTTGTTGAGTCTAGTTGAATGTGGTATGGTGTGGTCGGCTCTGGTTTAGTGTAGTATGGTGTGGTTGAGTCGTTCGGATTTGGTGTTATTTGATGTGATTTGGTCTTATATGATGGAGTGTGGTCTACTCCGGTCAAGTGTGATGTGGTAGGGTGGAATGTGGTGTAGCTTTATCTGCAAAAATACCCCCCCCCCCCCCCCCCCCCAAAAAAAAAACTTCCACCAGTCAAGTCAGGACGAGGGGGGGGGGGGGGGTAAACTGGGCTGTTAAGACGTAATCAAAATATATACCATATATGAAATGACAGGAATTTAATCACTAACATAGAACCTGTGGGAATTAAGTGACGTTTTCTTAATGACTTGATGTTAGTTAATTCAGTTTACCTGTCGTCTTAAAGGGTTGTATTTTAACCTCTTGAGTTAGATGACTTAACTCCTCGAGTACAATAATTTAACCCCTTGAGTACGAAGGTCAACCCATTGAGTACAATGGAGTAACACACTGAGTGCGACAATTTAACCCATTAAGTATGATGAATAATCCCCTTGAGTGCGATGACCTAACCCCTTGATTACGATGACCTAAACCCCCTAAGTACTATGATTCAACCCCTGAGTATGATTACAATCCTTGAGTACAATGACTTAAGCCTTGAATATAATGACTTGGCCCTTGAGTACGATGTCAATCTCTGAGCAGTGTAATCTTACTCAAGGGAATTCGTTATCGCATTCAAAGATTTAAGACATATTCAAGAGGTTAGGTCAAGTTTGGTTAGGTTAGGTTAGGTTAAGTTTAGTTAGGCTTAGTAAAGTTAGTTTGGGTAGGTTAGGTTAGGGCCTATTAGGACTGGGGACCAGAATAAAACCAATTGACATTTTTACGTATTATTGAGCAGAATTGTTCCTTATTACACACAGGTGTTTCTTGACCACTGACCTACAGGGGGTGTTCCGGACGTGACCCAGTGACCATTAGGACAGGAGGCGAGCGCTGATAAGTGCACTGATTACCTGAAAATTAGACACCCCAACTTATTTCGCCTGAAAATTAACCACCTTATTCTAACCAAACCTAATTCCCCGGGTAGTGTAAAGCTGGTTAATGTTCAGGTGAAATAAGCTGGGAGCTAATCTTCAGGTGGTCCAAGTGTTCCTCTTTTTTTTAATTAAGGTTCACTGGTTCACGCCCAGAGAACCCCAGTTCCCCCAACTGTGAATTAGTACCTGAATATACTCTTGGGTAATTGAAGGCTGTCGAGTGCAGTGCCAGCCACACTTCCTCCTTGTACTGTATACTTAAGATTAAGTATCACACTACCCCCTCGCGGACCACTAGGCTTGTTGGACTTTCATTTTCACTTTCACAGGAAAAAAGTGTTCAGTATATTCGCTCCAAAAAGTATCTTTACAGAGGGGTCCGGTGAATTTAAAATGGAACATCGCGACTCCTGTTGTCTCGGTAGGGTTGTCGAACAGAAAATCGTAAAGATACTTTTTGGGGCGAGATATTTCGCTCCATCATAGTTCAATGTGTAGCTGAGAGTAATTATGGTCATTGGAGAGCTTATTTTTTTTATAATGCACGCAGTCTAAACCTTGTTATGCTCCTTGGGTTGTGGCCAATTGAAACATGATAAAAAAGACAATACTAATGAGTGAAACATTACAGGTGAGGTACACCTGAGGAGGACCAGGGGTCACAGATGTCACAAAAAATGGTGAAGGACCAGGGGCCACAAGTAGTACGTTGTGAGTCTCCTGCTCTGTGTTCCGGATATTAAATACGTAGTAAGTGGCCCACCTCTCCTGTGTTTCCTCTTCCTGTAATAACGGAAGGTTTCGTAATTCAGATAAAAGGAATTAGTGACATGCATTATTTCGTCTTCTCCCTTGTTTCCTCCTCATTGTGTGGTCTACTTCACACACACACACACACACACACACACACTCTATTCTGCACACTCAATAACCGTCCTCTACCTGGGCCGCTACTCTATCTGTCATCCATCCTCCACATCTTCCAGGCCTCTCTTCACTGTGTCTCTCCACCTTGTTCGTCGCCTATCTCTCCTCATCTCCCCTACACCTCCTTTTTCTATGTCCTCTTTGCTAGTCTCTCCTTAGCATATTGAGCCAGCCATCTAAGTTCACACACAGAAAT
Source organism: Homarus gammarus (assembly GCA_958450375.1). NCBI lineage: Eukaryota > Metazoa > Arthropoda > Malacostraca > Decapoda > Nephropidae > Homarus > Homarus gammarus. The sequence continues at coordinate 1,303,597 of CAUDMG010003158.1, read as the reverse complement.
AACTTCTGTAAAACCAGAATTTTTTTATTGGGCCAAAATCAGTGATATAAAGCCAGAATATTAAAAACATTATAATCGATATTAATTTGTTATATGAGGATGGAATCACTGCAACTGTTGCTTCTTATAGGGTTAGATTCTAATACTGTACCAAAAATATCAAAGAAACTATCGTTGTACAGTACTGTAATTGTAAGACTAGACTATGTGAATGCTAGATTCTCTGTTCGTGTTATAATATATCTACTGTACTTAGCTTTTGATGCTGAAAGGTCGTAATTGATGGTTGTAGAATCGTTGGCGCCCCAATAATAATGGGTTCTGGGAGACTGAAGTCATGAGTTTGAGAGTTGTGTAATGAAAGAAAGATAATCTTTACTCCTCTGACTGGTGATGAGTAACACTGAGTGAGAAGTGAGAGTCGCGAAGCAGTTGAGGAGACTGATCTAGTCGAGGGTGAGGGAGGAGGTTGACTCAAGAGACATAAACAATAGAATTACCCAGTAGGTGTGCGTACACACAGATATAAACACTGAAGGAGAGTTATCGAGTAGTAGATGAGGACATGTGGCAGCTGCCTCCTCCTCTTCCTTGTTCTCCTCCTCCTAGCTCTCCACCTCCTCCTCCTGCAGCGGGTGTCGACCATGACCTGATGGCAACATCGAGTGCACACACACACACAGTCGTCAGGTGGCTTTTTATGCATCTATTTTTCAGGGAATTTTGTGCGAAGGCTGCGGCAGTGTGGTCTTTTCCACATCATAGCGGACTTTTCTAGCTGACATGATGAAAGCTTTTTGAGTTTATGAACGAGTGTGACTAAATGCACATCGGAGAATTCTGGCTATTGCGATTCGATTGTCAATATTCTAGTGTTTTAGTACGGCAAAATATATACCGGTAGTTATGTTGGATCACCTGAAGAGTAACCATCCTAACACTACTTGGGGGTTAGGTTAGGTTTGTTAGGGTGGTAAATTTTAAGGTGAAATAAGCTGAGGTGTCTAATCTTCACGTGATCCCTTACGTTCATTGATATTATAGTAATTATCGGTAAGTATATTTGAGACACTTTAATGTGTGTAGGCGTGTGGGAAAGCCAGGGGATGTGAGCGTCGCCTGGCCAGCTGCGGCTCCCTCACTAATGCTTCTTGTCTTTATGCATTTTAAATTCAGGTGCGTGCATCTACGCCATTTTTTGTGCTCATTACCTGAGATTTTAAAACCAATGGTTGTCAAGTAATATAATTTTTCATGGGGGAGTTCTCAGACACGAAAGGTATACTTTTCGACAGTTCTATTTGACCCGACGAATTTGCATGTTATTCCCGCCCTTGAAAAGAGGAGTGTTAAAGTAACATTCAAGATATATAACACAAAGCGAAAGTGCCCTGGACGGGAGTCGGTAACCACAGCAGGCTCGTATTATCCCACCAACCTATTTATTCCATAACAGCAAAACGCAAACCACAAGAACAGCCAATTAAATTGCAAAGGTCCAATTTAAAAGCTGTTGCCAAAACACCAAACAAGGAAAGCCCTCGCACACCTACACCACGTAAGGAGGAGTGGGGGAGGTAAATGAGGAGGAAGGGTGGGAGAGGATGACGAAAGAGATGGTGGAGCTTGTTGGGGGATGGGAGGAAGTGGACGAAAGTGGAAGATGGAGATTGAGGGGGTGAAGGGAGAGGGACGTGGAGGAGGTGATGAGAGGAAAGTGGAAGAGGTGGAAGAAAAGACGATGAGGCAAGCGGTGGAAGGAGTGAGGGAGAAGGCGAAGCACTGGAAAGAATAAGAGGAGGGAGTGATGGAGGAAAAAGGGGTATAAGGTGAAGGGCAGTCTGTTCAGTGGCCTTCCGCATTACTCAGACGATTATAGTGTCGGCTCTCTCTCTCTCAATTAACTTTTCGAGTGTAATGATTTAATCCCTTGAGTCCAATGACTTCGCCCGCAAGGTACAAAACCCTATACGTATAACCATTTGAACATATAGGGTCCATTAGAACATAGAACCCACTGTAACATGGGCCCACATTTCACCTACGATCTTTCCCTGTATTGAGTTGGTGTACACGCTGAGTGGTCGAATTCGTGAGTTTGTGAGTTGATTTCGTTCTTGAGATGATACATTTATTGTTGAGTCTGCATGATTGACTGTAAAATTAGTGTGTGTGTGTGTGCGCGCGCTTATGTATCAGTGACGTTTGTTTGTGAGTTCATAATTTTGATTGTTCCAATGACGTTGTATGTATTTATTTGTTTGCAAGTGAAGCTGTGTGTCTTTTTATGTTTGAGTGCTATTGAAACTATGTTTGCGTGTGTGCAAACATGTCAATAAAAATGTCTTCGTATGTGCTTTCGTGCGAGTGAATCTATCCGTGTTTGTTTGTGTTCCAGTGGGGTTGCGTACGTAAGTTTGAGTGTCAGGGAAAGTCTCAGCTGTTGTTTGCGTGTCACTTAAACTCAATGCATTTGTTTATACGTGAGTGAGACTGCTTGTCAATTTGCAAATCACTTAAACTTATTGCATTTGTTTGTGTGTCGAGATTTACTAGAGAATTGTAATACTGTACATCAATCTGTGTTTGTTTACTTGTTTTGCAGGTTTTATCTCTTGCCTGTCCAATTGATTGTGCTGCTGACTTTCCTCGCTTTATTTGTTTCTTTTCTTTAAATTTCCTTGTTTTCATTATATGCCTTTGTTTGCTTATTCCTATTGACAGTATTTACCTACTGTTTTGCTTCGCTTAGTTACCTTTTTTATTTATTTTCTTTCCTCATTCTTATTTCATGTCTTACCCTTTTTACTCTTATCTGTCTACTCTTTCCTCTCCATACTTTCTTTATCCTTTTTCCTGTTTTCCCTCCTTTCGTTTACTCTCAGTTTACTCTTTCCTATCTTTGCTGACTCTACTTCAACAGAACATCTTACGCTTGAGAGGAACCACCTTGAGTTACTCGTGTGTGCGTGTGTGTGTGTGCGTGGAACGGCACCGCACAGTCCTTCTCATCAACAACCACTCCTTCACTCTCTCTTTACCTCCCTTTTATGTCCGATAATTTGTCTCTTCACCTTTCCGTTTCTTTTATTGATATTTCCATGGTCAGTGGCGCAATGAAATCCAACCTATCATCTCCCGACCCTGAACCTTTCAATACCAGTTGCAGCATATCATTTATTGTCATGCCACTGCTTCTTCCGTGCACATTTCACTTATTCGAACTTCATCATCATTCACCTCCTTCATTCTCTCATATTTCTCGTTTATGGAAGGTTTCACTCGCTCATGGCTTTCCGTCTACGTGCATCATACAACTCTTTTAATACACAGAGGATGTATGCATTTCCTTCTCTCGTATCCAGTGTGTATTAGGCCGGATAGCATATGGGTTATCGTGTTTTAGATCATTTATCTGATATATGGGTCACTAGCCATGAGTACCTCGCTAGTCCACCATAATTTTTTTGTCTCTTAGCTTAGTTATTATATGGTCCATGTTAAACACAGTCCAGTATCAATGAGTGAAAATAGATCACAGGTCAAGGTCATGCTTAGGTCAACTAAAGAAATTGTACATGATGTCAAGATGATTTATTCGGAAACAAAATTACAAGTACCGGTACATGTTTATGTATACAGTACAGGTATGTGTTAACAATATTATAGAGTAACCTGGGTATGACAAGAAGTGTGTGTAAGCTAAACTACTATAATCTAGTCACTTATACTTAATGATTTAATCAGCCTCTTTGTAATCAGTCATCTTGCACATAATATACAAAGATAAATTATTTTCCTTGAAAGTTAGAGTTCTCTGTACTGTAGCAGACCGTCTCTGTGATGTTACTTGGTGAGTTACCCTGCTTTCGGGTAGAGGGACGGGACCGCACCTCCGTACCAAATTTCATCTATCTATTATGAACACTGTGGAAATGCATAAAGCACATTACTGCACTTCAACAGGTAAGTATTTTAACACATTTAATGGATTAGTAATTGCATCTGTGTGTTACAACGTAGGGTCAGCAGCTAGGGGTATGTGTGGTGTTGAGCGTGGTTGTAGCACCTAAAAACATTAAGACTACTACTGTTCACCTTTCAGGACCCTGCCTTTGGAAGATGGGACTTCAAACTTCTGATGAAGAACATGACTGTCAGCAGTCTGAGTATGGTGTTAAAAAAACACTGAGGCCATCTTGACTGCGCTACAGCCTTAGACCTACCACGATGACCTTAACAGCTGAGGGAGTTGTAAGACTACTACACTGTCTCTAGCGCCTTGAAGCGTCACACCACAATTATCCACCGAGGTATGTACGAGAGAAATTTGCTGTACACAAGACACTTGAAAGCTTTCCAGTACATTAGGAAAATATATTTGTACATTTACATCTAATTATTATTTTTATTATTTAACGGAGCGAAGCAAATCAGTGAATGTAAGGATTACTCGATGTTTTAATATTCGTTTGTGTCAGCAGAAAATATTTTGCCTGGGCCAACGACCTCTGAATGAGGTCTGGTTGGGTTGAAACTCGACCCTCTAATAGATTTGACCTGGACATGTCTCTTTGACCTTATGATTTGCGAATATTAGCCAACATGTTGAAAAAATACAAATAGGAAAGGAAGGTGTGCGACGGTCAACAAAAGTAAAAAAAAAAATGATCCTCCTACAAGTCGAGGAAACCCATATATAAAAGAACTTTTAAGCTTACAAAATTTTTGACAAATTTGGGCAGATATATAGAATCTATTTCGACATGAAAAAGACGTCAAATCGTCACAAGCTGTAATTTTTCTGTACTTTACAAGAATTTCCATTTTTGTGAACTCTGGATCATTCACAAACGAACGGATCTGTACTTAATTACTGCTACGTCTTGGGGTCAGGTGTCCGTGTTGGGCGTAAATGTTTGAGATTAATAAACTTGACACACACAGAAGACACATTCTGGTTCTTAAAGCACTTAATTGCAATTTGGGGGCGATGTCTGCCAAATCGTGTTGATATGGAACACCAGTAGTGAGTCAACAAACGTTCATCTCGCTGTCTGTAGTGTAAGATATACTTCATTGTATTCTCATCACATGTTCTTAGGATCCATAAAATATCACAAAGATAAAGTGGGTTCTATAGGCATGATTGTCCGCAAGTTGTAAACTTTGGTACCCATTTACAGCTGGGTGAACTGGGGCCCCCTGGAATCGAACTACCGACCCCTGGAACAGGAGGCGAGCACTAAGTTTACAACTTGAGGAAACTATCCCCTACACTTTTTTCACATTTCATATTCATAGGCCACACAAGACGTAGCAAAGGACCATTGCTATTTTACAGTATTCATGTCAAAACAGTATACATACACCAGATACTGGACACTACACCAACATATCATAAACCAATAGTAAATGTATATTGACATACCCAAACACTATTACTGAACAGAATATTTATTGACATACCAAGAGAGTTAAAGAAATCATTGAGTGATACCGTATACTCGGTAAAATACACAGATCAATCTCTGGAAGTTATACTAGAATACAAGTTAATACATACGTGTACACTCCACGAGATATACTCGCCATCATCTAACCTGTGGATGGACGCTACAAGACAAACTGACAATTCACCTATAACCCACAAGACACACGTAAACCACAATCAGCCAGAAGCCATGGGGCGGGTACAGTGACTCACATAGGTACACAACACAAGCCATACTCCCTCAGCCATAACCCACAACACACACTTGAGCCACAGTCAGCCAGCAGCCGTGGGGTGAGCGCGCTACCTTGGCTGCAACAGGAGCTGCCTGCCCAGTCGTCCGTCTGTCATAATTACAGTAATAAATTAATGGGCGTGGATATAAATTACTCCCAAATACCAATTAAGGCAGGAAAAATTAATGAAGTTTCACAGTTTATTACAGGGTGAAGATGTATAGATAGCGGGGTGTGGCGGTGAGTCCCCGTGCTGTATTTATCTTGCAGGAGCCTTCCTCCCCACCCCACCTCCTACCACCTCACTCTATTACACCTGCTGAGCCATGTTGGCCTCATTTACAGGTAGAGGGAGGAGGATCGTTTTACACTTTGTTGCTTAGTTTCACATTCTAGAAGACGTCCACGAGGGAAGGAGGTGGGTCAGAAGGAAGGAGGGAGGGTCGGGCAACTCGGATAAATACACAGTACGCTTGTTTTTGCTGGGGAGGGGAAGGAATGAGAGAAAATATACTACTTATTGAGAGGTAAAATGCCTTACAATGGAGAAAGGATGACAAATAAAAATATTTAGATTATAATTTATCTTAGAATATACAACATTTAGAGGCTTTCTTTGATTAAAAAAAAAAAAAAATAAAAAAAAAATATAATATATATATATATATATATATATATATATATATATATATATATATATATATATATATATATATATATATATATATATATATATATATATATATATATATAGTGTCAGTGTGACACTAATGAATAATTTACTGTTATGGGGACAAATAATCCACGACGTAACATTTACTACTTCCTCTTGATAATAACATCACCTCTTCACAACAAAGGAAAGTTGTATTTCTATCCATTTACACAACTATTCGATTCAAAATGACAAATTAGTATTTTGTATCGAGGCCGCAGCCTGAAGGCAGCTGCGCCGCTGACCACTTACCTTAATATGCACTTCCTTTACAGAGGTTCAACAGATATCATCTCCGCCCGATAAATCATCGTAGTGTGATACCTGGCCACCCCTCTTATCTTGTACATCAACCTAATATCGGGCGTAATAAAGGTGTGAATCTTCCATTACGGCTGGGCCGAGCTAATTGTGGGGTACGGAACCACCGCCACAATCACCCCATGGCCGCCGTTTACCGAGTGCTAGCAGGTTCGACCACCCAACTGTAACGATTATGTGGCCACAACTCTCCCCACTTGATCGAAACCTCCTTCAGAGAGAATTGTTTGTCCTGGAATCGATCGAGGAGAGACATCTGCTGCCCCACTGTGTCGTCCCGCCGGCGTAATTAGCAATAAATCATTGACAACACTGGCGATGCCTAACAATCTCTGGCTTCTGTGTAATGACAGGGCCGCCGAGGATAATGTTCTGTAATAACAAACACAGGTCTGGCAGCGCTGGCCGCAAAACTTGATTGAGTCTCCCCTTAAGGACACCGTCTGTTTTCTGTAATGATGCCTTTGCAGAAAATGGACGATGGTTGCCTACTTTTATTGAGTTACTGTACATATTTTTGCAAAGACTTTTTTTTTGGCTTTTACCTGTATTATTTGCACCATTTCGTTCTGCTAAAAAGGAAATTTCCTAGGAATTATATTTGTTCTGTGACATTAGCATAACAATTTGCATCAGCCTTGAGAAGGATGGAATCTAAACGCTCATGGACTACCTGTAGTGGGTCTGGGGATGCCAGTTACCGTTTAGCCAGATGCAGTTGCCAAGGTATAATTACCCAGGTGTTGATGGCCACGTCCCCACTCCAGGCAGAATTCAAGAATACACTTTCGCCCCTGTGAGCCACAGAACATTCTTTACATTCCTCTGTGGCAATGGCAGATAGTCTGGCGTTTTACCACAGAATGACAAGGCGGGGACATTGTTTAAACTCTCTTACATGCTCAAGTTATTATCATCATTAACGGGAGTGGTTTGAATTTGATAAACACTTTCCATACTTAAAAGATTTTAGACTTTCAGCCCAGTCTGTGTAATAGATTCACTGAAGAGCTCATATTTAAATAGTTGTTGGGTAATGTTGCGAGCCTAATGTTGTGTTTTATGGTGTCTCTTTGAATAATGAATCATCTTTAAGTATTGTACGTTTGTTTTAGTTGTGTGGCAGCGAGGTAGTGTGGTGCTTGATGCCGAGGAAAACGTTTTAAAATGGAACTAGCGTTGTTACTATTTTCTCTCTCTTATCATGTCCCTGATTCGATTTAAGGAAGCATTTGATAATTATTGCTCTCCGTGTGTTGTAGTTAATAGGTGTGGCCGATTGTTTCTGCTCATCCACTCAAGTATCAAAAAAATTCTATCTTATTGGACTATTTTCGAATTTGGGGTAGGTGTGGGGTGACGGCTAAGGTGAAAAGCTCTCTAGAATTTCTCTCATCGACACATTGTTGTAAATATCTCTTTTATTGGAATCGTCTCTTGAGAACTGTTTCACACTGTATCTCTCTATTATTGCAAGTTTCTCTAGAGTTGTTTTAGATTTTTATCTCTATCATTCATTAAACACTTTAGCAAACTTGAGTAAACCTGTAAATTAATAATCTTGGTCTCAAAGCTTAAGGTCATTTGGCTACTGAAACAACCAGTAGATGAACCCATGTAAACCTTAAACAGTACCCATCTATATATAGTGAAGAGGATAGTGGTCAACGAAACTAGACCTGTGTTTATCATCTATCCCAGTAAATAGTTCAGGTTGTTTAGTGATTTTTTAGTTAGTATCAGAATTTGAGGATCACCTGCAGAATAGGCAACCAAGTTTATTTCCCCTGAAGATTAACCACCCTAACACTACCTTGTGTGTGTTTAGGTAGCTTTGAGGTGATTAATCTTCAGGTGGAATAAGCTGGGGTATCTAATAAGTGATCTGCGTACAGGTATATAACTCCTCTATGACACCCAATGTTAACAAGATTCGAGTAAAATAGAGTTATACAATGGAATGATTGCACAAGGTTACCAGAACTTGAACTTACAATCATTGTACCAACGTCGATGTAATTGCCACAATTAATCACTCGTGAAAAACAGTTTTCAAAGTTTGGAGGGGAACTTATAGTTAACTCTAATACTTCGAACTGCCCTCTTCAAGCTTCGTCCATAGACATAGTTCATGAAATTCTGAACTTCTCCAAAGATGCAAAGTTAAAGGGTGATTGATCGCTTGGCACAGTATCATGCCGTGAACAGATGTTGAATATGATATTTCTTCAGATTCCTACCTATTTCTGTAGCTCTGATGGTGTATCGTTCTGGCTGTCGAATCTCTTTTCATTCTTGTGTCATGTCTTGATTCTCTGATCACATTAGGACGATGTATTGATACCTGTGATGTTTTACCTAATTATCGTTTAATCCTCATATCTATAACCCCCCCACCCCCTTTTTCGCTGTTTTATCGAGATCTTATGTAGTTTGACGAATTCATGTTTGTGTATCGTCTTGTGTATTTTGTGCTGAGGCTAAGTGGTAAATATACCCAATTTTCAGACGTATAAAGCCTTTTGTTATCTTAACCACACACACACACACACACACACACACACACACACACACACACACACGCAGTCACAAGTCACAACAATAACCACACACAGTCACTACTTACGAGTCATTACACACAATCACCACACACGTAATGATCTGTTAGCGGAGCGTAACGTGATTGATCGATGACTTAGGTGGGTAGTTGGCGCCTTAATAACACACATGTACTCCTCTCAATGATTCTCACTATCGGGGAAAAAACCTATTGACAAGCTGTGGATGCCTCAATCACGGCTTGTCTCTAGGTATAATAGAAAATTTTATGACTTTGTGAGACATTCGTAAATTGTTTGAGATGTTTTGCTCTGTCATCCAACGTTGTCTGATTGACTGACTGACTGATTCGTTCACTGAAAGAGAGTCAGTTTGTGGAGTTGCTGACGGTTTGAATCGTACTGAAAAGAAAAAAATGAATGTGGATATTATAGAGTATTTTTTCTCTTAATATCAATGGCGTGATATTAATTCACAACCACTATGGACTATAAATAACGTGGGCAGATTTTCTTTACTCGGAGACATTTTCAATAACGTTAATATCAATGTTGGAGAGCAAACACCTGTTGAAAGGCAGAAACTTGTTTTAATAAACAAGCAAACTTTTATTATTTAATTGTAAGTTTCTGTCTTTTAATTTGGGTTTGATTACCATACAAAGTTTATTCTATGCCTATGATAGTTTAGAAATGATGGTTAAGCAGTGTAAGTTGAATTGAGATTTAATAATGTTCTGTTTACTGATGTGTGATTGGATTATACTTTAAACAACGTTAAAGTGTATTACTCGCTTCAACAACTAATGAAAATTAAGAGAGTTGCATACAATAAGTCAAAATCGCTAATTTTAATTACAGTATGTATTAAATATGAATCATTTAACAATTTTAAACAGTTTAGGTTAATAGTGTGATTTTATCAAGATTTATCTTATCCACGTTTTCATTGTGGAGCTACATGAAATATATATATATATATATATATATATATATATATATATATATATATATATATATATATATATATATATATATATATATATATATATATATATAAATAGTGCTTAATACTGCAGTGTTATCTATGAAGATTACTCCGGGCTTACTGGTCGTGTAAATATATCTCCCCATCAATTTCAAACGTAACAAAGAGCAAATTTTTGACTTGGTTAGACATAAGCGATACGACAACTACTGCACCACCGTGTAATACGACAACTACTGCACCACCGTGTAATACTAATGTTGTTAAAAAAAATATATATATCATTATTTTCCTGAGTGAATTTTGAAGAGTTCTGTGCACCTACACAAAAATATTTGTTTGGATTATTGTTCAAGTTTAGCTGTGAATTTTTTATATACTCACGACTGGGATATTATCAAAATACAGTTCACCAGTCAATAGAATTCCTTTCAAGATATGATTTACTATTTCCATTAATATGAATTTTTACATATTAAGTAGCAAGGGGGCCGTAGCTTCCTCGCCTTTGAAATATAACACATTAACAAAAACCCTCACTGAACCACATTTGATTTTAGCAGGAACGAACCAGTAGACGCAGGCTTTGATTATATCGTATATAAGTGAGGGGTTTGTTCCTGGTATAATCAGACATTCTTCACAGATGGTTTTTGTCAATCCGTCATTCGCCAAAGTTGCAGAGGCTGCTGCCTTCTCGCTTTATAGCACATTCAGAGTAACAAGGTTAGTAAATCACACCTTTCAATGGATTTTAGTAAGTCGTGAGTTACCTAATAAACTAG
>CAUDMG010003158.1:1260000-1280000 GCA_958450375.1 Homarus gammarus | reverse complement strand
TCGAGACAAGCCCCAGGGATGAAGGAACGTGATTGGAACCTCCACAAGGGGATTAGGGAATCGGAACTGAGAAGTGTATTGGCGGCGTGACGTAGCTCAGAGGTCGGCTAACTAATTCTTCTTTTATTTTAAGCTGTTAGCGGTTTAAGGGCTACCCAAATATTCCTTTACACTCATTGGGGAATTACTACTAAACTCTTGTGACGGCGGCTACTTAGGGACAAGGAATGGCCTAACTGTCTCATTTTTCTTACTCTTCATTTGACTGAAATACATAAACTCAAATACTGAACAGTATACAGTATATTACATAAGATAATTTTGTAATCTAAATACTCATAATTTTAAATCACATAATGTGAATATACTACATTCTTTAAATATTACTAAATATAATGTGAACATTTGAATAAGGTTGGTAGGATAGAATAATAGAGTACTAAATAATTTGATAGCATTTAAAGACAACCTCTGTTCTGTCTGCAGCATAATTACTAGAGTTTTCTTAATTGAAAAGTTTTTCAAGTGTTGATCAAGAACTTCTTGATTCACCAAACTTACAGACACTTATATGAATTAGCTGTGCTGAGTCTCTCGCATTATATTGTTGTGATATATAACAAAGCTTACTACACAAGCTTCTGTATTTAAGTCTTGTCCGCCTTGGAAATATAATTAAATGGTAGAGAGATTTTAATTTGTCTGGGAAAATTCACTTGTTTTCTCCATGAACACCGCAGCCACCGCGTGTTCCTCTGCTAGATTCCCTCCCGGTATTTCACACTAAAATTTAAACTGATGTCATCTGTATCTCACTCCGTTGGTGCTTCCCTTATATCTGCGTTCCACCTTTGTGTAACTTATGAGTTTATTACGAGGCATAACTAACTATTTTTAAACTCGTTCAATAATTATCATATAGTAGTGTCAACACCTGACCACAGCTCCCCTAAAGTAAGAGTCAGTCGGTACCACGATCGAGATTTATTTTGGATCACTTGAAGATTAGACACCCCAGCTTATTTCACCTGGTATTAAAACACCCTAGTGCTAATCTAACCTAAAATATCCAAACCCAATCTAGTGTAACTTAACCCTACCCCCCCCCCCCCCCCCAGTAGGGTTAAGATGTCCGTCGAAAATCGTTTGCAATTTTACTTTCCTTTAAATATAACTTGGATCGACCACGGCTACTTTATAATGCTTATCCTAATAAACCTTGATATAATTTAAGTCAGGTGAAGTATATGAATGGTTAAGAGAACATCCATAAATAGAATGGTGTCGTGGTATACAATGGAGCCACTTGACCCAACCTACCCTTGACCTGACTTGAGGGGCGTGTGCCGAGGAGAGTCTCACAAGTGGTGTTTTGACAGACCCACTTTCGAGTACTTATTTGCTATAAACACCAACTACAAGCCCTTGATCACACAGGCTTCCCTCACGTATAAGGCTTCTCGTGCTTTACACCGGAAAATCTAGGTAATTGCTTTATGTGCTTTCAAATGAATTATATTAATTAAACAAGAAGCCTTTAGTCTAATTTGGTGGTAGTTCCATAGTGAAGAGGTTAAGGTTGTAGGTATAAGATTCCATATCTGACGTGGATCTTGGGGCAAATATGTATTCTGGGTGAGCGTGGTGGCTCAGGACAGTGTTTACACCACGGTTGACTCACCTGTTCGTAAATATTTATCGTGTCATGTCAGGTAGCGCGAGTACACTATTGTTATTTATTTGACCTTCGTCCTCCAGTGCTGCTGCTATCTTTATTCAAGATTTGTGTTATACGGTATATATATATATATATATATATATATAATATATATATATATATATATATATATATATATATATAATCACCATAACGTCAGCGCCTCACCAACGCGAGCAATAGAAAAAATATAGTCGACTGTACAGATGCATAATATAATAGCATCGAAACGCTTGTCGTACAATCACTTGCTACGATTACATAAACCAAAGGTGCACTGTGCACCATACGTGTTTACCAAGCCAAGAGTGTAAGTGCTCCCACACGTATACAACTGCTGGGTGCCGAACATACATAGATTATTACATGGTGTGTGAACTTCTACTTGTATGATGTCGCGCTCAGGTTTCTCTTGGCAATAACAGGTTGAAGTGGTGCTCTAGCCTGGAAAAATGCTTCCAGAATAATATTACAGGTCAAATACGCCCCAGTCCCTCCAAGGCCCCAACCTAACCTAACCGTAAGGATTGGGGTCCGCTTTAAGTCACTCATGTACACCGAGCACGACTGTTTCTCAATGTATACACACAGGCACCGGGAAGTAGTTTAATAAATACTGTGATGTTAAATAACGTAACTCTAGATATAAACAAACTGCAGTTTTGCTATTGATCTAATTGAAACATCAGAAACTACAAGAAAATTAGTTCAGTTGGGTATAGCTGAAAGTTCACACTTGTAAATTTAATCATGAGTATGGAAGTTCACACAGCCTCTTATATGTCACCTGAAATCCCCCCCCCCCCTCTCTCTCTCCCCCACACATCTTATTTCACCTGATGATTAAACATCCTAACGTTTCCTGGGGGAGTTTATTAAATTAGGTTAGGTTAGTTTTAAGGTGGTTAATCTTAAGGTAAAATAAGCTGAGGAGGACAAATCTTCAGGTGATCCCTTCTTATGTTCAACAGTCCGAGTCGGACCCCTCTGAACCAGTTGTCAGCTCGACGTAATTTCATCTTGACATTTGACTTAGTACTGTATCCTAAAACTGGCTGGGACTCACTCCTATGATCACTAACCCCTGTACTAATCTAATCTGTGCCGACTGACGGGGACTGATGCGCCCTGACTCACTCATTGACACAGTTGATTACAGTAATCTCACTCATGATAGGGGGAAACAAGCGATTTTTTTTGTCCCTGAACGGTGCAAATATTACGAAAATACCTTCAAGGGTGAATACAATAACCTACATAATACTGCCCTAATAAAAGTGTCCCAGTTCATTAATTTTGTTTTATTGAAATGCTTATTATGGAAATGTGTCAAGAGAGCGAGGTTTGTTTTATTGAAATGCTTAAAATAATAGACTTAGTGTCAGAGTGAATTTCCTTATTTAATTTGATTGTAAAGGCTAGGAAATGTGCCTAAATGCTTGATAAAATATGTCTTTGAAGTGTGTGTGTGAGAGAGAGAGAGAGAGAGTGTGAGTGTGAGTGTGAAGAGAGCGGGTTAAGAGCGCAGGTGGCAGGTTGTCCTCGTCAGCCCTTCGCACCTGCTCCTCCAACAGAGAGGAGCGGGATGACGATATAACGAGTTTTTCAAGAGGTGTCGCTGAGTGGCGCGTATTTTGACTTTGGGTACAATGTTTACAGGTAGCGTATATAAAGTTACTAATGGAGGCCGAATGGCGTCCTTCCTCCCGACACGTATTATGATTGGGATAACGAGGTCTGGGTTTGTTTATGTTACGGACTGGCTGGGTGAGATCGCTCATATGGGGCGTCACGTCGCAGGTCCTAATATACATGCTGTGTTTACCCAGCTTGTTCACCCTTTCATATCAGGACATTATTACTCCGACAGGGATTGGTGAATGATTTGTAAGTGACTGGACATGTGAATGAATGTCAGGGTGATGTTCTGTGATACACGGAGTAATCGAATAAGTGGTAACTGTTACACATCCGTACTTGGCATTTAAGAATCATTTGCAAGTGCCGGGAAATACGAATGAATGATAGGTCAGTCTTGAATTTTATTTGTTTTAATTTCCTTATATATTTTATACCTTTACACTACCGGCTCATGAGGTACATTGTTTTCAATTATCGTCCGGACATTACAACACTTTTGAGGTCACATGAAAATTAGCCCCCAACTTATTTCACCCTAAGATTAACCACCACCAAGTAGCGTTTGGGTGTTTAATCATCAGATGAAATAAGCTGGGGGCTAATTTTCAGGTAACCTCATCCTTGAAATAATATATTCCTGATCTTTCTCTTCACTTCTGACTTATGACCCGCGACTTTAAAAAATTCATCACTTATCTAATGCTTGAGCTTAGGTGAATATATTGGAAATTTAAAACCAGCTCAATAAAGAGGACAGTTCACCTATAAATGTTATCGTAAATTGAATCGATTTCAATTTTGTCAGTAAAGGGAATTATTTTTTATTTAAATTTTAGATTGGAAAATAATTAATAAGGGCCACGTACTTATTTCAATTCAATTGGTAATAAAAACTTAATTTTAAATATGATCTTAATTTGTTGTGGGTTTTAATTTCTTCGACAAAAAAAAAAAAAGCCGTTTTGTAGCAGCCGTGAGGGACAGTAAAAACAGATGAGGAATTTCTATCATAAGAAGTCCTAGAGGTGGTGTAGAAAACGGATGGTGCGAGAGGGAAGGAGGGAGGAGGAGGTACGAGGAGAAGAGAGGGGAACAAATAAATGGGCAAGGTGAAAAAGGAGGAGAGAAGCAAGACTAATTGGGGGAAAGCGAAATAAAAGGAGGAGGAAACAGAAGTTGCAAATAAGAGAGAAGAAAGAGGAGGAGAACTGACGAGCTTTTTGAGAGATGTATGACGATAAGAATGAGGACAGTAAATAGTAGGAAAAGTGTTAGGAAAATTAATTGGTAAACGAGAGGAAGAAGCAAGTCTAAAATATGAGAATGAGACGAGAAATAGTAGAGTGAGTGAGTGAAAGATAGTGATACGTACATGATATAAATTGACAAATGTAGGAATAGATATAAAAATAATGATAAACGATAGATTTGTGAATTAATATAATGACATTAATCGAAAGATAATGAGAGGTATATTGATTAGTAGAGATAACTCGAAACGTAATAGATTAATCGATAGACATTTAGATTAATATGGAGATAATGAGTGATGCAGATTAACAAACAGTTACAGTAAAGCATATATTTATACGAGTATTCGAATTAAATGAAGCAAAAATTGTTCCTCAATAAAGTTGAACACATGTGAACGAACGCGCGCGCGCGCGCGTGTGTGTAATAATAATAATAATAATAATAATAATAATAATAATAATAATAATAATAATTAACGGTTTATTGAAAGAGCTTGGCAGCCAGAAGGCTGAAAATATACAGTTACATATTTGAGGAATGGGTTTCGAATTACAAATAATATACGAGTAACATAAGTGATACAAATAAGATATATAATAACTAGATAGGGAAAAGCTCGAACTACAGTTCATTTCAACATAGTGACAGTGCAAGGAGTAGTGTCTACTGGGAGTGAATACACTGGTTTATTACAAGCTATTGATAATTTTTACAATGGTTGGGACTGGGCTGTTCTTATAGCGATCAGTTCGTGTGTGTGTGAGAGTTCATATATTTCTAACGGATTTTTTTACATGAAATTCGGGACTCTTATCACCTCTTTTAATGCAACACTTTAACACGTTAAAATTCCAAGAATTATTGTTCCAAATAATAAGATAAGGAAAATAGTCACGAGAGGGCACTTTACAACACACATTTATACATTTTCATTTAGTCATATACGGGATGAGGGGCAGCTTATGGTCGTGACTACACAATCAACTGCACTATCACCTACACTACATCAACTACACTATCACTTTTAAGGGGGGGGGGGGGGGTCTTTCACCGCGGGGTAGTTAGGGGTGTTGGCCATGAGGGGAATGTTATTGTACTATAAGGCTCCTGACACCCCCTTCCTCCCTGGTCCCCCCACATTTATTTTCCTTTTAACCAAATCTAAAAGTTCCCTTTGTATACATGCCAAATTTCAGGTCTCTGGGCTTCATGGTCTTGGAGACTGACTGACTGAACACACACACACACACACGGCTCTTATGCTATTTAATTGAGTTTTGTTCTTTTGTTCTAGTTTTATGAATTGGTTTAATTGAAGAGTTGTACTGGTTGCTGGTGTTCACTTGTGAGTTGTTGGAGTTGTTAGTTGTTTATATTTTAAGTTACTGGTGCTATGGGTTACTGATGTTATGGGTTACAGATGTTATGAGGTATTGATGTTATGAGTTACTGATGTTATGAGTTACTGGTGTTATGAGTTAGTGATGTTATGAGTTACTGATGTTATGAGTTACTGATCTTATGAGTTACTGATGTTATGAGTTACTGGTGGTATGAGTTACTGGTGTTATGAGTTACTGGTGTTATGAGTTACTGATCTTATGAGTTATTGTTGTCACGAGTTTTGGGTGTTATGAGGTACTGGTGGTATGAGTTACTGGTGTTATGATTGATATACTGGTGTTGTAAGTTTCTAGTGTTGTGAGTTCGTAGGTTAAGAGTTACTGAACATTGAATATTATATGCTGTCTGCCATAGATGCCAGTCATAAATGGAGTGATGTAGACGCGTTCCCAGCCACAGGTGTGCTAGACAATTGTTGCATTTGCAATTGTGTGTACAAACTCAAATAAGAGAGGGAGCAACTGTTCATTGTGAACGAACTCTCTTGTGTTATATTGCACATGTTGTGGTCGACTGGTGTTGGGTGTTACATTTGGTAGTAGTTTTGAGGTAAGTGGTGTTTTGGCCACAAAAGCCGACGATTAGCGAGTGTAAGAATACAAGGCGGGGTAGAATTTACATAAGAACTGGTTGTCCCCACCTCCGCGAGGGCTATTCCCTTACCTAGGGAAAACTGGTTTACTATTTAGAAAACTTTCATTTTTCTGCATTTAATTTTTAAGACATTCCCGTTTTTTTATTTGCTCGTACTTGTTGAGGTACAGTAGTTTTATGTGAAGTATGCTACGAGACTTCTCTCTCTCTCTTAAATATACGTATTAAGGCATTAGTTTTTCGTTAGGCGTTTATTTGTGTCGGGAATTTTTCTTATAATATAATTTTAATGCTTGCTAGTAAATCCTTATTCGAGAACAGAACATGAAATTAAAAACTTGAAAATCGGGTTTGATGAAAATAGTGTGAAATAACGTAGGAAGTGAGAAAGAGAACAAGACGTCGAGGTTCTGACCATGTTTTTGGCGGGACATTTTAGGGCCGCTTATAATGGAGTGTCAAAGATAGTAGACGTGACGCGCGACCACCCGCACCTCTCTCTCTCTGTATTTTAGAACTATATTTAATTATTTACACTAATCCTCGATAGTTGTATATATCACATAGTGCAGTACAATACAATAATAAAACTATACATCAAATTGAAGTTTCCCGCGAGATTGATATTGACTCAAAAGTTGAAACAGTTTATCTCTGTACTTTGAATGCAAGACTGATCGACAGAAGTACTGTATTAATAGTTAGATAGTGGGTGAAACTTTTACAAAGAAACCGAATAGCAAGTTTTAACAGCATGAAATTTCAGAAAACAGCTCGAGTAGAGCGTGGTGGCCGTGGTACCATGGTGGCAGTGTCGCAGCAGACGTCGAGATGCAAGTCACAAAACGCTGGTAGCGCCCCATCACTCTTGCCTAATTACAGAATGCTAAACAATCCTCGACAAAGGATGGCCATTCCAAGGCAGCTGCTGCTTTTTTTGTATTTTTCTATATCCCGGGCTGGTGTGTTGCCTCAGCGTCTGCCATAATCAGTCTCGTCATTAACCCTACAATCACATTAACATTTTAAGAAAAAATGAGCACGTGAGGGAGAGTTGTGTGAGGCGGAGTCCGGGCATTGAGTTACGGTCGGGGCAGAGGTGTGAAGAGGAATGCACACTAGAGAAACCTGAAACCTGTTGTGTCACCCAGAGCGAAACTTGCCGAGTTGATGCCGCGTCCACTCGCCCACCCTTTTTACCCAATTTTATCAAAGATTTCATGTTTTTATTTACATTACTGGTTTTATTATATTTTATCAATGCTAACTATTATAAGGAGCAACCATAGCATATTATAAGTAATGAATAAAGTGACTAAGTTCCACCGTTGCCCCGCCGACTGAGGCTCACCGTTGGTAATGTGATATGTGCTGCCATCTTGCCCTGCCAGTCCGCACTAACACCTGACTAGCCACTTCCCCCAACCTTACCTGGCCAATCGCCGTCCATCTCGCCGTTCGAAATGCGCCCATATAGGAACATACCTCAGAGGTTAATTCATTATGTAGTCTGCAATGCATATACGCCCCTGTGGGCTGCCGTCACCGTAAGTATCAGTTTTCCTTGTCCCCAGACAACTCCTACGCTCTTTTGCTACTGTTTTGTTATTAAGGGATTACACACAAACAGCTGATCGTGCATGCACCACTGTTTCGCAGGTACACCCCACACCTGGACCACGGTTCCTTGTATACCATACCAGCATGTACCGTCACCCATTTGTAGGGTACAGCACTTGGGAGGTGCAGTCCAGGACGTTCCTCCAGTGTCGTACAAATGCATCGATGAAGCCTAGGGTAGACACAGCTCCTTACTACATATTTCCTATATCACATTCGTAGCCATGAGCTCAGCCGATGGTCTTATTATATTGCAGTCTATTGATGCCATTGTGTAAATTATTAATTATAATATTGGTATTTTATCACGGTCTATTATTAAACGAAATTGTGATGGTGTCTGTCCATATGGCTCAAGATCGTATGTACATTACCAGACTTATTGATAGCCACATAATTTTAGAATATATATATATATATATATATATATATATATATATATATATATATATATATATATATATTATATATATATATTATATATATATATAATATATATATATATTATATATATATATTATATATATATATATAATATATATATATAATTTGTGACCGTGAAAAACATCAAATGCTGAGCTTTTGAGTATTTGATTATTCAACATATTCCTAAATTCATTTGCATTTTTGTGAAT
Source organism: Homarus gammarus (assembly GCA_958450375.1). Taxonomy (NCBI): domain Eukaryota; kingdom Metazoa; phylum Arthropoda; class Malacostraca; order Decapoda; family Nephropidae; genus Homarus; species Homarus gammarus. The sequence continues at coordinate 1,271,135 of CAUDMG010003158.1, read as the reverse complement.
TAGCATAATTAGTGTAAGAGATACTGTGTAGTCTGGCATTTACATTATTGTACCCGTAGCGACTTTCGATGCAATTACTTCATCGAATCGTCTTGAATAACTAGCAGTACTGTGGATGATATCACTTGTGTCCCCGGTAATAATACCAGGAGACACGTTTGTCTAGCAGTGCAGGGCTGGGTGAGTGCGGCGGAAGGTTCTGCGGTGGTGTGCGGCCGCTGCTCGCTCACGTGCACTCTACGGGAATTACACACCCTTTGTTGTCACTCCTCTTTCTCATATGGCCATTTCCTTACTCTCCTGTACTCACTCTTTCACTCTGACACCCTCACTCACTCAGACATAGCCTCTGTTTCATGATGTGATAACTCATTCACTTGTACGATGAGTCACTAAATCATCTTTTGTGTCATGCTATTATTACTCTCACTCTCTGGAAGTGACACTCACTCATATGGTCACTCACGCCCATGGTTACTCTTTCTCCAGCGGTCATTCACTCAGCGAGACGCAACTTTTGTCACTTCTCGCTCATATTGTCTTGGGTGTGCCTGATATTTTACAAAACCAGTACCGGGATTATTAATGGCTGGTGTATTGATGAATATATTTAAGTAATAACACTAAAATTCCTTAAAACAACTTTGAAAAATAAATGTATGAATGTATAATTTTAAGGATATTTCTGTAGATGTATTATACAGTATATGTATTTATACAGTATATTTTTATGATTATTGTATTCCCCTTCAGTGCATAGTCTTCCATTTTTCTTTTTATTTGATTTATTATGACAGATTTCAGATTATAATTGTCTATATTTTATCATTTTTGTTTTGCATTGTGAATAATTTTTTATCCTCATTGGTGATGGATTATAAAGGTACCTGTAGCTATTTTTATTTATATCTTACGTATGATAACTTTAATCAAGTGTTTGTAAATGTTTTTGTCTTTGAAAAATAACAAGTGAACTGGAACCTTGAATATTATTATATTTAATTATTCTCTTTTTTTCACTGTTATTATTATTTTATATTATTCCGTAGTTTTGCAATTATTTTATATTTTCAAAATTTTTTGTGTATTATTATTATTTTTATTAATATTTTTATTATTATTATTATTATTGCTGTAGTTTTTATTATTATTATTATTATTTTTATTATTATTTTTATTATTATTATTATTATTACTGTAGTTTTTATTATTATTATTATTATTATTATTATTTATAGCTTTAGGCAAAGTACAACGATAATAGTATTAATGGGATTTTTAGGGTTTGTATTTCTTACTGTAACAGCATTGTGATTATTTTTTGGAATTTTTGTAATATTACTAGTTTTTGTATTTGAATTTATTATTGTAATTGGTTTCACCTTTTTATTATTTTTTTTATTATATTTGGATTTATTAGTATCAATAGTATCTTCAGGTTATTATATATACAGTAGATATATTTTAAATGTTTGTGGTCTAATATTTTTTAATAATAATATTAACAATACTGATTTAAAGAAAATAAAGAAGAAATTTTTATATTCAGGGAACAGAAAATCAGACAACACTCCTCATAGAAAACGTGTTTATTATTATTATTTGTTTTTTCAGTATGAATGTCGTTAAATATGTACACAACTTCCACGTATAACTAATCTACAGGTCAAGTTAGGTTATCCTTGACAAAGTTACGTAACAACGGACACAAGAGTAGCTACAACAGCCAATCCTGAGGAGGTCACATCTGGAGTCACATATCTGGATAACTTGCTACCCAAGGGAGAAAGAAGAACCACTGTGTCACTCGAGTTTATCCAACGTCAACTTTCAGTTAGGGTTTAATGCAGCTTATTGTCGTCCTCCTCTTCTGCTTCTTCGTCAGGAGGGAATAAACTTTCTTTGAAAACAAAAAATCACTGAAAGCTTTAGGGGCGTTCGAATTCTAGACTCGCTGTCGTTTTCATGAAAGAAGTGATGTTGTCCAGCCAACGGTCATTGGCTGAGGCCGGATAGCACTTGTGTCCAGGTATCATTCGCCAGTCATCAGAATTTCTCACAACTTAATAGTTTTTTAATATTATTTTCGCGAATTATGTCAGAATTCGAAGTGCATTGGATTGCTCATGAACATACAAGTGACACTGCGTATACGCCTAATGCATTTATTTCTAATCTAGTTTTGGTCAGAGTTATGTACAGTCGCCCCATCGCGAAAATGGCAGGTGAATATAATTTGGACTAATCTAAAAATACATAATTAGTAGTTTTTTTTATTTTAACGAGTAGTCAACTAATATGTTGGACACAAATAAAAACCTGTGTGTGGATTTGACAGCTGAGTGGTGAGTGAGTGAGTGAGTGAGTGAGAGTGTGAGACATTTGGGACAAGAGATGCATGATGGTGGGCGTTGGTGTGTCCTTCCCTCCCTCCTACCATCCACCGCTAATCCTCCATGGTACCTGACCAAAGTCTTACCGAGATGTTTTCAGACAATCTTATTTGCAATAAGGTGCGAATCTTTTACATAATAACAATAACGGATACATAATTCTTACAGATTTATAATTGTAAGTTGTAGAAATGTAATATTTATAATAGAGGTAACTCAACTTCCAGACCATTACGTATGCAAGAGGTGTTGTAACTTACAGAAATTAACAAAGCAAATAAAAAAATAATAATAACTTGACACAAAAATAATTACATTTACAAATGAGACTCTTAGATCATATGTTTTTAGACATGGGAGACAGTGGAGGTGGGTGACGCTAATACCAGAAGGTGCGTGGGTTGAGGCAATCAACTGCTTATAAAAAAACATAGCGAAATTCATCATTAATAACATTTTGAAAAAGTCTGCCCGAAAAAAGAGCGGGTTTGGCACATAGGGATCATTACACAGGTAGAATGGAGTTATTCTTATGTTTATTTTTAGTGTTGGTTTACAGCAGCTGTTTAGTGGTGGCAGCCGCTGTAATTCATTAACAGAGAGATGCTGTGCCTTAGCCTGAAACTGTTATTATTATCATTATTATTATTATTATTATATTATTATATTAATATTATCATCACTTTACCAGAAAAGTACATTACATTTTACTATTGCCTTCCAAGTCAGTTAGTGCTTATGAAACACAGTATAGATGATTTTACATAAAAAATATAGTTCACGTATCATGCTGAAAAATAAGTACACAAAGCACATATTGGCATTCAGGACAGCATCTCGTGACGTCCCACATTGATGACGTCGCCATCACGGACTGATGATGTACAATAATTGAGGCCTCACTATCACTGAAATGCTGAAGTTGATTAATAATGGAAAAGGTTTAACATTTGTCCCTAAATTCCCATTTCACTTTTAATGGTTAGTCCTTGTCTATTCTATACAGCAGTATGATGGGACAAGCAATATCCACCCTTAGTTTGTAGTGACATGAAGGTCATATTTTGTCTGTGGTGTGCAATGACACAGAAAAACCAAGTGAAAATAATGAGGAGACAGTAAGCAGTGAAAATACAAATGTAAGAATGAAAATCGCTTGTCTTGAGTGACAACGTTTGCAAAGTGGATAGACTGGGGTATCTACCGGCCATTGTAAATAATATAAATCCTCTTTTATATACTTTCGAAAAATAAAATCAAGTCGCTCTGAACAATACCAAACCACATGAGTGATCCGAACACTTGTAGAATTAACACCAGTACATCTGTTACATAATATTCCAAGAATCACTTATTAATCTTATGTCAAGTTGAGACTGATTCAGCCCTTCAAGAATGACGTCATAGATGATCGATGATTGGTCTCTGTGCTCATCAACAAGCCAATCATCCGAGTGGTGGTTTGACGTCACTGATCAAGTCGTGAATACACCTGATTCAAAGTTTAGTTCCATTGTACAGCCAGTAATTCGGCGGTGTCAGCACTTTAGGGTTGTCAGTACTGTACGGATGTGTTAGTAATATATATTTGTGTCAGCACTATTTTTGTCAGAATTTTAAAACTGGTTTTGTTTACACCAATAATGTGTGTGCGCTCTAATATTGTCAGCACTGTATTGTTGTGTCAGTACTGCAAGGTTTTCAGCACTGGTTATATCAGCACTAAGGCTGTCGGCATTATATGGTTGTCAGCACTATGATTTTATTAGTACTGTAAGGTTGTCAGTACTGTAAGATTGTGTCAGCACTGTAAGGTTGTCAACACTATGGTTGTGTCAGCGACCGCTGAAAGATGATGGTGAGGATGGTGAGGGTGATGCTACGAGGGCGAGAACCATACGTAAACTTCCTTCGGTGCGTTCACTTGGCTCCTGTGTTACGTGCGTTCACTCCATTTTTGTTTTCCTGTTCAGAACACCGTCAGCAGGTGGCGTCAGCTTGGCTCACTAGTCCCTAAGGTACACTAGCTGACACTGAGCATGTCCTTATAGTCTCATCACAAATATTTTCAAGTAAATTGCACTCCAGGTTCAATTATACGTACGGAATTACTTTTTTAATTATTTATTATAACAATAGTGCAGCCGTTTCTTTGAGCTACGTCAACGTATATATATCACAGACAATAATATTCAGTATTAATATTACTCTTCGTCGGTTTCTTAAAATTAATCGTAACCTAAATTCTAAAGATTTACAAAATTAAACGAAAACTTGATAAGTTGCCGTGTGCATTGCCAGGGCGTTGTCCACCTTTTATTATTTACTTTTTACAGCAACAACTTCAACTGCGTCGAAGAATAAGACGAAAAAAATAATCGCTCAGTTAAATACGCGTCGAAGGTCATGGCACACACTGTCCTTTGGAGTAACACTCGGGTGGCATTGACTGGGAGGGCGCCCTGCGGCACCAGCTGGCTCCTTCACTGTCTGAGTGCCATCCCCGCTGCACTGAGTGGTGGCACTGATGCTACACAAATGCTCACTGTGCCTGTTAGTCAGCGTCCACCACATAAACACACGCTGTGCTACATTGATCATTTCAGCAACTTTGGTGTCACTGCTAATGCACCGTTGACCAGAGTAGCTAGAAACAGCTCTTGGGTTACAACTGGGGTGAGTTCCAGGGTGACATTGTATGCAGCTGGAGGCCTCCGCCAAGGTCAGTAATACAGCTGTCGCGCCTGTGTCGCTGTTCGACTATTTTCCTCTCGCTGTGATGAGCGCTGGTGGTGTTCCGAGAAGGTAGGGAGCACAAGCAAGCAGGAAAGGCGAGGCGCCTCGGTGGTGAAGGTGGAGGTGGTGGGGGCCCGCGGTGGGAGCGGTGATGGAGGTGTGTGTGTGGGATGGGCTGGCGGCTGCTGGGCCAGTCGGGCCCGCTCCTGCTGCCCGCCTCTCTCTACTGGACGTGGGCTAGTGTGATCCTGTGACGCCCTTGGTGCTTGATGGCGTGGGTGGGAGGGGCGGCATCCCCCCCGCCCCGGGCCTGGCTGTGCCCCTCGGGGATCCCTGCGGCTGACCAACACGTCTCATTTGACTCACAAACGAGACGGTTCACAATGATGGATCCCCGCTCGGCCGCTCCTGCCTCCGCTGCCACTCCCGCCTCCTCCCCCTTCTACTCCTGCTGCCACCCCTTCTGCTGCTGCTGTCCTTGCCTGTTACTTCTGTCCCTGCTTCCTACTGCTGCAGGAGACAATCTTGCATGTCGCCCTCCAGCAGGAGTGTGCCCCCCATCGCGCCGCCCCAAACACTGGGATCAACAGCCTGTGAAAATAATAATATTTATTAATATTTGAATCACTACGTAATGACACACACACACACACACACACACCAGCGTCTAAAACACAACCAAGCATCCGTCGGTCACACTTGGGGTTTGGCCTTCAACTATCCCCTTCCAACTGTCCGTCCGTCCACTCGTCACAGTCAGTGGCGGCGCGGTGTTGGTCGCCCATTAATAATCCCCAAACATTCGGTTTTTCCTTGTGATGGATCAGTTGAACAAACACAGGTTGATGGCTCTCCGTAGAAATTAGCTTAACCTTTTAATACAAACTAAACCACTACGCCAGCTGGCCAATCACAAGCTTGTGCCTTAACAATAGCCTCAACACTGATGTAAATGACAGGCTTTAACGCAGTATTCCTAGAACGACAGCCCACTGAAGGTTGCTGAACCTTAAGTTGCACTTTTAGGAGAATTTACTAAGAAAACCATTTTTTTTAACCATGCATTATGATTTATGGTGATAATTTAGAATAATAAAACATTGGTACTTTTTATATCATCGTAATGAAATTCCGATGAACACCCCTCCTCCTCCTTATTGTGAAATTGAAATGACGGGAATTACAGAGGACATGATGTGAAAAACAAGGTAATTTAATCACTTATAATTAAAGTGACGACTATTCATGCAGGAAGTTGTAACTAACATAACATATTACCACCTGTTGGTAATTACTGTCATCGCAGGTACCATCACATGTCCACATAGCAGCAGCAGTACGACGGGTTGTGCTGTATCACACACACACACCGCTACCACCCAACCAACCTACGGCCATCCACAAATATTCCGTAGTGTGATTGTGTGTATCTGTTTTTATTTCCATATTTGTTTATGTTTGTATTATGTTTGTGCAGATGTGTGTCTGTGTGGGAGGGAGGGAGATGTTTCTCACAGTCATCTTGTAGAACCTCGTGCAGGCATCACGGTTATGAAGCACTGAGAGGGAGGAACCCGAGGAGCTCCCCTTTATTGGAACACCGTGAGACCATCAATTATGGAGCACTGTAAGTGGGAGGAATCTAAGAGCCCATCCCTTTAATGGAACGCCTTGAGACCATCAGTTATGGAGCACCATTAGAAAAAATTATGGAGCACCCGTTTAACGGAATCTCCTGGCGCCGTCGCTATAATGGAGCACCATGGAGTAAACCCACGGAGCATATACCCCTTACCACCCCTTGAATAGTAGACTTTGTGTGGTGGAACAGTTGTGAAAGTGAAACCCGCAGTGGAATCCCCCTACCGTGAAGAGAGTGTGTGTGTGTGAGAGACCAAGTGACCCAGGCCAGACCCAACTATCATACCAAGTGACAGAAACACACACCGCCGCTCTCTCTCTCTCTCTCTCTCTCTCTCTCTCTCTCTCTCTCTCTCTCTCTCTCTCTCTCTCCTTTCACTGAAACAGCACAAGTACCGCATGAATATAAATCATTATACATCGATATCATTAAAATAAGAACCGAGGAAAAAAAAATGTGTGTGTGTGTGTGTGGAGGGTATTTTCGTGAAGCGCAACCTAAATGAACAATAAAACAAGTACAGCACCTGAGGCAAAAGTACCACTCGTCGCCTCCCTCAACCACCGCTGTCATCCCTCCCTCCCTCCCTCTCCCCTACCAAACCCTCCCTCACCTTCCTTCCCTGCCTCGGCTACCTTCCCTCCCTCATCTACTACCTTCATTCCTCACTTACCCTCCCTCCCCCCTTCCTCCCTCCTACCTTCCGTCCGTCCCTCCTTTACTTTCTACCACCCACTTTCCATTTCACCTACTGCCCTTCATTCACCCATCTCTCACCCACCTTCCTTCCGGCCATATTCTGCATCCATTATTCCCTTTCCTTCTCGTTCCTTCCACCCTCCGTCCTCACCCACCATTCTTTCCTACCTCCCTTTCACCATCAACTACCATACCTCATTTCATCTATCCTTCCTACCTACCATCATCCCCACTCACCCTCTCACCCTACCTACCATACCTCTCCCACCATCACCCCACTGACCATTTTTCACCCTCCCACCTCCTTCCCTCCCTTACACATCCTCTTCCACTCACCTTTCCTCCCATCATTATCCCCACCCAACCTCCCACTATCACTCTACCTCCCATCCCTTCCCTCTCACCATCACCCCAATCTACCATCCTTCACCGGCCCTCTCCTCCCCTCCCATCATGAGGGACCACAGCCCACGCTTCCTAGCCCGGAGCTTATTGTATTTATTACACTTTCCCGGGTGATAATAAATGTTATAATGATTCCTCTTCATTACAGTCCCAGCTAATATTGCTGATGACTGGAAGACAAGATATGGCTGGGGGAGTTAAGAGGTGCGCCCACCTCTTGAGACACATCTGAGACTGCCGCCACACGCACCCGTTTACGGTCTCGATAATGCCTGCAAATGACGTCGCGGCCAGGAATCACAATATACAAATAATTTCGTATAATGACCTTTTATTACAGCCCTCACCTCTAAAAACAATTATACCCAGAGTTTATATAGTTGAGTAGGCAGTGGACGTTCCCATAATGCAACGCTCTGCCCCTTAAGACACCGTTCGAGGGAGTGGGGGAGGGCGGAGTCCCGTCCGAGGCAATCTGAACCCGGCCGCTAAAGATGGCGGGTCCGATAACTCATTTCTTCAATCAAAGTGGCTGTATTACTCCCGAGCTCTGTTTATTTTTCAAAGTGAGCTCACAGTCGGTGCTTAGAGAGGCGTCTCACCCGGCCTCACACTCCCCCACCCTCATGTAGGTACTTGTTATGCCTTAATTGTGTGCTAGAAACATCACTCTTATTTTTGCCCCCAAACTCTCACAAAATTTCTGTTTATATACCACTACATCGATCAACATTTAAATAAAGAATGGCTTAATTTGCATGGTGTGTCCTGTATTATAATTCAGCTATGTAATGTATGCAGTAATACTTTAAGTAGTAAGAAAATATAGTAAATCAATTGCAGATGAGAGGCTAAATATAGATTTTTTATAAGCATCCGCATATTTTTTCTTCAACAGTTTTACGTCAGCATACGTAATCCTTATTGGGTGGACTCTTTAGTTAAACAGATCACATGTTTATAGCGCACAGAAGCTATCGCCTGCTTCCATGACCATGACCAATTGTTGAAAGCATTAATGAACGTCAGAGGGCGCGGCGGCTGGGCTAAGCTGAGTTTAATTGTCCTGGAGCAACCCAAGTTCAGCGTGCGTCACTATCACAGGGTCTTGGCGCTTCTATACCAAGTGTTGACGTGGTGTTGACTTGTTATATAATTATACTGTAGATCTATATGATTTACTGTCAGCCCGAAACTTAGCTATAGGTCCTTAACAATAAATGACAAACTCGTACTGTCAGCACTAACCTTTGTCACAGGACATTAACGGCCGTATAATGGTATGTTGTTGTAGCGTTAGTCTTTTGTCGGCGAGTTTATTACCATAGAGCCATAGTGGCGATGAATGGTAAAGGGATAATGTGACTACTGTGTACCTATATATTCACAACTCTAATAAGTGGACTAAAACCAAAAGTTTTACATTTCAGCTTCACTGTTTTATAGTGAAGTGACTGAAACCAACATAGCGAGAATTTTATAGTAGCCGGGTATAATACAGTAAACAAATATAAAGGTAATACTACTACTACTAATAATAATAACAACAATCATCATCAAACATATCCCCCGCCGGTGTCTGTCAGTCGGCCATTTTCTATCTGATCCCAAAGCCAAGTACTGAGTATTATTGTCTCATCATCTAAATTTATGTTCAGTTTGATGCCAAAATCTCCAGTGGTTTCCGTACAGTGATTGCTTTGGAAGAATTGAGGACACAGATGAACGGACAGGCCAACGAACTATCGGACAGGTGCAAGGGGCGAGAAGACAGGTGTACGGACGGAGGGACGCACTGAACATGGATGGATGAATGGACGGACGGGAAGCAATCATACAGACCCCTTAAGGTGCGGTCACACCAAACGAGTCGAGTCCAGTCATTAGAGTCAATTGACTTGAGTCAAATTGAATCATTCCCGTCCACACAGAAAGAGACAAGTTTGTCAGTACCCTGCCAGACTTCAAGCGGTGTGGGCACATTATCTCTCGCGGAATTACATGTTCTGCTGTGGAATCGGTGACGTAGGAGGAGGAACCGAATCTGGGTACATGCAGTCAACAACAAAAGGACAGATTTTGGTGCTTTTGGTCATTTGTTTTCGAACCTACTGAACCATCGAAAATTCTTGTTGCTGGAACCATTAATTATTCTGAACAGGGGGATGGGGAAAGGAAGCTTCCTTTGAAAGGCTTCATGAATGTCAATCCTGATGTCCATTTTGTAAGCAGGCGCTTATTGCTTTATTATATGTAGTAAGCTCAATAAAAAAAAGTGGTCTGGATCAATTTCGTCGGAACTGCTCTTTTTAACTTAACTTCTTCAGTTCATTCTGGAAACGTAAGTCTATTTCGTCTGTATTAAGATACTTTTGCGAGCTTTCTTTTTAGATGTTAGAGAGCAGGACGCTTTCGAATCACGTAGAGTCACGACACGACTCGTTTGGTGTGACCGCACCCTTACATTAGTCATATGTCGGTTTTTTTTAGTTAGATACCACGTCTCAGCGTAACCAATCGCAGGTGTCGACAATCATTACAGATGTCAAGCATCATCACAGATGTCGGACATTACACGTGTCAGGCATCATCACAAGTGTTAGTTGATCCGGATCGTATATAGGTTGATGCGAGCCACCAGACAATTGTCAACTCAATCTAGTTATCAACAAGTGGCGAAATAATAACGTTAGAGGGCGGGTAATTGTAAGCCCAGGAGCAGTCTGTATCACCTGGTGAGGAGGGCCGTCAAGACCCCAGTCTCTCTTAGCACTTCTTCCAGGTCGCTCACTAACGCCACTGCTGACAGCCTCAACCACTTAATATAAGCGTCATTCGTAATCGCTATCACGAAAACACTAATTAATTGCGGTAAAATCGTCTTAAACAAAGGAACCCTCTATGCATAATTCATTAACGGGCAACCCCCTACTTTCCATACGGAGGAGGGAGTGGAATATTCAATTTATTTTAATTAAACTCTAGAGTTAGTTCTTTCCTCGCTAATCCCAGTTAATTTACGAGACGAGCACCTCGGGACCAGCTATTCTCAGGATCAGCGTCTCGCGGCAAGTTTTTCCTTAGGGAGACATTTTCGAATATTTTAATGTGACCGACATAAACTTGGACAAAGTGAGGAAAAATGCGAAAAATCCGCCTTGAGTTTGGCGAGTGTGGCCGCCGGTTATCAGACTATCGCCTCGCCGATCACCACCCAAACCCTGGGACAAGTGACCGGCATTTGAGAGCGGGACGTCCCT
>CAUDMG010003158.1:1152500-1255000 GCA_958450375.1 Homarus gammarus | reverse complement strand
GTGGGTACTGCTGCTGAGTGGGTGGGATGGTGGGTGGTAGGGGGAAGGTTGTGCCGCCCGCCAGCCACCCGCTGCCCGGCGCGCCGCCCACACCACCAGTGGGCGGGGGAGTCTTACACGCTGCTGTGTCAGCCAGGGACCAGATTTTGGGCTTAGCAGACGGTAGTGACACAGCACAGTCACTCTGAGAGGGAGATGGCGGAGCTATGTACAAAACTTATTTTGTTTAAATGTGTTGTATATCACACATTTGTTTAATATATCATTGTCAGTAATAATATCAGTACAAGAATTTCTAACTGATGTGTTGGCATCTATAGTATATACTTGAACTCAATAACACTTTTGGAAATTTGATAATTTAAAGATGATTTAAACAAATAAGTTCATCACACGCAAGGGAATCCTTGTTTAATTTATCTATAATTAACGTCAACAAATATGCAAACTACGATACTAGCAGCATACAACTAAAACAATAGAAAACTACAGTAGTTGTAATACTTTATAATAACTAAATATGAACACAGCCACAGTCGAGGCACTATTGCTGTTTACGTCTAACTAGTATATACATGGAAGCTGTCTTAGAAAAATGTATATCCACTGTCTGGCAAATTTTATTAGATATCGTGTTTATATTAGAACAGCAACATTGTCCTCACTGGCTGATATAAGAGGTCTCTCACAAGTAAGGACAATGTTACTGTTTTAATACCGTCGCACAATCATTCACGCAACCTCCACGAAATTATGTTTGGTTTGCTTAGGTTAGGATTAGTTGGGTTAAGTTTACTTTGGTTAGGTTTAGTTGGGTTAAGTTTGGTTAGGTTAGGCTGGGGATCTTAAGAATAACTCAAATTCACCTGTGCTCGAGGAACAACAGTGAGTAGAGAAATAAAGTGAAGTGTGGGGTTTTGTTTCTGTCAATTAGTTACAAGAAATACTTAAAAATAATCGACTTTTGGTAATTAGAAGCAAGTTCGATTTTATTTAGGTTTTGTTAACTTTGGTAATAATAATAATAATAATAATAATAGGAATAATAATCTAGGCATAACTAAGTGTGAAATTATTGCCGTTGTTGTATGTGAAGTATAATCGACTATAAAGTTATCGAATGAAAATATCACTGAAATTGTTCAGGTTAAGATGTATAGAGAATTATTAGTTATGGAATAATCGACGATGATAATGTCAAGCCAATAATAATAATTACCTTTGAAATTAGCTGTATAAAATATTTATAGAAGAAATTTTAATTGACATTTTTTAGGATATTATTGATATTAAAACACTAAATGGAGACGAAAAGCCATTGTATAGAAGAAAACAATTAATTTTTAAAGGTTAAGATAGAAAGAGGACATAAAGTGCAAGTTTTTAAATTTAATTAATTTGAACAGAACACCAAAAACATGCTAGATGGGATGTTATATCTAAAGCAGAACATTAAACTTAAGTTATTTAGGAAAAGTATGCACAGAAAAGCATTTTAACTTATTTAGGTAAAAAAAAAAGACAAAATATAGAGATACAGACCAACTATAACATGCAGAGGTAAAACACTTAAAGAATATGAAGTTGTTGAAGGTAATACCCACCATAAGGCTCACCTTCTCTCCCTTAGGGACAGTGAAGGGATTGGTGGAGTGGAGAGTAGGTGTGGGGGAGATGGTGGGGTGGAGGGCAGGCGCCGGGGAGATGGCCGCCGTCACCGCCTTGCTGTTGGCCACCACTCCTCCCTCACACGACTTGAGCTCCGTCTGACCCTCGCTGTCCTCCACCTTGGTCTCCGTCACTGTTGGAGATAAAGATGGAGATTGACTCGTGTGAAAGGGGCATTTTTTTTTTGCGTAATGTTTTTTTTATGTTTGTTGGTTCTTCCTCTGTGTTCAGTCTTCATCACTTTTGGAGGATAGTGAGCGTGAACAATATTAACAGGAAATGGACAATGTTAACTGAAGAAGTAACTAAAGATGTTTTTCATTGTTGACGGTGATGGGCATGACCGCTATGTGTTTCGGTATTAATATATACTTTGGGAAATGAGTCAAGTAGTTAACGTGGGAACAGTGATACAAAATAATGAGGTGTAGTATAACCCGGCGAACTTTTACTGTTGTTATACAGTACTTTGAACAAAAATATCCGGTAGTGAAACTTTTATAATAATCTAAATGAATTGATAACAAATTATATACTTTAACTTTTATGGCCCATATTAATCTGAAAAAATCGGGCGTATGAACTTTTTTAATCTAAATTAATAAAAACACGTGTGTATACAGTATATATATATATATATATATATATATATATATATATATATATATATATATATATATATATATATTACCACTGGGTTCAAAGTCAGCTGTGACGTTCACTGAGATAACTGCTGGGTTCAAACAGTCATCTGTGACGTTCACTGAGATAACTGCTGGGTTCAAACAGTTATCTGTGACGTTCACTGAGATAACTGTTGGGTTCAGACAGTCAGCTGTGACGTTCACTGAGATAACTGTTGGGTTCAAACAGTCAGCTGTGACGTTCACTGAGATAACTGCTGGGTTCAAACAGTCATCTGTGACGTTCACTGAGATAACTGTTGTGTTCAATCAGTCAACCGCTCCCTGTACGGTGTGCCCATCACCGCAGTAATACCAAAGAAGGCGGCCGCATAATGTACATATTCTTCTTGATTGCAATCAGGGTACAAAGCGGTTCCTTGTGTGAGTGTGTGTGTTGTAATATCATGCATTTTAAATTGTTTTAATAGTACCTCTACCTATAGTGTATACACGTTAGTATTAAGAGAAACCTTTCTTATAGAGACATGTGTGTTTTTGTGTGTAGTGTGCATGTGCGTATGATATATAATACTGTTGTATTGTATGTCAGCGTTTATTAATGTTACTGTTGTTGTTGTTGTTGGAGGTTTGTGGGGCCACAGGGTGAGGCTCCAGCAGTTACATGTTTGATGAAGTAACTGGTGAGGAGACGAGCGAGGCCACAGGAACCACCACCCGCAGGGTCTTGACAGCACGTGCTGTTGCTGACCATCATGTTTAATTTTATTCCTTGTTGTTATTGAATGTGTGTCTGAGAGAAGGAGCTGATGAAATGTGTAGTTTACAGTTTCTTAATGAGTAGCCTCCCACGCCTGCAGAGTGACTGTCACCGGGACACTATTGCACGTGTTGCAGAGGAAGATCTGTATACTGCGTCGTGTGTGCTAAAACTGATGCACACAGTTTTGTCAACCCTTGAAATATCCAACCATGTGTCACACAGACAAACTGTAGCGAAAACCTACACGACACGCGAAGGAACCCTCCCCATAAGTCTTCAGTAGTAACAAGCGTGACACATCACTTCAACACAAGTTTGAGAGACCAAAAAAAAAAAATAGTGTGTGAGAGTAAGTGTCTGGTGTGAGGGGAGGCGGCGTGGCCAGGCGAGGAGGGTAACACAAGCCCCGGGGTAAGGCAGTCAAAACACGGCTCATTCCTCGCTCGTTGACGGACGAACCTAATCTGTCCTCCCCCAGTGGTCGTCGACGCCACCCCGCCGCCACACTTTACCACACACGCTTGTTGACACTAGTCCCGCGTCTACCAGAGTATCTACCGTCTCCTGGACCCTCACTGATGCTGCCTAGTGCACACTGTACTTCTTCATCCTCTTACCTTATACCAGACACTTTACCTCGTCAGTATTTATACCCAAAACATGTATTTTTCCCTTTGTCATTATTAGTACCAACATGTAACCATGTATTTATCATGTACCTCTTATGTTAACGTCTTGTTATATACTCGTATTCTTATTCAAACATGTATTTAAGCATCGGTTATATTTTGACCATACACTGATGTGTCTGATTATTTATATATATATATATATATATATATATATATATATATATATATATATATATATATATATATATATATATATATATAACCATTTAAGTTGAATTATACAACTGATAGAAGACTTCTGCGACTAGCTTTGTTTACTTGTGAGAATGTTTCAACTTGGTTGAGTCTTAATTGCATATCATGTGACTCCTTAAAACCCAGTGTCTTCACAAAACATTATGTTGTTCTTGTTGTCTTCACGAAGCGCCGCAGGGTGTAGAAAAATTGGTGTAACATATGAATTATCTCCTTGATGGATTTTGTTTAGGTATTTAACTTTTTACTTGATAGTGGCGTTTTCTCCTAGATATATTGTATTACCGAAAGATACGGTTCTCACACCACTCTCTTGGTTAATGCTTTTAGTGTCAACTAATTTTTAATGAGGTGGGTAAATAAATATTGCTCGTGTTCAGATAATGAACACAGTTTCCGTCTGAAGTCTGGCTTGTCTTCCCAATGCACGTCTTCACCTGTCTCGTGTACTGTACTAATTGATATGATGATCCATAATATAGAAAGTTATATCATAATTTTTAATTTTTGTTCGACTATTGTAATTATTAACCTTTGTTACGCGCTTAAAGACCTTTCTTTTGTAATTTATTTAATTTGAAGAACTACATGTAAGTGACTTGTCATTAGTATACCCTTATCTGGAGAAATGTCAGTAGTACCCACCTGTTCCATGAGCGGGCGTGGAGAAAGGCGAGTTATTTTCCCCGTATAGTAAGACCCTAGACACAACTAACAACATATATAATCCTGGTGACTCCATCTTGAGAAACATAAGTGGCCCCGTGGACGGAAACCCAACCAGCTTTTATCATTATAATTATCACGGAATAATCTGTGTCGACATATCACACTTCCTCGTAACCCATTCGCCTGATGCAGTGTTTATTCTGTGTAAATCCGCGGGTGAAACTGGTGTGAGCCCAGCAGAATATTACACTAGATCTGTGAGGACCGCACACTTGTCAGGCGAGCCTTTAATCCCCCCTTGTTTACCTAGCTATGACACGGGATGGCTCTAGCCACCCCGGCGGGGGATGCCTCCACTCAGCTGCTGGTACTGGGAGGGGTGTGGAGGTCCTCATGTTGTTGTTGTTGCCTTCACTCAGCTGCTGGTACTGGGAGGGGTGTGGAGGTCCTCATGTTGTTGCCTCCACTCAGCTGCTGGTGATGGGGAGAGGTGTGGAGGTCCTCATGTTGTTGTTGCCTTCACTCAGCTGCTGGTGATGGGGAGAGGTGTGGAGGTCCTCATGTTGTTGTTGTTGCCTTCACTCAGCTGCTGGTGATGGGGAGAGGTGTGGAGGTCCTCATGTTGTTGTTGTTGCCTTCACTCAGCTGCTGGTGATGGGGAGAGGTGTGGAGGTCCTCATGTTGTTGTTGTTGCCTTCACTCAGCTGCTGGTGATGGGGAGAGGTGTGGAGGTCCTCATGTTGTTGTTGTTGCCTTCACTCAGCTGCTGGTGATGGGGAGAGGTGTGGAGGTCCTCATGTTGCATTTCTTGTTCCCATTCCTACCATCATTAAGCTGGCAGAGGTAACTAGCGAAACCGAGGCTTTCGTAGTTGGGTTTCCTTATTTTTTTACTTACTACGTATTTTTTTCTCTGCTGCACTAAGTGTGGAGGAAGTTATGACATAACACCGGTGTTGTTATTCGTCGTTGTCATCGTCGCCTGGTAAACAATGTACAGTTTTCAATACTAAGTTTTGTGTCTCATATAACTTATACATGGGAGCGTCTTGGTCTTCTGTCACCATGTATTAGTGTTACGACAGGGATGATGACGATGGCAGCTGTTAGTGTCTACATTGTTTTTGCTGACCTTCTTTTAGCTAAATTATTTTTATCTGTCCCGTAAAATTATTCATTAAGTCGTGTATATTGTGACGAAGCGTAGATATTTTGCCTTTGTCATGTCTCACACATAAGTACCGAGTAATGCCAGATAAGTTGGTAACAAACATTGATGTGTACAATGCTGTAAAATTCATTATAAACCTCTTGTTGCCACTAAGTCTTTATTAAACACTTGTGTACCAGTATGAAGGTAATGGCACTGGGCAGCATGGAGTAACAAACAGGACAAGTTTGCTTACATTCTGGGTCATTTATTTTGTTTCGAGACCACAAGTGGAGCCTCATTCCTCCTCAGAATAGCACAAATAAAACAAAACTTTTCTATAATCAGATGGGTGTTTAGATGTTAAGTAAGCCGCGGTGTATACGACAATTTCTCATGGACCAAATAAGCTTGTGTATCGTGCCCCGGCCCGCCGCGCCAAGCCAAACAGGGAAGCCTGAAACATGGCGAGCATAATCAAAACTGCTTCACCGAGGCTCCTTCACTGTCGGCAATGGATGGGTCTCTTAGATTCAGGAAATCCTGGCAACTTGCTGGGAGTGGGGAACAAGTGTCGAGCATACTTCACCGTCGGCTGCCTCGCCAATGCACGCTAAACTACCGCTCTCAGATGTGTCATTTGGCGCGCTTTACCCCTGTACTGCTGTCACCTCTATTTTTTTCTTGTTTTTTCGCGCACAGATTCAGAGCAAGTAAACTGATAGAGAAAACCTTTCAGGAAATAACTCATTGTCGCTTCTGTTTAACCCTCACTCGATCTAAGGCGGCCTGGCATACCGTCACATTAACGACCGGCTATAAATGCATCACTAACAAGTTGCTAACTAGCTCAATAAAACATATATAAAACTGTTTTTAATGGATGATCTGTGAGAGCTAGTCGCCGGATCCCCAAATTCTCATTATTTGCTCACGCCTCCGCCCAGCTGGTAGTCCATCTCCCTCACAAGACTTAAAACGTGTTTACTGCAACAAACATGGACGAGTGTTGTCTGGGTATGTGGGCGACGCCACCTTTTTACCCACTCACACATAAGCACCTTGTTGAAAAATTGGGAGCCCGGGTCATGATACGAGTACCCTGCGACGAGGCTTTTATTGAAGGGGGAGAGTGAGAGGCCAACAAAACCTGGGTATATGTTTCCACTCTCCGTTGGTGTATTTATGTTACTATTACAGTGTCTTGTGATGAAGTCTTGAGGCACATGCATGTGACGAGGAAGTCTTATGCTAATTACCATACTTGAGGTGAGGGTGTCTGTGTATTACTATATATAATAAGGTTTATTTTATGTAATTCTTAACAGAGACATACTGGAAGATGCTTGCTTATGGCTCTCATGCAGAACAGGTCTTAGTATTAACATTTCGGATTAAACACCTTGTCCCTATCTGATGAGTTTATTTAAGTTATCGTTAGGGTGTTTAATCTTACTGTGAAATAGGCTATTGCCAATCTTAAGGTGATCCAATGTTTCTGGGTTTTATTCAAGAAGGTTTCAGCCGAGGAGTGCCTTAACCTAACCTAACCTACGCCTTTCCCCTCTCCCCCTTGCCCCACTTCCCCTTACCCCCACTTCCCCTTACCCCTCTCCCCACGCCTCCCCTTCCTTTGCTCACTCCGCAGCGATAATCATCAATTTCTCGGCTTCTATTGGTTGTTCCCAGCGTTCCGTTAAACCTTTGTTTAGTTGTAGTAAAGACTAAAATTATTTCTTTACATCAACACCCTAATCTCAACAATGTTTGGTCGTAAAAAATCTGATCCCTACAAAAAGATACAGAAAATCGTAGGAGCTGAACACACTAGGCGAGATTTTTGTGGTTGATTCAAGTGAAGTTCCCGGAGAAAAAAAAAAAACAACCCGGGTGTGGACAGAAAATGGGCGGAGGTACACACGGAGAAAACAGATGTGGACAGAAAGTAGACTGATCAACCCAACAAACAGATAGGAACAGAAAACAGACGGAGAGACAGCAAACAGATGTGGACAGAAAGTAGACTGAGTGACACAACAAACAGATAGGAACAGAAAACAGACGGAGAGACAGCAAACAGATGTGGACAGAAAGTAGACTGAGTGACACAACAAACAGATAGGAACAGAAAACAGACGGAGAGACAGCAAACAGATGTGGACAGAAAGTAGACTGAGTGACACAACAAACAGATGTGGACAGAAAACAAACTGA
The DNA here is from genome assembly GCA_958450375.1 of Homarus gammarus. NCBI lineage: Eukaryota > Metazoa > Arthropoda > Malacostraca > Decapoda > Nephropidae > Homarus > Homarus gammarus. The sequence continues at coordinate 1,247,006 of CAUDMG010003158.1, read as the reverse complement.
GCCACGCGCAAAATACAATAGTTTTATATTTTTCTCCCTTTTTACATTATTTACACTCAAGATATGTAAACAAGACAGAAGAACATTCAACACACTGCTCATTTACAATAGACGATTTTTTTCTCGTACGTTTTTTTTTACATTAAGTCACACAACATCAAGCTCCTAGTAGGTCTTCACGATGAGATTTAACTGACCAATAGAACAGATGTGTGTGTGTGTCAGTGTGTCAGTCGGTAGCAATAATAAGTGGGATATTTACTGTATTTACCAATTCTAGTGCTGGTAGGTGTCAAGAGAACTAACTACATGTTATTTTATTTTTATTCGACGATTCCATTAGCCTTTACGTCTTGTGTCTCTCTAACCTTATTTGATAATGTTTTAAGAAGTTTATAATAATAATACAGGAACGAGATTACGAGAAAAACCATTAATGAAAAAAAATGGTTTATTTCTTTTCAATTATTTATTTCGTTATATTCTACAGGTTTATTTTTTTTTTAGTACTCTGTATTGTATGAGTACATTTGTGGGTTAGGTACTCTATTGTATGAGTACATTTGTGGGTTAGGTACTCTATTGTATGAGTACATTTGTGGGTTAGGTACTCTGAATTGTATGAGTACCTTTGTGGGTTGGGTACTCTGTATTGTATGAGTACCTTTGTGGGATGGGCACACTGTATTGTATGAGTACTTTGTGAGTTGGGTACACTGTATTGTATGAGTACTTTGTGAGTTGGGTACACTGTATTGTATGAGTACCTTTGTGGGATGGGCACACTGTATTGTATGAGTACTTTGTGAGTTGGGTACACTGTATTGTATGAGTACCTTTGTGGGTTGGGTACACTGTATTGTATGAGTACCTTTGTGGGTTGGGTACACTGTATTGTATGAGTACCTTTGTGGGTTGTTAGGGTGTGTGTGTGTGATGCTCCTTTTGTATGGGAGAATTAATGAGTCTTGACGTCACATCAACTCCGTATAATTCAAGATTTTATGAGGTCTCTGGTGAATCATTTATAAGGTAATCCCTTTATAAAGCCACACTATCATACAATAACCCCCCCTTATAAAGCCACACCATCAGATATAGTAACACCCCCCCTTATTAGCCACACCACTAGATACAGTAACCCCCCTTTATAAAGCCACACCATCAGATACAGTAACCCCCCCTTATAAAGCCACACCATCATACAGTAACCCCCTTTAAAAACCACACCATGAAATGCAATAATCCTCTCCCTTACAAAAACCACACCATATACAGAGACCCCCCTTATAAAGATACAGGAAGAACGCACGCCTCATCACCAAGCACCAGAAGCATTAATGTACTTTCAACCTGTTGCTTTGTTGACCCTGTTCATCAATCGCTCGTTAGGGACAATTTATTTATTAATTTTAATATTATTGTTTATTATATTTTTTTAAAGAATTTCCATCCCCTTTTAAATTTCTTCCTTCTCATTTTTGTCTTATTCTTCAAAAAAAAAAAAAAAAAAAAAAAAATATGAAAACAGGTGAAAAAAAAAGCTATCTTATTAAGTGGCATATATATCTTATTGGTCATGTCCAGCTAATGGGATGTCCAAGTTCCCTCAGCCACGGTTACCTAATTATCTATAAGCAGGTCCGTGTGAAGTGTAGCTTACAACACTCCCCAGATGCAATTAGGGATTAGTTAGGGTGGGGGGGGGGGAGGAGTAGCATAGTTAGGGGAGGGGGTGGGGGTGCTCTGAGCGTAGTAGGTACAGTAAGTGTGATGTGGTTGACCTGGTTTGGTTAGTGTGGGTTTATAGGGTGTGGTTGTGTGAGTTTACAGGATGTGGTTTTGTTGAATTGATATGGTTAGTGTAGTGTGGTTGACTTGATATAGTTAGTGGAGTGTGGTTGACTTGATATGGTTAGTGGAGTGTGGTTGACTTGATATGGTTAGTGGAGTGTGGTTGACTTGATTTGGTTAGTGTGAGTTTACAGGGTGTAGCGTAGTTGACTTGGTTTGGTTTAGGTTCTCCTTTCTCTCCTATGTTGAGTGAATAATCATAGTTGGGTAGCGTTGACGTAGTTATCTAGGGTATCGTTGGCATAATAGTCTCCCTGCGTTGAGCTGTGTCTGCGTTTGACTAGACTACCGTATACGGATATCGTTGACGTGGTTATAATTATAGTCTCGTACGGCGTTGATTTGGGTGTCGTAGATGGATAGCGTTGACGTGGATAGAATGGGTGAATTTTTTATGGGTTTGTACTGCGTTGAGCTGACTTTCTTAGATATTGGTAACGTTGACATGAATATCCAGGGTATTCTGGCACCTATGGAAGGGGAAGGGAAGAGATTTGTTACCCTGTGAATTAATGGCGTTGAATTAGAAACAGGGGTGCTGGTGGCGTTGGCTTATTTGTTCTCCTGTTAATGGGACTGAACTGGCTGCGTTAAATTGTCGTGCGTTGAGTTGGCTACACTGATTACTTCAAGCGCTGATTTGCCTGGCGTAACCTATGCCGTTGAATTGTCTGCCGTAGCATTACAGCAAATCGTTGTGTGGCTTAATAATTCAAATGTTGGGTTACTTGGTTACCACATTTATTCATAATCATTTAATTTGGCTGACCAAGAACTCACAACATCGTCTAAGTTTGTTATTTATATAAACGTGAAATCGGTTAATAGGCCACAGGAGGTCGCTTTTATGGCACGGTGTCACGTAGGAGGTGGTGTGGCGCCTGGGTGAGTCTGGGTGCCCTCAGGGGTGCCACCGTAGAGCCGATTTAAGTGCCTGATCCTTGTCGGCACTCAACACCAAGCTGGCTAATCTGACAACTTAACTGCCTTCGCTTCTTGCTACATTGACCACCTCTAGAAACTCATCTTAAATGCGCCAGAAATCTTAGGGATCCGCCGAAGATCTTGAAGAGGAACATTCCTTTTAATTTACGCGTATCACGTAAATGGATACATATTGGTTAAGATCGCCATACAAACTTACATTAATTCAGCATTTATATTGACTGTATAGATGCATAATGTACATACACAGTTCAGATGGACAAACAATGTACTTAATGCAGGCTTACAAACAATTGTAGACAGTTAATCGATCCGGCCAATGATAGCTCAACAAAGCCTAATTTACCCTTATAATTATTTTGCCATAATGCTTCCTTATAAGCTAGTTATCTCTCTCTCTCTCTCTCTCTCTCTCTCTCTCTCTCTCTCTCTCTCTCTCTCTCTCTCTCTCTCTCCAGAAACATCGAATACATGACGATTTCAATCTTACAAATTACCCATATAAATTCTAGAAATAACCTTTTAATATATATATATATATATATATATATATATATATATATATATATATATATATATATACACCTTTCTTTTGTCATGGCGTGCGATGTTATGTGAATTCCTGGCGGGTGTTAGGAGGAATCTTAGCACGCGTTCAATCTCGCGCATCTAGCAAAACAACACAACCTTTATGGGTGATTAGGATTGTGGCGTCTTGAGCCCAGCCTAACTTGCAGTTCACCCTACGAATTGCGTGTGTGTGTGTGCGCGCGTGCGTGCGTGCGTGTGTGTGTGTGTATAATAATAATAATAATAATAATAATAATTAACGGTTTATGAAAAGAGCTGGGCAGCCAGACGGCGAAAAATACAGTACATATTGGGGAATGGGTTACGAATTACAAATAATATACAAGTAAACATAAGTGACACAAATAAGACATATAATAACTTAGAGGGGGAAAAAGCTCAAATAAAGTTCATTTTCAACATAGTGACAGTGTTACAGTATTACAAGTTATGATAATTATACAATGGTGAGGACTGGGCCTGTTCTTATAGCGATCAGTTCGTGCACGTAGGGCTGGATGCGGTTTTGTGGTTTGTCGCACAGCAATGCTCGGACAAGGGATCTCAGGTGGTAGTAGGAGCCGGTGCGGGGATGGTGTAGAAGCTTTTTCACCAAATTTGCAGATTGAGGTCGTGGTGATGGTCAGTGAGAGTCGAAAGGGTCAGTGTGTTGCAGCGCATCTTGATATGTGGAGTAGGGGGGGAAGAAGCATAATCTTTGCATGCCTCTTGCACTTTTTCTAGGTGTTATACAGTTGTGTGGCATTTAGGGAGCAAGACCCAGGTGGGGGAGGCCATAGGTGAGCTTGGGAAGTATCGAATGTTGGTAAACACTGAGGAGCTCGTGTGCAGGAAATCCGGGACTTGAGTCGCCGGAGGAGATGGAGACGGAAACTGGAGGATTGACAACTTCATTGAAGTGTGGTTTCCCATTTAGTTTGTTGTCCTATGGTGACGCCGAGGAGCTTCGTGGAATCTACAACCTGGGAGTGTGTTCGGACCATAGAGTAATGGAAGGACGGTGGACAAGTGGAGGAGAGGTTGTGTGCATAACATGGTCTTGGTCCCATGGTGATGGTGACATGGTTTGTTGGTGGCCAGTTTTGGAGACTGTTCAATAAATACTGAAGGGCGGTATAGTTGGGAGCAGAATTGTGGACGCTGATCCCAATGGTGGAGTCGTCGACATATTTCCAGCGAGCAGGGGTTTCTCTTAGGGCATCATTGATGAGTGTGCGTGCGTGCACAACCCTGTGATATTGTATTACTGAATGGGTGTGACAAACAGTTCGAAGCTGTATTCAACAAAAGCTTCAGGAAAGAATACAAAGCGGAAATATTTACTCCTTGTTAGCTGTTTGAGACAAAATTGTAAGAGGACTTAACTATTCGTTTTTGTAGTAGAACCAAGACTAATTAGATTCTTTGGAGTAAAGAATTGTATGGAAAAACTGGTCGAGAAGTATGTACAATACGTGAAGGAATTGGTAACTTAAGATTATTGTTGGGTTAGAGGGAATTGTTTATTTATTTTTTCATTAATTATTGGGGGAATTGTCTCAGAACAACAAACCCATTCATTTTTATTTCATATTTTTGCTTGATGTTTAAAAATTCATATTATTTTTTTTTACGCCACAGTACGCTTACAACTGACCTACAATGCCAGGCTGGCTGAGTCTCCGTGTACACTCCTACGATGACGTTGTTAACTATAGTCATTGTCTTCAGTACATCGCAAGAGGTGGTGTTAACGAGAGTGTTCAGTACGAGGTTAAACCCCCAGACTCCTTCACGCCGGTGTTGTCGTTGTGTCTGGCGGTGTTATGACGGCGACAAACATGTAGACGAGAGCCGCCATGATCCCACCTTCCTGATTTGACATAATCCACCAACCCATATTGCCTCTCTCTCTCTCTCTCTCTCTCTCTCTCTCTCTCTCTCTCTCTCTCTCTCTCTGGCCACACACACACAAACACACACACACACATACATACATACATACATACATCCATATATACATACATACACATACACACTCACAATACTGGGGTGGAATATAGTCTTTTTACCTGTCACACCATACCCATTAGTTAGCTTATTTTAAGAAAAAACAGTTTTGTGTATCGAAATGGAATCTAATACGTAGTTTCGTATCATAAGCATCTGGTATGGGAACTAATAATGGTGTCCTAACATTATATAGGTATACCAGATATGGATCTTGTTTGACTTAGAAATGTTGTCGGTGATCTAAACTTCAGCATCATCTTATATTCTTATTTGTTAATGTCTGGTATGTGTGTGTGTGTGTGTGTGTGTGTGTGTGTGTGTGTTTTACTGGGGTACGAGCTTTAAGACCTATGATGCCTAAGTGCGGTAATACAATATAACTTTTACTGGTGTTCTGTCTCCTTACCCAATTATACTAAGCCATTCTCCGCCACTTAACTGCACCCCATAAGTAAACAACAACACGTTACTGTACCAAACTAGGAGGATCTTTTTTTCTTTTCTTATTTTTTCACCCCGGCCATAGCATTCCTCGAGTGCCAACGACGCCTCAAAATATCAGGGCATACGAGCAAGAGGGCCGGGGCGTGGGAGCCGTGCCCAATCACCGCGACCATCACTGATACCAGGAGACGACTCGAGGCTGCCCCACTCCCTTCCCCTCAACCCCCAAATGTCCACATTGTATTTTTGTAATGCTTGGTGTGAATGTGGGGTTTAAGCTGCGTTAGTCATCTCAATATGTGCTTTTTTAGGGTTGGGTTGGGGAGAGAATTTTCCTGAGCCCCTGTCTTCTTACGTCTCACTCGTCGCTCCTCACCGAACACAAGTCAGTAATAAGGCTAATGACCCTTCTTGGTCACTTTTGTTAATATTGCTTTAGTTTAAACAATCACATCATCGGTGTACGTTAAGCAGAATAGGAACGGGGGAGGGAGGTGGCCAGCGTGGACCTCAAACTCGGGGAAGGTGGCCAATGTGGACATCAAACTCGGGGAAGGTGGCCAACGTGGACATCAAACTCGGGGAGGGAGTTGCCAGCGTGGACATCAAACTTGGGGCGGGGGTGGCCAGTGTGGACATCAAAATCAGGGGAAGGTGGTCAGTGTGGACCTCAAACTTGGGGGGGGGGGGGGGGTTAGTGGCCATCGTGAACCCCAGACGGGGGAGGAGGTGGAGGTGGTGGAAGCCCGAAGGATCACGACCAAGAGAGTGACGCGTCTTGTTTTTGTCCGCTGGAACAGGTTTATTTGTGTGATGGATGGTTGTGTTGCTGCTGTACCCGCGATGCTGTGCTGCTGTACCCACGATGCTGTTCTACTGTATTTGCGATGCTGTATTTTGATGGATGGTTTTACTGCTGTACCCGAGAGCGATGCTATGGTGTAACTGTTGTAAATGCGAGCGATGCTGTGGTGTTGGTGCTGCACCACCGGTGCTGTGCTGCTGTACCCGCGATGCTGTTCTACTGTACTTGCGATGCTCTATTTTGATGGATGGTTTTACTGCTGTACCCGAGAGCGATGCTATGGTGTAACTGTTGTAACTGCGACCGATGCTGTGGTGTTGGTGCTGCACCACACATGCTGTGCTGCTGTACTTAGTGGATATTTATAAAGGGACATCAATATTATGCCCCTTCTTTTCATATAACTCCTACTTCCTTATTCTCTAGCATATCTTCCTCCTCCTCCTCCCTTTCTAGTACCCTCAATTTTTTCCCAATACTCCACTATCACGTTCTCTGACAACCAACAATACCTCGATCTCCTCAAACATCATCTCCACTACCTCCTCCTCCTCCAGCAGCCGCAGCACTTCCTCCGCCAACAACACCTCAAACACCTCATCTACCACCTCCTCCTCCTCCCCCACCACTACCACCAGGAGTAGCAGCAGCAGCAGCTCCTCCGTCAGCTTAATGTATGGTGGCAGGCGGAGTAATAAATCGCAGTGTTTACGTTGGACGTCGGGGTGGGTCGGGACTCCAGAAGGGACGGTCCCAGAGAGCCGTATATCATACAGCGGGAGGGGAGGGAGGGCAGTAGGAGTGTGGAGGTAGTGGGGAGAAGGTGTAGGTAAGAGGAGAGGAGGGCCTGGGAGGGGAGGGAGGGCAGTAGGAGTGTGGAGGTACTGAGAAGGTGAAGGGAAGAGGAGAGGAGGGCCTGGGAGGGAAGGGAGGGCAGTAGGAGTGTGGAGGTACTGAGAAGGTGAAGGGAAGAGGGACTAGGGAGGCGGAAGGGCGAGTAAGAAAGGAAGGAAGAGAATTGGGGAGGGGAATAAGGAGGAAAGGAAGAGCTGGTAGGGAGAAAACGTCGGGAAAGATGGGCTGGGGAGGAGGGGCAGGGATGGTAGGGAGAGGGCGAAAGGAAATAAATGGGGATGAGAGGTAAATGACGGAGTAAGAGGAAGAAAGGAGGTGGGGGCGGAAATAAAAAACGAAGAAAGAAGGAATAAGAGGAGTAAGAGTAGGGGATGAGAAGAGGGAGTGAAATAAGGCATTGAGGAGAGGAGAAGGGAGATGTAGAGTAAGGGAGAGGGGAAATAGGGGGAAGAATGGGAGGGGTAGGGAAGGTCGACAGAAAGAGGTCGGATTGGGCAAAGTGACAAAATTACGAGGGGAGGAGCGGGATGATAGTGAACGGAGGATAATGATCGGAGGAGCGTGAAGATAATTAGGGGGAGGAACTGGAGAAACAGCCAGCCACACTGAGGGGGACACTAGGTCGCCAGTACACTCTCAACGACACCAGCTGACACTACAACGACCACAGACTCGGGCGGTTCCCACCAAGTCAGCTTCAACGAGGCGATGACGTCAGGGCCACGAAGGTAAACAAACAAACACACACGTTCGAACGTTTATTTCCCGTACATTAATTATGGCGGGGTGTCCTCGGCCCCCCCTCCTGCCTCCTCATTCTCTCTTTCTCTCTTGGATGGTAAAAAAAATAATTCCTAAGCGACTGTCATAAGTTATTGAGCTTTTTCGGCGACACACGTCTTGAGATATTTTTAAGAGATTTTCTGATATACTGTGTATCTGTTACAAGAGTCTCTCTCTCTCTCTCTCTCTCTCTCTCTCTCTCTCTCTCTCTCTCTCTCTCTCTCTCTCTCTCTCTCTCTCTCTATATATATATATATATATATATATATATATATATATATTATATCTATATTATATATTATATATATATATCGAAAAGGGGGTTAGAAGGTCAAAGTTCACGAGGTCAGTTGGTCATGTGACAGGCATGCAGGTGGGTGGAACACCTGAGCCTTCCGGAACCTGCGCTCGAGCACACTGGTTAAACATTAGGACGTATGAATTGGTGGTTTGTCTGCCTTGATACTTTGACACCCGGCCTCTCATAGCAAGCTTATTTTTCTTCTGTACGAATGTAGTTTATCGTGAATTTTCATACGCACAGACTCACAAACACACCTGAGTATGTGGGTGTGTTTTTCATGTACATATGTTTATTTACAACCCGCTGTGACAGGCCTAATTCTGGCAGGTGAGGTGAGGCATCAACACAGGTGGTGGTGCCCCTCGGGTTAGCAGCCCTGAGGCACCACCACGCCTTACGCCGCCGCTGTCGTTCCTGGCATTCACTGATCCACTCCTGCCTAATCAAACACCTTCAGGAATTTACAGCCATTTACAGGTATTGGCAAACTTGACTTTAACAACCCAGGGACGGTCCACTGGGTGAAAACACAAGAGCCACTCTGGCGGGCAGGAATGCAACTGAGGGAGTTATTAGAAAGACATAAAATCCGCCACGCCATTAGATTTGGTGGGGAGCGATGAACTGGGTCCTGAGGCTGTCCCGTCACCACTCACCTCTCCCTCCCCGCTCTCTTCCTCTACAATTATCGTCGCTGCCAGGCCCTTGTTGCTGCCAGTGACCTCGTGGCTACATGGTGGGTTTCTGAACCAATAATGACTGCCGCTATCACTGCTAGAATCACATTTTGTGCCCCACTTATAGAATGTGAGGAGTGTATACGATTACTCCCGTCCTCTCCGAAATTCATTTCCACTTGATAGCTTGAGAACTCTTTGTGAATCGTAATAAAATTTGCTGTACATCTTCATATCGGCAATATCTGGGCCGATTTCAATAATCAACTTGTATCTACTTTATTCACCCGAGTTACGGTCTGTTGGGGTTAGAATTGTTGAAAGAGTCGCTGTACATCTTCAGTTATTGTCTTAAGTTTGTTTCTTAATAAGAGGTTCTTGGTGTCCGGGACCTCATGGACAACACGGCTGGTCTCTCAGTAAAGATCACTATAACTGTCACTCATCACCTTTTTTTTTTATACTGCTGTACTTGTAACACGAGTACTACAGCCAAGCTCTTGTTGCTGTCAGTAACCTGGTGGCCAACCCAGCTGGTGTTTATGAGAAGAATCCATGTCGCCCTCACTACGAGAAATAGCTGTTTCTTTCTCCTAAAATGGCACTAACTACAGAGACCTAACCTAACCTAACCCGAATAAAGAATCACTATCATGGAAAGAATAAATATTTTTCTTTGAATTATATAACAGATACAGAGAGAAGTGCCCACTCAGCTGATCGAGGTTGTGTTGCAAGCCTCCCTACCCCCCCCCCCCCCTAAAAAAAGAAGTAATACCCGTCAAACATCAACGTTTCGGTGTATTTCATAATGTCCGTGTTTATCTTTTCGGCTTTCAACTTAATAAACTGTTATCGTCTGTAATTCTCCGCCTGTCGTCCCCAGCTGTATGTGTAGCCCCGGGTCGTCGTCTGTCATTATTGATAATTTTTTTCTGTGTTTTTTTCCTTTATTTTCGTTATTATACATTGGTACTGTATTTCCCGTTAAACTCCTTTCGGGTCAGGAGTGGAAGCCTGTAGGGTCCACGAACCACTAGACGAGATTAGGTGTTGAAAAAAATCAGTCTTTGGAGATAATGATGCAAATTAACGAAAATAATTTACATGTAAAATTGTCTTGTAAGTTATAAGGATCACTCTTGTGTTGGACAGTTTTCAGAATATTGTATATGAATTTTTACACACACACACATACTGTATATATATATATATATATTTATATATATATATATATATATATATATATATATATATATATACATATATATACACACACACTGTATATGCGTAAGTGTGGATCATCTCGGTGAAGAGATGACATGACGAGGAATCCCCGGGTCGGGTCGAAGTCCTCGTATTATATATTGCTGAAGACAATAACTGTTTTGCCGCTCCTTCCTGGAAATCTAGCTCATCTTACTCTCACTCTCACTCACTCACTCTCACTCTCTCACTCTGCTGCTGAATCGCCATTCACACTTACTTATTCCCTCACTCGCTAACTATCACTCCTGTACCGCCACCAACCTCACTCACTCCTGTACCGCCACCAACCTCACTCACTCCTGTACCGCCACCAACCTCACTCACTCCTGTACCGCCACCAACCTCACGCACTCCTGTACCGCCACCAACCTCACTCACTCCTGTACCGCCACCAACCTCACTCACTCCTGTACCGCCACCAACCTCACTCACTCCTGTACCGCCACCAACCTCACTCACTCCTGTACCGCCACCAACCTCACTCACTCCTGTACCGCCACCAACCTCACTCACTCCTGTACCGCCACCAACCTCACTCACTCCTGTACCGCCACCAACCTCACTCACTCCTGTACCGCCACCAACCTCACTCACTCCTGTACCGCCACCAACCTCACTCACTCCTGTACCGCCACCAACCTCACTCACTCCTGTACCGCCACCAACCTCACTCACTCCTGTACCGCCACCAACCTCACTCACTCCTGTACCGCCACCAACCTCACTCACTCCTGTACCGCCACCAACCTCACTCACTCCTGTACCGCCACCAACCTCACTCACTCCTGTACCGCCACCAACCTCACTCACTCCTGTACCGCCACCAACCTCACTCACTCCTGTACCGCCACCAACCTCACTCACTCCTGTACCGCCACCAACCTCACTCACTCCTGTACCGCCACCAACCTCACTCACTCCTGTACCGCCACCAACCTCACTCACTCCTGTACCGCCACCAACCTCACTCACTCCTGTACCGCCACCAACCTCACTCACTCCTGTACCGCCACCAACCTCACTCACTCTTGTACCGCCACCAACCTCATTCACTCCTGTACCGCCACCAACCTCACTCACTCCTGTACCGCCACCAACCTCACTCACTCCTGTACCGCCACCAACCTCACTCACTCTTGTACCGCCACCAACCTCACTCACTCACTCTTGTACCGCCACCAACCTCACTCACTCACTCTTGTACCGCCACCAACCTCACTCACTCACTCTTGTACCGCCACCAACCTCACTCACTCACTCTTGTACCGCCACCAACCTCACTCACTCACTCACTCCTGTACCATCAGTAACCTCACTCACTCACTCCTGTACCGTCACCGTCTCTCACTCTCACTCCTGTGCCGCCACAAACCTCACTCACTCACTCCTGTACCGCCAGTAACCTCACTCACTTACTCCTGTACCGTCACCGTCTCTCACTCTCACTCCTGTACCGCCGCTAACCTCATTCTCACTGTATTAACGTCCTTCTTACACTATCACCCTTATTTCTTCTCTTCGCGTCACTCTCACTGTTATGTACATAATATCATACACTTAACTCTTTTGGATCATAGCCATTGTTATATGTTCTTTACCGTCAAATATATCCGCTAGCATAAGTCCTTGATTCATTCATATCTCTCTCTCTCTCTCTCTCTCTCTCTCTCTCTCTCTCTCTCTCTCAACATGACTGCGACACAAGACGTGAGTGAAGTTCGCAGGTGAGGGAGACACTATCACTCCACATCTCCCCGCGAACCCTGGGCTTGATAAAAACTCGGGCGCACTCCCTCACTCCACAAAAACCCTTTCCTCCACTCCCTCACTCCGTAAAAGAAAAAAAAAGAAAAATAAGACTCCCTCCATCAAGCGGGAGACGGCCTGGCGCTCCGACACCTCTTGTCCTTACCCTTAATGATATTCTTCCTATCTTTTCTTTGGTGTGTGTGTGTGTGTGTGTGTGTGTGTGTGTGTGTGTGTGTGTGTGTGTGTGTGTGTGTGTGTGTGTGTGTTAAGCATGGGGGCCACTGTTTATTTCTCCAGCCCTATTATTTCTTGCTGGGTTGAGTTACCCCCTTGATATTAATACGTGACACTGGTTGTTGTGTTTGTGTTTATCAGAAGAATAATATCCTCTGGTAGCTAATATACACAGATTAATGTGACCTCTCCCGCGACCTCATTAAAACCTGTACATATCTGGTAGTTACCCCGCCTAGAATACAGCTTTAAAAGACAATTGAATTAATACCTCGGCAGTGTCTGTTTTGAGTTTTTGTTTGTACTCTCATATCAGGGAGACAATGGACAAAACCTACGAGAGACTGAGCTTGACAGGGAAAGTCTGTACACAAATAGTGGGTGGGACGTTGTAAGCCTGTGTTGACAAGGCGAGACGGATGCTAGTACTGCTGTTCACCTGAAAACACTTAATGTTAACAAATGTTTGCTTCACTGTTGGCTTATGATAATGGAAATTATAAATGGCTTAATTCAGAACCACCATAGAGTATACGTGGCATTCTCACTTACGGTTTTAAATTAAAGGAATATCTGGGATGGTTTAAGGGGGGAGGGGGGGGGGGTTGTTAGATGATTCCCAATAGTAAGCACCAATATAGAAAGCCTTTGGTTATTTCAGTCTTAGCTAAATACTGTATAGCGAGGTGGCCAGAAACCTCACCACGCCACAACACGTCCAAGATTCCTGACGGTATGACGCAAAGTACAGGTTTTGTGATACTTGTATTACGGAAGTCTGGTTAAAATTCATCAGTATTCCTTCTAGTTAACGTTCGTACAGCTCATATGTATCCCAAAGCCTGGACGGCTGCGGGGCGTGACTAGTCCACTGATGGTCACGTGTGGGTGTTGAGTGCTTCTTAGTATGAAATTCAACAACTACACAAGTATTGTCTTTTATTCGCATTAAAATACGTCCACGTAGGAGTGTTTACCTGTGAACAAGTCACTGAACAAAAGCCAGTTGGGAAGATGTGACGGATATATACATAACCATAATAATAATACAGTCCTTCGTAATACAAATGAGTTAGAGCCGAGGCCTCTCCTGACCCACTGATAAATCTTCTTCATTTGTGAGGGATGTTTATTTCCTTATCAGAGTACAAAACAACATACCATATATAATTTTATTTTTATAGCTGGTCCACTGGTTAAATTATTCGCACCATGACTATCACCTCGGGCAAGTTGAATGATGGAAGCCTCTAGCAGTGACCAAAATATAGGAACATTAAACACTAGTGACGGAGAGGAGGTGCTGGCCGTCCAGATGTTCCCCGTGACACTCTCTCTCTCTCTCTCTCTCTCTCTCTCTCTCTCTCTCTCTCTCTCTCTCTCTCTCTCTCGTGTGGTCTATCAAGGTATAATGAGCGTCTTATCCAAATTTAATTAACGTGTTTTAACGGGGTTTAAGGCAGGTCTAATTGATGCTCTTCCATAGTTTAATAAATCGTATACTGTGGTTCAGAATTAATGGATTAATTTATCGAGGTTTAGACTTTAATGTTTGTTTTATCGAGGTTTGGAATTTAAGGTTTAATTTATCGTGGGTTAAATAATTGCTTATTGAAGTATTAAATGGGCAGATAAATTTGTGGTTGTTGAGGGAATATACTTGTTTTGTTTTTGTAATCTTATTTTTTGTAATGTCGACCATGGTTTAAATGTTAAAGTTTTATTATATTGTGGTTTGAGAGATACAGTTAAATTCATGGGGTTAAGTTAGATTAGGTTGTGTTAAGTTGACGTTAGGTTAGATTAGGTTGTGTTAAGTTGACGTTAGGTTACGTTAAGTTAGTTTGATCAGAATAGGAAATGTTAGGTTAGGTAAGGTTAGGTTAGGATTGGTTAGGTTAGAATAGGAAATGTTAGGTTAGATTAGGTTAGGATTGGTTAGGTTAGCATAGGAAATGTTAGGTTAGGTAAGGTTAGGTTAGCATAGGAAATGTTAGGTTAGATTAGGTTAGGATTGGTTAGGTTAGCATAGGAAATGTTAGGTTAGATTAGGTTAGGATTAGTTAGGTTAGAATAGGTTAGGTTAACATTAGGGTGGTTAATCTTAAGTGAAACGAGCTGGGGGATAATCATCGGGTGACCCTTGAATTATGTTTGGACACGTTTATTCAGCCTTCCCGGACCTAACTGATGGCTGTTTTCACTGTTGAGGAATGCTTTATGGGGTACCGGGGTCGAAGGCTTAATTTATCGGGGTTTATTGGTGGTTTAACCGGGATTTAACGTTTTTCTTCGGGGGTGGTTTAACCGGGATTTAACGTTTTTCTTCGGGGGTGGTTTAACCGGGGTTTTCGTGTTATCTGAAGATGAGTGGATGTGAGGTGACGTGATTTATCCTTCAGGTAGTGTGGAATCGTTTATTGGCAGTTAATTATTATTATTATTACCGGTATCGTTAGTTGTTCGTATTACTATTTTACTATTATTATTGTTATAGTATTATTACTATTTTATTATTATTATTAGTATTATTACTTTTGGTTGGTGAGGTAAAGTTTAATTCCACGTTGGTAAAGAGTAAAATGTTCTTCAGTGTCAAATTGGCCCTAGATCAGGGCCTGAATGGTAGTTACCGGTATAGCTTTAACTGGCAGTGAGATTATATTTCGCTAATACCATTTTCCTCACTCAGTTTTATTTGCAAGAAAGAGTGTTTAGATTTTTTATCATTTAAAATATCGAAGATTCAGATGGTAAAGTTATCAGACCTGAACTGTGGCTAACAACAGCTTACTCTCTGTCTTGATTCTGCTGGCCCCTAAATTATTCTAATATTAATATTATTATTGGTGTCATCATCGCTAATCGTTGTTAATAAATTGTGAAGCAATTTTAAGAGAAACTATTCAATATTTTGGTTGTGTTGAGCAAGTAACTGGTATTAGATGAGTTTTATTTCGTTTTTCTGTTATCCTTGTGAATCATTAGTATTTAATTATATAGAAAAAATAGGACACAGATATTTCACATTTTACTTCTACTGGCCAATAAATATTATTATTATTGAAGTATAAAGAAAATATAATATAAAATAGTGAACGTTTTGGTGACAGTGGAGGCTGGTGGCAGACAACACGGAGTAAGTCGTAAATAAAATACATAAACACACTTTAAAGAAAGTTAGATATAAACATCCCAGATTTTGATGACGTCGTAGTAAACCAGTTTTAATTATTCTCGACACGTGCTCTAATAGCTGTGAGAGATGTGCAACTGATGTCCTCATGTGTGGAATGTGTGATGTTAAGCTAGACACACTCTTACGTACAAATTAAGCCAATATCTTTTATACATATATTTACACACAAATTTATATCTATTGGTAATGTTAAAATTCGAGAATAGAAAGATTGTATTAACTCCTGGCTGTGAGCTTCAATTAAAAGTGGAGTTTCTGTGAACGGTATAAACAAGACTTGGGGGACCGAGTGCGGCTTCAACATATAAATGACCATTATAGCCCAGACTGACATAAACGCAAGTCAAAGATCTGGTTTTATGATATTCATCTCATTTTCTCAGATGGCACAATGTTTCGCTGTCGCCCGCCACAACCCCGCCACACTTCAACACTCACTACTCCCACAACCTCGTCTTATTTTAAATTGCTTCTGGGCGAATTAAAATTTGAAGCTGTGGTGAAGGTTGAAGCAAGACAAAGGAGGTTTACCTTAGATGAGAGAGAGCAGGTGAGGGCAGGGCAAGGGACGATCTCAGACGAAACTATAAAAGATGTGTACGAACAGGTGGAAATATCCGGCGCCAGCGGGCCCGGTTGTGAGCTCGTTCCTATGTGATATGATGCGTTTTTTATACATGGAAGGTTGACAAATTAAAAGCCTTTCTTTGTTACCTGTCACATATGCGGCGAGGCTACGCTGACAAGACGGCATGATGATGATAATGATGATGATTGTGATGATGCGCATGGTGATGAGAGGACCGATACGGACGATCCAACCAGGGGATATGGTGATGATTGTCAAGGTGGTCCGCGGCTTGAAGCTTCCACCCACCCACCACTTCTCTTCCCTTTATTCTCTAGTTTATTGTTAGGTTATTTTCCCCTCCCAGTTCTTTAAATTTTAATTGTCTCCTCGACGTTGCAGCTGAAACAAGTACAAAAATATCCGACTCCCAAATACAAGGACTCTGATAAAGCGGCCACAAAGGGTCTGAATGCTGCTCATTAGCAACAGGTCGGCTGGGAACCACACGAATAAACCACTCAGATTACACCTTAATTTACGTAAACGAGCGGCCGTAACCCGCACCCTCCTACCTCTTACATTACCGATAGCATTTTTAAGCCATTATTGAAACCTCATAAAGAGGATCAAAATTACAAATTCCGTCTCATTTTCGACCAAAACGGAACAGCCTGACTAACCAGCATAATTGGCAGTTACCGAGAAGGTTAAAGTCTGGAGCCGATCCTGGAGGCCCAACGAGAGGCCGATCACGCCTCCAGAAGTGGATTTCAATCCCAGCTTCAGTGATGCCTTACCGTAAGAGGGATAATCACCGGTCCCGAGGAGGCGAGTGTTACGTCTCGGTGGCACACAGTAGCCGAGGCAGCGACAGAAGTATGGGTTATTAATGACATCTAAGCTCTGATTACCCCAACCTGAGATTTCTTCACTCAAACCGGGTTTTAAGTATTTAATTTGTTAACAGGTAATTGTGTACTCCTTTGGGGCAACTTGAGGGATTTGGGGATGTAAGAGAAGTGGGTTGAAGGGTGTGAGGTGGTGTGGGAGACAAGTGGTGAGGGATTCTCCTCGCTCACCTCACTTTACTACACCTATTAAACCACTTTTTTTGTACACATGTGGGGGAATAAATTTCAATTTCGGTTTGTCTTCCGTTTTGCATTTTTCCCTTTAATTAATGGTAAACTGTCTATAGCTGCCACTGAGAACCGTTTACTTTTTTTGCCGTTTGTGTGTGTTTGTGTACCCTAGTTTTGTTGCTAGGTAGGAATGGTGGATCAGTTAGTATCGACGGCGGATGCAGCTATTTTATGTATCAAGTGTGTATGTGTGTGTAGCAGCACACCTGTGTGGACCTCATTACCTCCACCCTGCTGTACAAGGTCCATTATCTACCATAAATGTTTTTATTTTTATTTTTTCTTCGATGACTTTCTTGGACAATCCAATTTCCTACGGTGAAATACAGATGGTTCACTGCTTGAAAGCTTATGTGTTCAAAGAAATACTTACGAGGTTTAATTGTGAGTCTTGCATTTAAAATTTTTCACTGTCCACAAGTTTCATCGTTTAAAAAGTTTCACTGTTTCTGGAGGTATTTTATTAGTTCACAGTTGTCAAACAGGAGAAAGACTTAAAGCCAGGGAGAATTAAATATGTGTTGGCGGCTAGACTGGACGACAGGTCAGGAGGGGCGGAGGGTCGCCTGGGAGGAAAAATTAAGTCCTGCTTCTATTGGGGAGAGATCATACTAAGAGTGATGAGCCCTGGGAGAGACACCTGGAGACTGAATGTGGAGAGGTGGGGCGCGGGGAGGTAGGGCTAAAGGAAGATGGAAGAGGGGGAAGTTTGGACACAGGGAGATTGGGACATGGGGAAATGGGACACGGAGAGGTAGGACTTGGACACGGGAAGGTTGAAGAGACATATGGCACAAAAGGTACAACACACAAAGATGAACTGAGACACCACACAGAGACACCACAACACATACAGTTAAAACCTAATCACAACACACACACACACACACACACACACACACACACACACTGATCGCTATAAGAACAGCCCAGTCCCAACCATTGTAAAAATTATCAATAACTTGTAATAAATCAGTGTATTCACTCCCAGTAAACACTGCTCCTTACACTGTCACTATGTTGAAATGAACTGTAGTTCGAGCTTTTCCCCATCTAGTTATTATATGTCTCATTTGTGTCACTTATGTTACTTGTATATTATTTGTAATTCGTAACCCATTCCCCAAATATGTAACTGTATATTTTCAGCCTTCTGGCTGCCAAGCTCTTTCAATAAACCGTTAATTATTATTATTATTATTATTATTACACACACACACACACACACACACACACACACACACACACACACACACACACTCTTGCACTTGAAAAATTTGCTGAGAAATAAAAATCAGCAATATTTGTCATGCTCTCCCTTCCTCCACATGTATTGATTCGTGATTAAGTAGTATTTTACCAGGAGTGTGGCGGACGAGTGAATACAGTGCTCGCTTCCTGTCCTAAGGTTTGCTGTGGAAGGTTACGAAGAGAGAATCTTGTATTCCTAAAGGTTAAGTTAGGTTGGCGCTTGTCATGAATGAGCCTCACTTCGCTTGGCACCTGTTAAAGACTGGTCCTCAATTTCACCAGTCACCACTCAACAGGAGTTCTGGCGTGTTACTGAAAGAATTGGCAATTGGACGTCCGGATTGGGAGTTAATCATTTGTAATGGTGATTGGATATTCCGGCCTGTCTACTGGATGCTCGTATTGGTGAATCACGTCCGTTTTGCGTTGTAGAGCAGGTCGTTAGTGGGGTGAAGTTTGTATTAAGAGGTTGAAGTGAGTTAGTAGCGGTTGCATGTAAATAAAGGTGATTAAAAGAAGTTAGAGGTGATTGAATGTAGTTAATGGCGATCGACTGTGAAGGTAACGGCGTTTGAATGTTTGGTAATGGCGATCGAATGTGAAGGTAACGGCGTTTGAATGTTTGGTAATGGCGATCGACTGTGAAGGTAACGGCGTTTGAATGTTTGGTAATGGCGATCGAATGAAGGTTATGTCGATTGATGCTCGGCAGTGGCGATGTAACACAGGCAGTATACAACATAAGTAACACAGGTAACATAGGTAGAGTAGTGACTGACAGTAGCTAGAAGTGATTGAACTCAGGTAAGTGAATGTAGTTTAGTGGCGAAAGCCTAGGTAGTAACTATTGAAAGTACATAGTGGCGAATGAATGGAAAAGGGCTACTTAACGTTCATAATGTTCAATGACCGTCCTTATTACCCAGTGAACGTCCATATTGCCCAGTGAACGTCCATATTGCCCAATGAACGTTCATATTGCCCAATGAGCCTCCACAATACCCAGCGAACGACGGTGTTGGCGACTGGATACCCAAATCAGTAAGTAAATATTGAGAAGTGGGGATTGAATGCTTTGTCTCGTCAGTACACAGTCACTGGGTCACCGAACCTCTGTATATTGGTACATCCGCGTTAGTGACAGTGAACCTTGAGTTTTATGTGACGGTACCCACGACCAAGGCCCTCCCCAGCCCCCTCCACCCCGTCTACCTCCCACACTCTACAGCCTCCAGCTCCCCACCCTTTTTTTTTTTAACGTGACCTCTCCCTCCTTATAACCTCCTCCCTGTGACCTCTTCTTCCCTATAATCTCCTCCCTCCCCTACAGTCTTCTCGACCTCGTACACTACAACAGTTCCCCATCCATCAACACAAACCAACGTCATCTCTCTAATTAGGCCTAAACCTTACAAAAAATTCTTATATACTAATGATACAGAAGAGTAATAATCGTAGTACTGAACTAATAATAGTAGTAATAATAATTATATTAATATTTTTCTCGTTTGTTGACAACAAAATAATAATAAGTAATAATAATAATAATGAATTCTGTGAAAATTAATAATAATGATAATTACAATAATAATAACGCCAACTGAGGTAACAATAATATACTAATATTAGTATCAATAACGACATTCAAAATTACACTTCCAGACTCGATATAATTATGGAACAAACATCCAATAGACGTTAGGACTGAGAATATAAATAGTTAATAAAGAGAAGTAGAGTAAAATAGTTATGCTGGATGAAATAAGAGTAAGAAAATCCATACAAAAACCTCCACACATTATAAAACAAGGACAATTGTTATCCTAAACCACACGTGAAGATAAACCCCGCCAGATAAACATCCACCAGTCAAGTAGAGAGAGGTGGAAATTAAGACTGACTAAACCAAGTTGACAATAGATGATGGATTGAAGTATTAGAGTTATGCTTGTACAGTATAGTGTGGTGAGTGTGTTAGACGGTGTTACAGCCAGGCGTGTTGGGGGCACCCCATGACGTCACAACTGCCCTTAAGAGATAACCTAGAGATATAGTGTAGAAGATGTGCGTCATGTGTGAGTTATAACTCGAGGAGTGAGAAAGAATACATGTGTCGTCACTCGCTTATGTATGCTTGTGTTTACTTCACACACACACACACACACACACACACAACTACATATATATATATATATATATATATATATATATATATATATATATATATACTGAAATCATAGTATATATATATATATATATATATATATATATATATATATATATATATATATCAATAACGAAAGAGACATGGAAATTAAAAAAAATAAAGGAATAGTGAATCAGCAATAAAAAGGTGGCAGCAACAAGCAGGAGGACTGGTGTGAGAGATGTGGTGGTTGGCCAAGATGACATTCGGACGTCCATTAACACCTGGTTTCCTGGAAGCCTTGGCTCCACTCCTTGGCAGGCTTCACTCTCTGGCAATAACAATGATCTTCCGTGGGCTTCACTCCCTTGGTAAAAACAATGTTCTTCTGTGGGCTCCACTCCTTGGCAATAACAGTGTTCCTACGTGCCCTCCTTTCGGTACCCCCTCTCATAACACACCTGTTCCACTCTAGCAGTAGAAAGTGTTCCTCGGTGATAAACTGTACACTCCGCTCCCTGACAGTAATAGTAGGTTCCAATCGCTGGTAATAATAGTGTTATAAAGCATTGTTTACCTGTGTTCCGCCAGTTACCTGTGTTCCGCCAGTTACCCGTGTTCCACCCTATTAGTCTCGTCTGTAGGCTTCCCACTGTAAGGACCCATCAGCGTATTACAAGTGTTCCTGGTATTCTGCCTGTGTCATAACCTATCATCTGCAGTTTGTGTGCAACAAGTGTTCAGCTGAGTTCCGCATGCTCCACGTTTTAATGTCGCATCTTAGTAATCCACGCCCGTTTATACAAGTGACAAAGGGAAAGGAGAGAGAGAGAGAGAGAGAGAGAGAGAATGGAGTTGTCAAGAAGTTAGTGAGGATGGTGATGTTGATGGTGATAAAATATATGCGAAAAATAAACGAAGAGGAAATATATAATTTATGAGAAAACGAAAACCAAATGAATTAACTTTAGAACATAACAGCAAAACGCCGATTATCACAAGCAGACGCAAGCAAGCATCTCTTTGTTGACTTACATACATCTTCTACAATTGTCTTATTAATACGAATTTAATAATACTTTTTTCACATAGACCTTTTAATATTATTATGTATTTTTCTCGGGGCTCACAGACCTGACCTACACAGAGCACACAAAAAACCCACGTTGGGTGTGTGTGTGTGTGTGTGTGTGTGTGTGTGTGTGTGTGTGTGTGTGTGTGTGTGTGTGAGTGAGAGACATCAAAACATCTGTTATGGTGTTCCTTTGTCAGTATCTCCTGCCAGGATTTTGTTTATGTTTTGACACCATTGCACGTGTTTGTGTCTAAATGAAAATGAATATGTTTACGTGTACGTATGTATGCATGCATGTGTATGTACACATAGGCCGGCATAGCACAGCCGCTGGTGCAGTTCACACGCTCTGGCGGCTTCATATAATACACATCAATCTCCTGTGTATATGAGTGTGTAGGCGAGTGTGTGCGTTAGTGCGTGCGTGCGTGTGAGTGTGTGTGGCGGGGCGGCAGAGCAGGTTACGAGCGCCGGGCGTAACACAGACCAGACCCCGTAATCTCCACTAACATTACCCAAATTACTAGCCAGACAGCTAACTACCTTTCCGAGCCACAGCCAGCCACCTCACACCGCACTTTTCGCTCCCCTACGTACGATTCGGTTTTGTTTCGCTTCTTTAGTTTTTTGTTTCTTCGTCTTTCATGAGCGTTGCTCGTTTAGTGCTGTCAGTTTTTGATCGTGTAGGGGAACGTTTTGGGTGCGACCATTGAGGGAAGTATCTTAAGGGACGACATGTAGGTGAGGTGTTTTATTTGGAAGGTGTCGAGGTGAGAGATAGAAAAGCAGGAGGGAGACGCCAGCGATCAGTGTGCAGCTCAACTTCTCAACTGGCAATCCGAACTTGGATGGCCGTTCACCTCAGCACATCAATGATTGTGATTTATAAACCCCCAAACATATGGTCTATTACAAAGCAATATTTTGCTTGTGAGTTATTATCTGCCGATGGATCCCGCCAGACAACCATGGAAACAGAGCGAGTCAATTCTGTATGAGTCTTAGTTCTCAGTAGCGGGGTTGAGTTCGTTCTGCAATGGGAATCTCCGATTTTGACACTGGCGCTGCCGCTGTGTTCGTCCTTCACGTTAAACGCGGGGTTCTTAAGTGCCCCTGACATAGAGGCGACGCCGGAGACTAAATGTGTGCGTAGAAATGATACTCTACCTGGAGACCCTGACACGAAATTTGCAAAGACACACGCACGGCCAAGTGACAGCCCAGCCCAGCCCAGCCCAGCCCAACCATTTCCAGCCCAACTCACCCAAGCCTAACCCGACCATAGCCGGCCCGGCCCAGCCCAACCATGCCCAGCCCAGTCCAGCCCAACCATGTCCAGCACCGGCCCGACCCAACCCAACCCAATACAGCTAAGCCAAGCCCAACCCAATCCAATCCAGCATAACCCACTCAGGATCCGCTACCTCTGCTGAGATCGCTACCCATCCAGCAGTCAGTTTAATAAGTAGTCAGCCAGCCAATCAACTAGTCACTTCATTCAGACAGTCAGTTCTGAAATCAGTCAGCGAACGACACACAGTCATTCAATCACCCCTCGGATAAACAAACAAACAGCCACTCACCTATCGTGCCAGTCAATCAAACAACCGTCCAACCAATCAGGTATCAAGTTCATCTTTCATTCATCTTGCCATTCAACAAGTCAACCATCCAGTCAGCCACCAGTTACTTGAACCAATCATGTAGCTGTTCAGTCAGTCACGTAATCAGTGGTTAGTCAGCCTGTGCAATGATTAGCCACTCAGATAATCAACCAGCAGGAAGTAAATACAAATTATCAACCAGTCAATGAGTCATCTAGATAATTCAATCAAATCAGTCAGTCAGTTAGTCAACCAATCGATTATGTAGCAAATTATTCAACCTATATACTACATCCGGTCGACCAGCAATCTACCAACCAGTCACCCAGTTAGTCAGTCTAGAGTTAATTTACCAGGGTCGTGAGTGAGTGAAGTCGACCAACTCATCAGTAAAAAGATGAGATAATTTTAACCTAGAAGTCAACTCGTCACTGACCTAATTAGCCATCAGTTTAGCCGGTTAACAAGGTGGTAAAGTAGTTTCTCATTGGTTGGTTGGTTTGTTATTGTTATTTGTTATTGGCCTGCTGTAGCTTCTCGTCTTCCTTATTATTTAGTTGATTATAAAACTCTTTGACAATTTGCGTTCCTTCCAGTTCGTCATTTTTGCCGCGTTTTTATATTCTGTTGGACTGAGCCTAGAAAAATGATCGTTCGGGTGACATTTAAGGGATTCTGAGTTAGATATCACAATGGCAGTCAAGTTAGCATGATATAAATAGATAGATAGATGGATAGATAGATAGATAGATAGATAGATAGTAAAATCATCAAAAAAGTTCCCATTGATTAAGTATGTCCAGTACATGACACTGGTGAGGGGTCTGACACTGGTGAGGGGTCTGACACTGGTGAGGGGTCTGTGTCCCTGGGTCGGCTGTTTACCTCGTGACGTCATGATCAACGAGAGCCCCTGCATACGGAGCAAACAGCGTAAATACCTATCTTGTAAGTGTTGTATGAAGCGTGTTTACATTTTATACAACAACGGTGTAGGCAGGACCAATAAGTAAACATTGTCTACATCAGCTGCATGAAAAACAATGTAAATAAAATCTGTGACAGGTGAAAAATATTGGAACAAAGTATAATTCACCACGTAGCAAATACTGTACATCAGAGGTATTGCAAAACTATGTATACACAACTCTGGATAGCTGAATTATTATTGATTTGGGTAAATTATTCAGAGTACAGTGCGAGGGAGACTGAACTCACGCAGACACTCACAAAGTCTTATCTGAAGTACCCCTGTTTACTCCTTTAAGGACCGAGCCAGCCAATCAGTGAGTTAAGGAGCTAGTTAATGAGTTATTTAGCCAATTTTACCGTCGACCTGTGAGTTAAACAACTACTTACTTGCCAACTAGTTAACTATACTGCTTAGTCAACATCGTTTTTGTCATCATCATCAACCTGCTGGATGATGGCGTCCTCATCGGGCTCCGCAATCTGGCCTTTCCTGCCACCTGAGTACTTCCTACCTGCCACCTGAGCACCTTTTATATGCCGCCTGAACACCTCCTGCCTGCCACCTGAGCACTTCCTACCTGCCACCTGAGTACTTCCTACTTGCCACCTGAGCACCTCTTATATGCCGCCTGAGCACCTCCTGCCTGCCACCTGAGCACTTCCTACCTGCCACCTGAGTACTTCCTACCTGCCACCTGAGCACTTCCTACCTGCCACCTGAGTACTTTCTACCTGCCACCTGAGCACCTACCTGCCACTTGAGCACCTCCTACCTCCCACATTCATACCTACAGTACCTCGTCTATCCTACTGGTGGTGGGTATGGAGGAGATATCGAAGACCCTTGTGTGTTCCATAATCGATTGGTAGTAAGTCTGTATTTAAGTTTGTCTATATTACTGGGTACAGGAAGGAACTATTGTTTGTATATGTACTTGCCATTAAGTCTTTGTGCTGGTGTGATGGTTTTAGATTCAAAGTCAAGGTGAGCAGCTCACCTGAGTCCAGTACTCTCGTGACTTCGGTTGTAAAATTGTGAAAACTTACCAACATAAACCTTACATATATGCCACACTTCATGACACAAACCCTTACTTATTAACTGTACTTCCAGACGTAAATTCTGAACACCCTCAAGTTCCAGATATAAGTCCCTACATATAGACGATTTTCAGTCCTAATTAGGCGTTTATATATAAAATGGACTTTCAGTTATACATAACGTCTTTACGTATAGATCGGTCTGCCCGACATGGAACAATAACACACTAACAAACTTGACTCACGACTTAAAACCCTCATAATATAGACCAGATTAAAGTCATTTAAAGGATGATCTTTATTGAAATTGTCGGTATACATGAAAACCTTATTTACGGGTTTCTTCAAAGGGATTGTAGTTGTCCATTAAAACCGTATTCGGAATTTTTATGGACTAGTACAGGTATCTATTAAAATTTGACACCATATTCGGGTTTTTCTTGAGTGTAGTGACATATTTAAACGATGTAAGGGCTTTTTATTGAGAAGTAAGGGTATGTATAGTGAACCATGCTCGAGGAGTTTGGGGACTATATTAATTGATAATTGAGGCCGGCGTTGTCGTGGTGACAGCAGGCGAGCCAGCCGGCGTACCTCTGGGCTTCTGTCTGACTCCTTCCCTGGACACGACAAGGAGGGATGTGGAATCTGAAATTACTCTTAAAAAACCATTGTAATTGCCGCCCTTAGTCCCAGTTCTCCGACACTTTAGTAAGGTAAATGATTGTGAGGCTCTAATAAGGGGTGCTGCGTTCGCTAGACCTTGTTCAAATGACTCTGGCGTGACCCCGACAACTTGCACATTTCACAAGGTATTGCCGTGTGCAAATTTGTTTCCCAGCTTCTCCTGACGACGTTCTGAGGTCTTAATGCTCCCGCTAGACTTTCATCTATCTTTTACCCGATCTCATACTGACTATAGTGTGTGTATACATATGTCTGTTGATAAAAACAACCGAAAATTAACCCCGTAACGACGCAACAGAAGGAAATTTTCCAAGTAGGGTGAACAAAGAGGAGCGGAGGGAGGCGGCGGTGACGTCACACTGTCACGAACACCATACGTCCCGGGCCATCAAGACGTTATGACAGACACTCATTTGCAAATAAGTTTCGGGAGACTTGTCTGGTGTGTTGTGCCACGCTGGCTGCTGGACCCGTCCCCTCAAAACACTATTACCACCGCTACTTGAAGACATGGTGTTGACCTTTGACCTGTGTGTGTGTGTGTGTGTGTGTGATTGTATGTGCGGATGTTTCAGTGTCAATTTTCGTGTGTGTGTAGATAGATTTTCATTGCGTGTATGTATATGTGCGTATTGTGTATATACAAGCGTGTACGTAAATATTTTTAAGTGTAGATATGTGCGTGTCTTAAGTAAGTTTCTGTATGTACGTTTCAGTGTGTGTGTGTGTGTGTGCGAGATCTGAATCTTAGTGTGTTTCATTCCAACCTGAATATTATGCGTTATGGTGAGGGTGTTCCGCGCGTGTGTGTGTGTGTGTGTCGCTTCACTATATCCTGTTTTGCAATTTATTTAATTACTATTTTTACGATAATTCTCAATAAGGAATTCGTAGTATATCTTCCTCTTAAATTCTCCAACTTAGTGACACTTAGGACATTTTATTGCTTAATTCCGTGTTGTGTGTCACGACATGGAGTTGACACATGGAGGTGGCTGGTCGCTGTAACTGCCCTATATCACCACTGTAACGCTCACTTACTGCATGCATATTATATATCCCAAATAACGGCCACCGTTTAACGAATATCAACATAGTATTGGAATTTGTGGAAAATCATGAGCATATACAAAAATGACAGCGATAAGCCTCACATACAATTAGATTTAACTTGCCAAATGTCTCCAACCAGTTTCTTTTTCTCTCTCTCTCTCTCATGCATAAAGTAACCTATAATTTGTCGTGGCCTGTGATGATTGTTATCTGCAACTGCGCACTACAGCGACCAACACCTGTGTCTGAGGTGGGGACACCTGCCACCACCCCTCCACATCTCGTTTCATGTATCTGACATACAAAGTATGAATAACTGCTATCATGCCAAGATACTTGTGATTTTGGTTCCACGTAGGCAGTGTTTACATGTGTTGATCCACCACTGGCACTACACACACACACACACACACAAGGTAGGTGTGACGGGATAGTTAGTCACTCCTGGTGTGGCTTCATCAGTGACCCATGCCACACACTTACTCCTGGCATATGAACATACTGCCTTAAATATCATGGTATTCTTTTAATTAATTGAAACACAGGCGGAACTGAAACATCCTTGCCTTTCTTTAAGCGATGTAAGTCAAGGGGTTATATATTTTTTAAAATAAAATAATAATTTGCAAACTATTCTATACAGTAATGAAAGAATCGCAAATATTTTTATAAGCAATTTCACATTTGTTTTTCATTAAGGTAAGTTTTTGTGTCTTAATTTACGTTGCGATAAGACTTATCTCGCTCAAAATTTCGTTTGATACAGAGAAACAATTGTGGTTCTTATCATTATAATATACAAATAGAGGTGTTTTATATTCCACTTGGTGTTATGATCACTGTTGGGTGAGACATACCACTTATTTCTTGTTAGCAGTGTCGATATGAGCGTCAGTTTTGTGTGTGTGTGGAAATTATGTCTACATAGACACCAGTTGCGTTTGGCAGGAAATTATCAGCGCCGTTAATATGATTATCAGACTTCACATTTTTACATTATAATGCTGTTACTGCGCTTCAACAACTAAGGTCTTTAAGCAAGTAACAAGGTTAGTAATTACATAAGTCCAACAACAGCCAAAACTTACGAGACACAGAGCTGCCACTTAAGAGCATCAATTATGTTATTTTGGTTATTATTTAGCTTTTCTTTTGCACCAGACATGTGACTGAAGCATTAGGTATGTTACTTTGGTCATCTGATTTTAATAAGGAAATATTGACGTCAGGTCTACGTTACTGGTGACACCAGCAGATGTGACTTCATGAATATCACATGGACTAGTGACAAGACACACACACATACACACTTAAAAAACCACAACTGGCGGTATCAACGTAGCCTCAAGCTCTTTTGGGGAGGGGGAGGGGGTACGTCACCCCTTTCACCTCCTCCACAAGTAGCCCGGTGTTATCGACGTGTGTGTGTGTGTGAGTTGTCGTCAATGTGTTTGTATGTTGGGGTTATTCTTACGTATGAGAGTATGAACATGTCATGTATGTGTGTGTGTGTGTGAGAGAGAGAGTTGTCAACACATTGTGTGTGTGTGCGTGTGTTTGTATATTATCGTCATGTCATCAAGATCAGAAACACATGTTAAGCGAACAACTGACTTGGTTAAATTTCATTTCCTGTGGAGGTGATAAGAGCGGCTGTGTGTGTGTCAAGTTCTCGCCTATTCTTACACGTCGTGGTGGAGTTATTGTCCTTGTTCTCGACTGCACTTCCGGACACCTTTATTGTTTATGCTAATTCTCGCTGGTCTACACCTGATCTATTTTACATATTAGTGTTATGTTTACATTGTCTGTTGGCAGTGTAATTTGTTTGTACTGTAATTGGTATGTACATTTATCTTGTATATTGTATATCTTCTGTATTTTGGCGTAATTTGTATGCCATAAAAGTATTGCTCACTAAATCACGCATGGTATTGTATTTTACATATCGTACATTGTTTCTCCTCAATTATACTTATCAACACTGTCATTTACATAATATATACTCTGTATAATGTTCAGTATAATGTATTTAATTGACGGTGTTCTGGCTATCATTATTGTCGGATCTTATTCAATTTTATTTTTCTATTCTGTTAAATTGTCTGCTATGTCCCTCGTTATCATAATACTATAACGCTCTTGTCTTGTAATGTGATTTAAGACATGAATATTTTCACTATAATACTCAATTGTCTCATAATGTGACGTTGGACGTGAAAATTTTTTGCCTCGTGTTTGACGGGTGAGTCGGGACAGGTTCCTTTCCTTCTTTTCTCCCACCAATGCGATTTAACCCATTATTAAGTACTATAAAACTTGATATAAAAATACATTCATAGATCACGTTCAATGTGTGTGTGTGTGTGTTTAGCAAACTTACTTGTGGTGTGGGATTACCTGATCACTATATAATATTTGTCCTAATCAAAATTGGACATACAGTATCGTTAACGAATCACGTCTATTCTTTTGTAATCACGTTTAATCTTTTTCTTGCTTTGTGTTTCAACTAACGCACATCCTCTATCTGTTTCCTTCGGCGAGGAAAAAACAAAAACATCAACTCATATTTTATACCTGAGTAATTTGCCGTCAGCAGACCGTAGTATTACAAGATGAAACCATAGCAGTGAAAAAATATATATCTTATGGCGTCCCCAGAACGTACTGCCATTGTGTGAGTGGTGGTGGTGGTGTGGGTTGTGGTGGTGTGGGAGGGTGTGAGTGGTGTGGGTGGTGGTGGTGTGGGAGGGTGTGAGTGGTGTGGGTGGTGGTGGTGTGGGAGGGTGTGGGTGGTGGTGGTGGTGTGGGAGGGTGTGGGTGGTGGTGGTGGTGGTGTGGGAGGGTGTGGGTGGTGGTAGTGTGGGACGGTGTGTTGTGGTGGTGCGGGAAGGTATGGATGACGGTGGCAGGGGTGCGGGAAGATGTGTGGGGGCGGCTATGAGTACATACTGTAATGTGTGGCAAATGGTCTCAACAGCGAGAAGATTGGTGTACCTCAGCCACACTCCCCAGGTGATTAATGACTCCTCAGTCTACGGGTCACACCTCTCCCTACCTCCCTCCTCCTGTTCCTCCTTTCATGTTACTGTAACTCCTTTTACGTCTACTGTTACTGTTTCTTCTATTCGTCATTTTATCCTCCTACTTGTTATTGCCTACTACTACTACTACTCTCTACTTCTACGACATTAATACTACTACCACTACAGATGACATTCCGATGGTCCTACATTTGTTCCTGTCGTTCCTTGCTTAATTCTCCTCAGGTAACACCAGTTTTATTGATGTCTTAACCCCAAACTTTGACCTCCATCACACCTGGTCTTTTTGTTATCGCTGTCTCTGATACCTCCTGCTGTTTTAATTACCTCTCCCGTGTTCTCACCCCTCGACTACACTTGTTTTTTCTGTATTTGCTGTTGTTCGCTACACAAATACTGATAATGGGTCTCATTAACACGAGTTATTTACACACAAACAACTGTAATAAATTGGTAACGTCATCCACCAAATAATGGATATTTTAGTGTCGTGTTCGGGTGGTAGTTTCAGCTTTTCTCACTTATTTGGGATCACGTGAACATTAGACACCCCCAGTCTTATTCACCTGTACCTTAAGGGGGGTTAAGTTAGGTTATGTTAGCGTTTGAGTTGTTAATCTTCAGGTGACATAATCTTGGGTGTTTAATCTCCAGGTGATCCCTTACATCCCATGAGTCAAGCGACGATGACTATGGTGTATGGCATTAAAAATAATTTGTGCTTTTAGTCCTATATGCACACCACTGAAATCCCACTGTAGGAGAGGATAAAAGAGTGGGATTTTTCACTGTTACGATTTATGTGGTATTAAATAATGTCCTCAGTTATTTATGTTCAGGGGAATGAAGTAACGCATGACGGATTATTAAAGGGACAGAGGCAGTGTAGAATGTGAATGAGAGTAAAACTAATATACCTGTTAACATAATTATTATACAGACAAGAATCCACCATCACCACCGGGACAGTTATGCGCCAGACACGCTTAACTACAGTCAGTAGTCTTAAACCATATCTTGTCTTTCATAAGAACGACTACAGACACTTAACGTTTGTTTTCACACAAAGTTCCTCCCCCTCCCACTCACCGTGATATCTTAGTCGTGTATTACTCACTAATGGCAGAGATAATGCCCTGACCCCGCTACCACCACGACACCACACAAACATGTTATAGTGATACAACCAAGAGTTTTATTCTCACTAACCTTATTAACTTATGTTGGCTGTGTAGTTCAGTGTGTAACTTTGGCTGTGTAGCTGGGAGAGACATGTAATTATGTATAGGGGAGGACCTGCTTGTTCAGATGACACATGATTTGACGATAAGACCTAATCACGGCACTCTGGGTGGGCCTGCCTCTACTATCACAGTAATCCCCTCGGTGTGTTTACAGATAACTCGGTGTTTGCATGCCTCCTCCAATCGTCCTTTATACGGCTCCCGGGGTGACGTATCTATGTTACAAGGAACGTACAGAAACTTACAGAACTGTTCTCCTGTGTTTCTGGGGTGTTGATCCCGGAAATTACACACACTATCTTATCTATTGAGGGTTTAATGTTATCGATAGTGTTGTAATGTGGGTGTACTAGGTGGTGTGTAAATTGTAAACATGTCAATGTAAAAGTCGCGCGTGTGTGTAATTGTTATATAAGTGTGTGTATTTGTGTGTGCGTAATTGTTGTAGAAGTGGATGTATGTATGTATTGTAAAAGCTGTGGTCTGTATAACTAATTGTTAAAGCGTTCACATTTTAGAGTGTTTCATGTGCCTTCTGTGTTATGCTGAAGAACTTAACACTGATTACATTAGTATTAAGAAAGGTGAACAATAAAATTGGGATTATCTTTATCTTGTCTTCGTAGTGACTTGTTCTAAACTACAGAGTGAATATATATGAGGCGGCATAATATGAGCGTTATATAATGGATGCCTCATATAACGTTATATGGCAAAACACGAGGAAAATTTATACCATCGCCATCCTATAATTCGGGAAAGACTATATTATAGCTACCATATAATACAGACAGGTAAGCGCTGTGGATCACTACGGAGTATAACATTGGCATTAAACAACTGGAGAGGAAATATAATCAAGGAGGCGAGTATACCACAGGTGTTCTATAATAAAAGGGAGATAATATACTTACAAACGTCATATAACCCCAGGCATCATATAACACTGATACAAGAAGAGAGTATAACTAAAGCAATAGATCATATACTGTAGGCATCATATAACAAAATGACAATGTTATATGACACAGAAAGTATACCACAAATGTCAGGGCATACAACAAACATAGAGAGTATACCAGAATATACCACAAGTGTCATAAAGGCCTGACGAACATACTACAGGGAGGAGAGTATACCAGAAATATAACAAAGTGAGACGAGTATACCACGGTCATATAACAAACGACAAGAGGGATTGTAGAGTAGATTATACACGTAAGAAAGGGAGATGACTATACCACAAAGGGAGGGGAAGAACAAACTACAAAGGGAGAAGAACAGATCACAAAGGGAGGGGAAGAACAAACTACAAAGGGAGAAGAACAGACCACAAAGGGAGGGGAAGAACAAACTACAAAGGGGGGCAAACATACTACAAAGGGAGAAGAACAGACCACAAAGGGAGAACACCACAAAGGGAGAAGAACAGACCACAAAGGGAGAAGAACAGACCACAAAGGGAGAAAAACACCACAAAGGGAGAAAAACACCAAAAAGGGAGAACAGACCACAAAGGGAGAAGAACATACCCCAAAGGGAGAAGAACATACCACAAAGGGAGAAGAACATACCACAAACATCATATAACGAGAGATAGTATAATCGGATGAGTCAGGTGAGCTGTGAGGATGACAACACAAGGCATTAGATGAGGCGTACTTAATGACTTGGGCGACATACCGTAATCAGGGAGTTAATGTGGCGATATCCATGTTAAGACCCTGTATGATCTGTACTTGAAGTGGTGAGAGAGCTACTTGACGGGGGGGGGGGGTGTTTAAGGGGCGCCAAGCGGTGATAAGAGTAAGACATACCTGGCTAATTATCTGCTCGACATTACCTGAACACAATAGGCTTAGTAGACGTGTGTGTGTGTGTGTGTTGCTGGGGAGGTTTCATCTGACCCCAGTAGGTTATTTGGTAATTTTAGGTTATTAATATTTTTTGTGGTATTGAGTATAATAAAGATGTTATTATTATTATTGCCTTGATTGTTATTACTAAACGGTGTTATATTTTGTTAACTGTTAAATTAGGTTTACGTTTATTATGTTAAATAAAGTTCTTCCAGCTATCTTATGCAGCAAAGGTTTAATATTTTTTTATCTATGATTTTATATATTTGATCGTAATGCTTATTTTCATTAGAATTGTATAATAAATTAGGATTAATTTTTGTACACCTGTTCATAGAAATACACCTTTTCACATATCCGTTGAGACATTGTTACATAACTATTTGACAAATTTCATAACCGAATGACAGAACACATATCGAATGACAATCTAAAATAACTGTTGGTGGTGTGTCATTCTCCAATTGTTACATTCTCAAACTATATGTAGACTGTCGGTTTATTGTTCACGTCTGTCAACTTCATAACTTATGTCAATCACTTCCCTTAGAATGAACGAACAGTTATTTTAGATTGTCATTTGATATGTGTTCTGTCATTCGGTTATGAAGTTTGTCAAATAGTTATGTAACAATGTCTCAACGGATATGTGGAAAGTTGTATTGAGAGAAAAATCCACTAAAGACCAAATATATATTGTGTTTTACTGATCTAATAGACTGGTATTGGTAATTCGTTGCAGGATGTACTTGCAAATGTCACATCTTAATTCTAATGTGAGTTAAAAGTTTCGTATCATTAAATTAAGTTTTCTTGTCCGACCCGAGAAATCTTTAAAACAACCTCCGGCTTCTTGTCTGACGTTAATTTTAGTGACTGTCTGTTTTAATTTACACAACATCTTATTTTCCTAAATTTTCTACACCAGTACAGATATTTTTTAGTTTACTTATAATATTGTCCTCAAAATCACGGAGCCATACTCTTCAGATACCACACAAAGGAAAATATTAAGATAATTCATCGTCAAGTTCAATAAGGTTCATGATTTCAGTTTTGTTTAGGCAAGAAATCAAAGTTGTGGGTAACTGTGTTAAGACAGAAAAATCCAGGGAAATCCGGGGAATTAGCTCGCGAGATCCAAGACTTTGGCAGTTCTTATAACACGAGTGATAGTGGAGGCAGTCTGGGGCTACCTCCACCACCACCACTACTACCACCATCATCACCACTACTGCCACAGTTGCAGCTACTACTACCACTATCACCACTACTACTACCACTACTACCACCCGCTATTACCGCCACTACCGCCTTCACCAATTCCACCCGTCACTATCACCACTACCGTCGCCACCACTACTACCATCACCACCAGTTGGTTGCCAGGGGTGAAAGTTGCCTTACTATACACGGGCACCCTTACGCAATACTCACCTCCACTCTTTTTTCCCGTCGTTCACGGCCAAGATGGTTGGCCTTATCTAGTGTTTCAGACCATCATTGGCTTTCTTCCTTCTGGTGCTTCAGGTTATAATAAGCTTCCTTCATTTGATGCTTCAGGCTATAATAGACTTCTTTCATCTGGTGGTTCAGGCTATAATAAGCTTCCTTCATCAAGTGCTTCATACTGTGCTTTACTGTAAGCTTCCTTCATCTGGTGGTTCAGGCTATACTAAGCTTCCTTCATCAAGTGCTTCATGCTATAAACTTCCTTCATCTGTTGCTTCTTGATGTTAACAGCTTCCCTCACCTTTTGCTGCAAGTGTCACCTGCTTTCTTAATGAGATAATTCAGGTCATCATCGCCTTCGTTCACCTGCTGCTTCTGGTCATCAACGGGTATCATCACCAGGTCCTTTTCTCTACCTTTACCCTTAACCGCTTCCCTCCAAACTGGCGGTGCTTCAGATCATTATCCACCTCCTTCAGGCTGTACCGTCCCTCCTCACCTTCTCTTTCCGTACCGTATAATGTGCATCTTGACCGTAAAATGTTTTAATTAAATGCAACTCAAAGGTGAGGCTTCGTCTTAAGTCTTGTTCTACGTGTGAGGTCAAGATTCTTAGGGTAAAAGGATCTTATATAATAAATTTGCGTTGACAGATTTAATGGTAGACTGTGTGGGGTGTACAGTATATATGTCTTTCTTCATCTGGCACTCTACCGTACTGTTAATTTTACTCGCTGGTGTTAACTGGTGTGTTAATTTTCTTTTATCGTTGTTTACTGTTGTTGTAGTATTAGTTTTTTATGCTGTTGTTTACTTTCATTATCTTTGGTTCCTTTGTTTATTGTTGTTTTGTAATTAATTTATTTTTTGGTGAGTATTTACTGTTTTAGTATTAACTTTTACCCAGGTACAAACTCATATTATTGTAAAATTTTGCGTTGGTGTATTCTAGTGGTATTTTTTTCCTAGTATACACAATCCCTGTTAACTGTTATGCTGGAATGGTATAATCAGATTATTATTGCTAATAATGTAAACGTTTCCAGTCCTAATTCCCTTCGTTATTACTATCAATATTTGCTTTGATAAATACACTCGTATATTTGTCTCTGTATATATTCTTTTGTTGGTGTATATGGTTATTGTGTATCTCACCAGACTCGTGTTTCCCGTCCTGTTGAAACAAGGACATCGTTTTAAACCAACTGACAAATAGAAACACAAAATTCTCTTGTCTGGTCATTCTGTTTTTGTACCTGTTTTTGTCTCACGCGTCTTATGATACAGGAAACTGTTATATAAAGCGTGTTATTCTTGAGACGTCAGCTGGTGTTGTTATTATTAGTAGTAGTATTGTTGGTGTGATTCTTGTTATACGTAATGTTATTAAAACCATTAGTATTAGTGTTATTATTAGTGTTGTTACTCATATTTTATTATTTTTTATTATTATTAAAACGGTACAAAAAGTGTTCGCTTATAGGTTTTATAATATAATAAAAATCGTACCGGTAATAACAATAATAATACAAATATTAAATAATAGTTATATCAATTACCAACAATATATTTTCATTATTAACCGTAAAGAATAAAGCGCATGGTACTATCAGAATTCAGTTAAAATTAAAATTATGAATTCTTACCTAAAGGAGTAAAAAACTTGTGTGTCTTAGTCACCACATATTAATGGTTTGATCAAGTCGACCGCGTGAAGAAGTCCCCCTAATATGACAAACTGGCTTAGCGAGATCACCTCATTATAATAGGCAACCTGCACCTGTTGTGGTCTCTTGTTTTGTTTTTCCCAGTATTTATAAGACGGTCGCTACCTCGGTCCACTTCCTCGTTTCTTAATAACACAAAGTTGATGTAGTCATACCTGAGCGTGGTGTTAACTCGTATTGTTAATCTATGAGGGGTTTGTTTGTGGTATAGAGAGCCGG
The DNA here is from genome assembly GCA_958450375.1 of Homarus gammarus. Taxonomy (NCBI): domain Eukaryota; kingdom Metazoa; phylum Arthropoda; class Malacostraca; order Decapoda; family Nephropidae; genus Homarus; species Homarus gammarus. The sequence goes on along the minus strand of CAUDMG010003158.1, from coordinate 1,210,215 downwards.
GTATGAAGTGAAGGTAGGGCGCAGACATCAGCTGGAGGGGAGGAGAGATAGCAACTACCACCACCACCATCGGCCAGCCAGCCACCAGGCGTCAACATAATCACACAAAAAGAAAACGGGAGCCACGTACCCACCTCAAACAAAATTGTCCCTTATTACACCTTTCTAAACCTGCCATATTTCAGAGACAAGAAGCCCAATCGTTTTTATGGGATATTTTTTTTTTCTTTCAGATCGGTGCGGCGGTGTGTGGTGCGCTGAAGGTCCCTGCTGGCTGTTGTGGTGAGTCTTACAGCAATGGTACAATAAATCACATAATGTACTTGTGAATGATATATCATGTGCAGAGGATTAATATCGTAAGAGTCACATGATGTGTTTCTGAGGATGAAAAATGGGCTCAAGAGATTGGTATAAGTCTATATGTATTTTTATTTTAATTTGTCTGTTATTCAACATTGTTTACATTCCTGAAAGGATTTTTACATAGGCCGTATTTTGTCTATTCTGTATACATGGGCGTAAGAAGATATTGAAGGAATAGTCTCTGGAAGGTAGGATGGTGGTGGACTTGTTACAAGATGGGTCTGTGACACCTGGTGATACCTGAAGCAGAGAAGTCGGTGCACAGCTGTGAGTCAGCCTGTGTGTGACAACCCTGCAGCTCTAGTAAATGGTCTCTTGAGCCACTTTAAGACCTTACCAATGAAGATGACACCATTAAAAATACTCCTGTCATGTTGTCATCGCTAGATAATCGTCAAAGAGAGAGAGAGAGAGAGAGAGAGTTGATAAACCCGACACACGAAACCTAACAGAGAGCACTTTGAAACACTACATCACCATCTGGGTAATGAGACTAAAGCACAAGAACCAGTGAACCCAGTGTCTCATATTGTTACCCCAACATCTTATTATGTAGAGGTGGAGGATATGAACCAGTGAACCCAGTGTCTCATATTGTTACCCCAACATCTTATTATGTAGAGGTGGAGGATATGAACCAGTGAACCCAGTGTCTCATATTGTTACCCCAACATCTTATTATGTAGAGGTGGAGGATATGAACCAGTGAACCCAGTGTCTCATATTGTCACCCCAACATCTTATTATGTAGAGGTGAAGCAGTGAATCACGCCATGAAAATAGATTTTGCTTGGAGCGAAGACAGCATCTGAGTGAAAAATAATACTGTACTCGATGTAGCAATCACAGCTGCATATGATTCAACGGAAGATACAGTAATGAGGAGTATGTGCCCCACCTGAAGGACTGAATACAGTAGCTGGTGACGTCAATACAATAGCTGATGTAATTACAGTAGCTGAACCCGTGGTATACAGTCGCTGACAAAGTAAATACAGTAGCTGACGACTTGGTATACAGTAGCTGACAAAGTAAATACAGTAGCCGGCGACGTAAATACAGTAGCAATAAGCGCAACACAGTAGCAGTGACCACATAACTGTGACAGTCGGGCACATAACCAGACGCAACAAAAACAGTGGCCGAGGCAGTGAACACTGCTCTTACAGCGATGAATACGACACACCTGAAGCACTGAAGATAGCACTTGAAATTGCAAACCCAAGACTTGGATTAATGATTGCATCGTGTGTGTGTGGGCGTGCGTATGTGTGTGTATGCGCGGGCGTGTGAGGATGTGTATGCACTTGAGGTCTATAATATGTACATTAAATAAATTCAACTCAAACATTTACGGAACTCATGGAAAAAACCTAGAATGTGACCGAAACAATTTGAAATACCGAGAGAAACAGATAGCCGAAATAGGAATTGAAATTAAATCGAAGCGTCTCGGCAGAACGAAGGAAGGGGAAAAACCCGCTAAAAACGCCACGAGTCGAATTAACCTCGGTGTCTGGCTGTGTCGATAGGTTTTGTCCTCAACCACTGCCACCACTGTTACCACCACCATTTTTACTACCACCATTACTTTTACTACCACCATTACTTTTACCACCACCACTGTTACTACCACTACTTTAACCACCACCATTACTTCTACCACCACCAATTTTACTACCACCATTATTTTTACTACGATCATTACTGTTACTACCACCATTACTTTACCACCACCACTGTTACCATCACCACCACCACTACCTCCACTGTAACCAACATCACCACCACTGTAACCAACATCAACACCACTGTAACCAACATCAACACCACTGTAACCAACATCACCACCGCTGTTACTACTACAATTACCACCACTTTTACTACCACCATACTTTACCACTACCACCACCACCACTGTTACCACCACCACCACCAAAGTTACCACTGTTACCACCACCACCACCAAAGTTACCACCGTTACCACCACCACCAAAGTTATCACCGTTACCACCACCACCTCCCTGTTACCACCACCACTGTTACCACTACCACCACCACCACCAACGTTACCACCACCACCAAAGTTACCACCACCACCTCCCTGTTACCACCACCATCTAAGTTACCACCATCACTATCACTGCCACCAACACGACTGTTCCCACCATAACCACTAACGTTCACTGCTCCTGCTACCCAACTGACGCTCATCCCGCGCTGTGTTTGTGAGCGAGAGAGAGAGAGAAGGTCGTGTGAGAGCCTCGCGTAAGAGTTGGTGGATCAAGGTTATCTTAGTCGATAACACAGTAGTTCTTAAGAGGTATCCATGATTGATTCATTCACTTCTGTGGTCACCAAGTTGTCACGTGTGTTGACCTTCACTTATCAATACTGACTCAAGAAAACCTCACACTCGATTCATCAATGTCATTTGGGTTTTCAGATTTTGTAAATGACGTAACTGTCGATATTATGATGCCTTGGTGGCGTCTTTGTGATGTACTTTCATTACATAGACGTGTCATACTGTTTTGAACATGTATTGTTAAAGCCCTCTAAGTGACGTTACCTGCGCCATAACGCTCCTGGTTATGGATAACACGTAACCACCTTTCGATATTTCCGATTCTAGAATTCTCGTAAAATACACACACAAAAAAACTAGTGTTGTACTAGTGTGAGTGTAGTGTGTCTGTCATTAAGGAAGGTAATCGTCACCAAATAAGACATATCAGTTTTGAGGCACGGAATAGATGTGAATCATTCAGGCTAGATTGATTTGTTTACAATTTTTTTTGTAGAACTTAATGCACAGAGTCTACTTCAATTTAATTACAAGTGTAGTGTGGTGATGCTATATGGTTAATATGACGGTAGATAATATCATTCAGAAGTAAGCTGACTTTGCTTGGGTATAAATGCTTCATCGACCAAGGTTTTGAAATACTTTCACAGTATCTCAGTTTCTACACCACATAAAAACTTAAAATATTCAGAAATATGTTCTTATCCATAAATGCCTTGACTGATGATTCGTCTACACGTTGAAGGGCCCAGTCATCACTAACACATAATACCAGTTAATAAAAGCCGTGGAAAATTTCAATCTTGATTCATGGCACAATTCTCCATCACGAGTTCCTTCATGTACTGTACAAGGGTCTTAGTAGTCCCTTCCTCCCTCCCTCCCTCCCTCCGGACACTGATGCATAAAATATGTTCCTGTAGCGGCCTCTATCACCATAACACCCCCGTGGCCCAAGTCAGCAACTCATGGTGGCCATCAATGTGTTTCTTATGTTCTCATTATTTTACCGTGTTGCGGAGCCTTAGTCGTAGTACGCGGAGGTTACTGCTCTGTCTAGATGGGGGGAGATGGAGGGGGATTTGTTGTTTATATCATGGTGAAGCAAATTACTCGGAAGTGTATCAAAAGGAAGGTGTGAAACCGCACCTCTTGTAGATTTCGTAATGATAGTCTTTTTCACGTTTACTTGGTCGTACATCGCGATATATTTCACCCATTACGAGTTCCAGCTACCGTATAACTACCATGAATAATATACTGTGGGCGGCGTGTATTTTTCACCCATCCCTTTCCCTCATAACTCACCCCCATTACCCCCCCCCCCCTCCCTCCTTCCTCCCACTCTCCGAAAAGTACCAAGTGAGTAGGAGGACCCCGGACAGACGGAAGGTGCCAACCACCCCAGGTGTCAAGTAAAAAATACAGGGAGGGGGGGGGGGGGGTGTTTACTTACGTTAATGAGGTGTGTGTGAGAGAGAGAGTTGTGTGTGTGTATATGTGTTGTGTTGTGTTGTGTGTGTCCAAGCCAAATCCCGTATTGGCAATTAGCAGGTATAAAATCTCTGGCCCGCGCGTGGCCACAAATAATTTAACAACAGTGAGAGCCATTGTTAACATAGTTTTCTGAAGGATAGTTTTCTGTTATTGTACGTGTGAAATTTCTCGTGTTTTTTTTTTTGTTTTTTTTTTAGTTTTTGTTGTTAGATTTAAGAACATCATGTTAATGTGTTCCATTTGTGTGTGTGTGTTTAAGGTGTTTTTATTTTTTAAAACACTTCGACGTTTAGGTGTGTTTCACGTATTATTAATTCGTTGGCGTTTTATTAGTTGTCTTTTGTTAACTTTAAATTCATACGTGTTTTAATGGATTTTTTTATTCATGCTTGTCAGGCTGTTGTGAGACCTTGTGAATCTATAGGAGTTTACTGAAGGCTTTTGTTCATATTCTGTCAAGATGTTTATAAGAGTCTTTTTAATTCATAAGTGCTTTATTGCCTTTTGTCGGTGTTTGTGGCTGTTTTAGAAGACCGGAAGTAATTCATCTTGTCAAAGTTGTTTTACATGTGTTTGTTGGCTATTGCCGTCGTTTTAAAGACCACTGAGGACGTTGGCAGGTGTTGTGGGTGTTAGTGTAGGTGATGGCAGGTGTTGGGTGTTAGTGTGGGTGTTGGCAGGTGTTGTGGTGTTAACTGTTAGTGTCGGTGGTGTTGGGTGTTAGTGTGGGTGTTGGCAGGTGTTGTTGGGTGGTGGCAGGTATTGTTGGGTGTTCGTGTAGGTGTTGGCAGGTATGAGTGTAGGTGTTGACAGGTATTAGTGTAGGTGTTGGCAGGTATTAGTGTAGGTGTCGGCAAGGTGTTTATCACATATTTGTTCACTGTTTCTGAAGTTATGTTTACGACTCATAATAACTCGCAGGTGTTCTTATGTGTTGGTCAGGCGGTTGGAGGCGGTGCGGGGTCTAATACATGGTTATATCCGGCCGTAATTGCTCATAAAACCGAGACGGCACGACTTGGCTACTGTTGGTAATGATATCAAGTAAATCTGGAGTTTACAGAAGGTAGCTCAACAGATTTACGCATTTCAATTTCATTTTGTGTGTGTGTGAGGGGTTTTATGTATTGTGTGTATGTGTATATGTGGTTGTGTGTGTGTGTATGTTTTATGCATGTGTGGGTATGTGTATAGGTGTGGTTGACAGGTATTCATAGAGAGAGGAGGGAGGGGGGCTTCGTAAACAGTAAGTGTGTAGGGTGCAGTATGTCAGCTTGCATGCCATCATGACGTTAGGTATATGTCCTTACTAAAATTCAACTTCACTGCCAAATACCGGTGATTCATGTGCGACACGCAGGAAACATGTTTACAATCACGGGTCATGTTTTACTCATTGATCTGCGGCAGTAAATCAAGTCTTGCAATTTCTTGGACAGTATGTAAATAATACGAGTCTCAGGCGATCCAGGTAATTGCCTCATAGTCAGGTTGTAGGTCAAATAGGTACTCAGTCCAAATAGACCCAACATTGTATAATCAAACCATTTGGGGGTCCATTAGGAATTGGGTCCAGGAGTGGGCTCCAATCCAAATGGTTAGATTAGATTAGGTTGGGTCTGTGTGAGGGAGGGGGCAGTTTCACTCCTCAGTGTGGAGTCTGTCAATCAAGTCTTAACAACGCCATCAAATATAATGTAAGGTACCGCAGAGGGGAAAATATGCTGATGTTATTTTAGCGGCGATCTGTTGACCTGCAGCCCAAGAGAGCCAGTGAAGTGTTTTAAATCGCACATTAAGGGAAAATTTGACTTCCTAATCTATGAGGATAGAGACCGAGGCTACGAGACTTAAACATTGGAGTGGTAGGTGCACAAGGGAGTCGCTTGTAAATATAGCAAATTAAGTTATACATTGTTAAGTATACAGTAAAGTTACAGTAATACCCATATAGTGACAGTCTCAGGTATCAAAAAAAAAAATAGTTGTATTTACAGCCAAATGTGTTATGAGTATACTGTACAGTGAGATGTACAGTTGCGGACAAAATTCCCACGACACATGGCGATATCTGGCATTTACCTGTGGGTCATATGTGTGTGATTGATTTAAAACTGGTGTGGACGTTGAGCTTTATTACTTGATTTATAGCAGGTGTAAATTTTGATTGCCATTATGAATTATTAAAGACGCAAATAGATAATAAGACCTATAATACCAAGGGACATATGAGATGATAGATGTTGAAATCTCAATCTACGTGACCCTCAACTAGATGCCAGATACTGTTATAAGTATATCTACAACTTTACAGTACGTGTGGTGACCATCTTGCATGTTTATTACCTGAGGATCCACCGCCAAGTTTTATATTAATGGTTCTCTTGTTTTTAATATTGTCGTATTATTATTATTATTATTATTATTATTATTATTATTATTATTATTTCCTGTAAATTATTCTTTAAAAAATATATTGTTTGTAATGCCACCATGACGATATTGCCCTAACGTGTAGTGTTTATGTTCCTACATTCAGTGACACTAGCTGTCTCTCTGTCGTCACACATTTGTTTCCGTACAATATCTTCCGTTATTGTAGACGGATGTACACAAAAGCTGGTGTATATGTGTTCGTGCTACAGGAGGATACCTATTGAACATCAGGTCGATAGGTTATATATTAAAGTGGCTACTGAAAGTGTAATTGCTTTCCGTGTGGTACATTGTGTAAGGTTGGACGTCATTCAGACTTGTACGTCTTCACCCGTGAGAGATTACAATCGGCTTTATTCTGCTGTGGATAGCATAAAACGGTGGCTATTTATGGTATTTTATCTTTTATTTTTGTCGTTTTAATTTTTATTGTTATTATCTATATTTTTGTTGTCTTGTAAAAGATAGGAATTACAGTGGTAGTTAGTTGGAGTATTTGAGGTATCACATGTTAGAGTATAAGTTGTAGTAGTAGTAGTAGTTATAGTAGTAGTAGTTGTAGTAATAGTAGTAGTACCAAGACGAGCATGTACACATAGTTACAGCCTTGTCAGTTCCACGAATTATATTACTGAGGGCAATAATAACCTTGAAAGTAATTCTCTCCACCCAGATTATATTTATAGCACGTTCTATAACTTTTACCTTTACTGTTAATATATCACCTCTCATGTTTAAAGTAAGTCCATAGTAAATGGCATTTATCCTTAAAACTATATCCCTATATTATTTTACATATTTATAAACTTTTATCTAAACAGTATCGCGGGACTGGGCAAATACCACCTTAACATTATTATAACTATACTCTCCAGTGTTTGAGTTTATCATTTATTCAGTAACCCAGAGTACCTTTTTTTTAACAGTGAGGGTAAGGCAAGTGGGCGGGAGTGATTATTGTACCTGTTTTAGTTGGGTGTCGACTGCAGAGGTGAACTAGTAACATTATCATTACTATAATTTTTGAGTATTATTTCTAAGGTATCACTTTTCTATTAACCCAGAGTACGTGCTTTGTGCTCTCTGTGTTTTTATATTATAGCAGTGTGAGTTAGCAGAGGTGCGTATTAACCATTTTAGTTGCACCACAGAACCATTATTACGGATTTACTGCTACCTACTCTTTTAAGGTGATTATTTATTCATTAACGCCTGTGTACGGGTTTTGTTGTTTGGGCTCGTGGATGATAGCGGGAACAAGAGTCGGAATTGACGCTCGTAGTCGACTGGTGGTCTGTGTGTTGCGGTATTATTAATCTCTTGCTTAATATTTTAATGTTTTGTGCGGTAGCTTAGGATAGATTTATTTTTTTTTAAGAGGTTGGATGTGTGAGTTAGTGTGAGATCAGTTTGTGTCTTAAAATATGGATTCATTGGTGTGGAGGCGAAAGAGTATTGATGCATGAATGAGCACGAGGGAGCATTGCTTGTATGGCTCGACCAGAGAACAACATTCCTTACCCTTAATAGTAAAGGATCAACCAATGTCATAAACAAGAATAATAATTTTTAGCGTAACGTGTTCACATTACCATGCAGGAGTGTGATAGCGAACAAGAGGGAGTATTCACGGTGGGGAAATACACTCCTTGATCCTTACAAGTAATATTATTTAATCTGTCAATTACTAAGCCAAGAAATGAACTCGTTAGGTAAAGGTAATAATTGTGTTGAGTAGCGAGTGTGAGTAAACCCATAGAGTAATATTAACCAGTGTTTAAGTCAGGTATTGGAAAAATATTGTGTTCTCTGCACGTTTATCTATCCGTCTGGCTGGCGGTGTGAGGAAGTCTGGACCGGATGTTATTAGTCTATCAGCCAACGTTTTAAGTCAGATACTAAATCGAGTCAATATTTCGTGGCCTGGACTCCATATGTGAGTGTAGACGTTTTGTAGCAGTGTGGATGAAGGGGTGTTGACGATGAACTTTCCTAGCTGGTATTAGTACTTTAGTATGAAATTTTTAAAGTTAGAAATTAATGTGAATATTTGGTTCTGTGTAATTGTAATATGTACAAGAGTGTTGAGGAGCATGTGGCGGCGTGAGGGAGGAAGACGCCTGGGCGCTGACAGTATGGGCGGAGCAGAGGTTAAGTCACTTATTGCACTACTTCCCGTCGTACGGAGGGAGTTAAGTGCTTGACCTTGTAACCACATTTTATTATCTTCACTAAACGGTCATCACGTCGATTCTAATAACCATTAAATGCTTGATATTGCCAATTATTGTAATATTAACCCGTTTTACGACATTATTATCCTCATTACATTCCTTCTTCAATACTTATAGAAATTATTCTCCATCATACAGTATGTAAACCTTTTTATACTTCCGTAGTTTTTAATTATCCATCATTGGAGGTCACCGTGTGTACACAGGGGGCGTCTGTGTGGTGACCCGGTGAGCGAGGGTGTGGGGAGCTGGTACTGCTGCCACCACCACCACCATTACTACTGCTACCACTACCACCAATACTACCATCACCACCACCACCCTAGGTAACCAAAACTACCAGTAACACCACCACAATCGCCCCAGGTAACTACCACTACTACAACTACCACCACCCCCAGGTAACCACCAGCCCAGGCATCACAACCTCAGGTAACTACCACTACCAGCATCACCACCTTCCCAGGTATCCACCATTACTACCACCACCACTTTCCCAGGTAACCACCAGTACTACCACCATCACCACTTTCCCAGGTAACCACCACTACCTCAGGTAACCACCACCATCCTAGGTAACCACTACCCTAAGTAACCACAACCACACCAGTTAACCAGTACCACCACCACCACTCCAGGTAACCACAACCATACCAGGTAACCACCATCACCACTCCAGGTAACCACCAGTACCAGTACCACCACTACCCCAGGTAACCACCCTCTCAGCGCTCCATCTGTCTCCCTCGCCCTGGGAACTTGTTTTAGATTCAGCGTATCACCTCCCGCCACTAACCATCATTGTCCTCTATCACTTAAGCATTATTAAATTTCTATGAATTACTGGATGGTGATCTGAGTCGTGCGTAACGTAATGATGAGTGAAATTTGGCAATAGACGATGACAAAGAGGATGGAGGTTGAGTGATGGCGTTAGAAGGCTGCGCCTGAGAGAGTTGCCAGGTGTTGCGGGAGGTTGTGGCGGCACCTCACCACCACACCTGCCCTCCCTGGCCCTCCTTCTCCTCCTCCCTCCCTCCATCCCTCCATCCCTCTCACACTCTCTCCCTGTCTTAAAATATGTATTTATTCCAGGTTACTCAATTCTAGCAGGTGTAGTAAGTCGACATTAAAACCAATATATAAGCAGAACCTGTAAGAATAACGTAGTCGGTGTGTGTTGAAGGCCTGAATATTCTCAGCATAAACCAAACAGGTGTATGATAACAGTGAGACATTACCTTGATAAATGTCTACACAAGTATGAATTAAATCCCACGGGTCGAATGCATGGGATGTGAGAGACGTCCTTGGTCTTCTTTACATCATCAATCACATTTGAATAATAAATCCCCTACCAAAATCGCGCTCAACATACACAAAAGAGGTAAAAAAAATGGCAGTACATCAAAGTGGCGTAGCTGGGAGTGACGGATATTATACCCGGGCTGGGACGACAAGCGGCTCGCCTAACTGGCCATCGATCACAGTCCACCAATCAACCTGTCCACACCACAGCGGCTCTCGACAATCTTGTACAATTGTTTGACGCCACGTCCTGTTAAAATCAGCACTTGTCTCTCATTGGCAACACGGTAATGTCTCGGTCGGCTGTTGGGTGGTGGAGGAAGGGATGATACCAAGGTGGGTGGGGAGGGAAGGAAGGGGAATTTGTTGAGGTGGAGAGGGAAGGAAGGAAGGAACCAAGAGAAAGGGGAAACGAAAGTACAAAGAAAAGAAGGAAACGAAGGTTACTAAAAAGGAGGGAACAAATATACCAAGTTGTGGAGGGAAAGAGAAGTTGTTGAGGTGGAGAGGGATTGGACGAGGGTAACAAAGTGGAGGGGAAGAGGTAAGGGGCCAGGGTGTGGAGAACAGCAGGGCAGTAAGTGGGGTGTGGATAGAGGGAAGGAAGTAGTTGTGGTCTGGAGGGAGGGAAGAAAGTAGGAGAGGTGTGGAGGGAGAGAGGGAGGAAAGCAGGAAAGGTGTGGAGGTAGTAGGTGAAGTGTGGAAGGAGCAAATGAGAGCTGTAGGAGAGGTGTGGAGGGCAGTGGGTGAAATGCGGAAAGAGAGGGGGCGGAGGAAGGAAGAGAGGGAGCACTTGTTCCTCGAGCCGTAGCCTGGGTGTGCTTAGTCCAGTAATATCTCCTGTTCAGTTGTTTTATAATTATATCCAGCTGATTCTTAACATTTATCAGCTGGTGGGTTTTTCCATCTCCTTGGCAGGGTGTTAGTCCGACCAAGGGCACCATTGTTCTTAACTATCGTTATTCTTGTTGTTGTTGTTGTTCTTATTATTATTATTATTATTATTATTATTATGATTAGAAACTATCTGGTAAACAAATTGATAGTAATAACATTAATGACAATAATAAATATAACAAAATCAAAGGTAATAATAGGCATAATAACAATATCGGTGGAAACAATGACTATAATACTGTTAACAAAAATAATAATAATAATAATAATAGTAATAACAATAATAATAATAGTAATAACAATAATAATACCAACAACAACAACACCCATAACAGCAATTGTACAATAATGATGTAAGAGAGGAAGTAAAGTGTGGGAAGATGAGCAGAAGGGCTGAGGTAAACCCGGTACATACAGATGAGTGTGTTGGGTGGAGTGTTACACCACCACACCCGCTTCTGAAAACATATTCACGTCTTCCGGTTTAAAGTTCTGGTATTCAACTCCTTTGCTTTAAAACATACGATCGTTTGACTAATCAATGTCAGTCTCTCGTCTCAGAAATGTGTATCAGTTATGGCCTTGACAAATATAATTTTTATTGTGGGATGGTGGCTTTTGTGGGGGGAAATTTACACGTATAAGGAAAAAGTGGTCATCATGCTTATAAAACAAGTCCACTTAACATACTCCTGGCAGTACATACACACTAATGGACAAGTGAACCAGTTAAACACTCATAAAAACACGTCACAAAAACTTGGCGGCGGCAACACCAGAGGCGGGAAAGTCAATCAGGTACTGTATATCCAGGATTAAAAGAAATAATGATATTGCAGTGTGAAACAGGTAGCACTAACTGTGTCGTTAACGTCATTATCTATAGTGAAGTATGTTATTTTCCAAGAACTCTTTTGAGGCCACTCTTAATTGTTCTAAGTCTTATTAAATTAATATAAGTGCTAATTGCCCTACGTCATTCTATTGTTAATTTTTCATCTTCATATTAAAGTAAAGTGGTAATTTTCTTTTTTCTTATTAAATTTATGTTGAATGTACTGTATTATTTTTATTATCTCGTTGTTGTTGTCATCCTGGCGTCACTTCCAACTGTTACATAATTTCCTCAATTTTACGCCATCTGCAGTCAATCAGGTGTTATCTCCCAGTCACTTCCGTTCACCGCCACTCTGTTCTCTCATTTCCATTTCATTAGCTCTTTACCACCCACTCTCCAACGCGTCTTCCAGTCCACAGTCACTCTCCACGTTTTACACTTCAATTACTCCCTGCGACAGTCATCCTCGTGTCGGCCGCCACTCGACAGTCATTCTGCGGCGTCTCACATTCAAGTCACCTGAACTTGACCTTCCTGCATTCTGTCGTAATTTTTACTTGGTTTAGTATGCAAGGTGTCGACAAGTGAACCAGCAGAAAAAAAGAGGGGAAACATTCGATCTAATCGCCTCAAAAAATAATAATAATAATAAAAAAGAATCCTATGACCACCAAACCTTGTTCTTTGGTCAGAAACACATTTTCCGTTTCAAAAATGTGGCGGCGAGCGGAGGGAAAGCCTTTCTTAGGTGCTGGAAACAGTTGACTTCACTTAACAAAATAAACTCAAAAAGGGGAAATTATTTTGCTTTTCCCCTTGTAACACTTATATTAAACTTACCCCAAGACGATACTGTTAAGTTAATTTTACACATATAAAATCACCTTTGATGTCACACAGTTCCCGTTTTCTTATTTGGGGGTAACTTTTTTTGGAGGGGGATATAACGGTGTCTGACGTCAACTTAAAAATCGTAATATGGATCAACTTAGCTGGAGTTGTTCTTGAATAGCGACGTAAATAAGCTCGTCAAGTTTTAGTATTCTTTATTGCTACGCATCTTATTTGCTCAATGGTCGTATCTCCTCATCCTTTAAGCACCATTTTTTTTCCTTTCTGTGTATAAATTCTTTCTATAGTACTTAACATTTCAGCTTCTACTTTCACTGCTGAAAAAAAGCCCTGCGGGTACTCACTAGTAGCGTCGCCATCTTTGTCGTCCTTCTTGATATCATCGTCTTCTTTATCTCCTGGTTCCTTCTCGTCGTCTTCGTCGTCGGAGAGTTTAGCGTCGTCATCGTCAGTCTTGTTACGCGGCTCCCACGTCATCTTGTTCTCTTTCTTCAGCCGCCGACGTGCATTGGCGAACCACGTCGACACCTGTGACGAGAAAGGAGATAGTTGATAAAGATGGAAAAGGGTGTTGAACACTTGAACTAAAGAGACGAAGGAAAGGAAGATCAAAACTAGATAATTATGAGGAGAGAATGATGTTCAGAAATAAATAAGAATGACTAGGGGAAATGAACAATGTGGACGAAGAAAGGTTAATGGAAATTGTAATAAAGAAGTAGCATAAAAAGAAATTGAAGATGATAATCAAAAGGTTTGGTAATACACCTTTTGCTAAGTCATGTAAGAGGACTCAAGATGTCTTATATTTTCCTTGTCCAAGTACTGTACTCAAAGACGACTTGAGACCTAGACCAACTGAGGGAAGGTAGTTTGAGGGTGGACTATAGGGAGGTATATGATAGCAGACAATAATGCCACTGGAACTAAAATACTGTTCATTGATAACCATATATGAGTACTGAGACTACTGACATTAGCTTGTGTCACCATTATTATAACGCAAGTCACCAGTACAGTGACACCATCACCACCCTCAGAAACACCGTCTCCACCTCCACCAATGTTACCACCATCATCACCAGTCTTAACAAGGAGTGTGACACGTTACCAACATGAACAGCGGCGTTATAATGTTACCATCACCATTAGCACCGGTCACCAGCAAGTGGAGCACCTTTCTTGCGTCAGTATCACCACCGGACACCATTACTGCCGGCCACTATTACCAACAATAACCATTACAATTGGTCATTAACAGAGAAACGACGTTATCTGCGGTACCATCATCACCGCCTCTAGTACCATTACCACTACCATCAACTCCACCATCACCATTAACGCCGCCACCACCACCACCTGCAGGAGGAGGAAGTCGTACCTGTGTGAGGGTCATCTTGGTGATTATGGCCAGCATGATCTTCTCTCCCTTGGTGGGGTAAGGGTTCTTCTTGTGCTCGTTCAGCCACGCCTTCAACGTCGCCGTTGATTCTCGTGTGGCGTTCTTCCTGCGGGCGGCCAGGTCATAACCGGCACCGTACCTGTGGCAGTGGAAAAAAGACAGATCATTAAACAAAATGGTCGGTGATACTGTCTGTTTTACTGTTGCATTGTATTTATTACAGCGGAGAGCGGGAGGTTAGTTACGGGGACAGCTACACAATGGCTGTCATCAAGACAGAGCATTCTAGTGTGACCGTAATCAATAGAAAAGACTTCGTATGTGACTGTAGAAATAACATTGACTTATGGCTGTCAGCAGTAGTGACAGCACTTGGGTATAGCTGTAAAGAGAGGAAAAGCATTCGAGAATGACTACACAGTGGATAGAACATTTTGTTATGGAAGTTAAGAGGTGAAGAACGTCAGAGTATGACTGTAAACAGTAGGAGTGCACCCTGGAGTAGGACCTGTACACCACACCAACAGATCACAGGCGTGAAGACAGAATTCTTCACAAGGAAAATAATAAATCCTTGGACGTAATGGTGAAGATTTCTTTTTTCTGGGATGTCTGGTGACTAACTATATAAGATTTCAAGTATACAAGCAGTGGTAAGAGAGATGTGAGCAGTAGCGGACACCGGACACCACTAACACACCACCACCACACCGGAATCCAGCTAGTTGAGCGGATGTCGCAGTCACCGGAGATTATTGGCTCGTAGCTTAGCATTACAATCAATTAGATCACGGAGTAACGCTAATGAGACAAGTCACTATGGCATTAAAAATATATGTGGAACGTCTGATGGGTTAAAAAAGCCATGACTACCTTATAATGCTTTTTATCTCAGTCCTTTCCCATTTATCTTTCTCTTAGTGTTCTCTTCTTTGTTTTTTACTTCTTCCTTCCACTCTTTCTTCTTTCTTCTTGTGGGCGTGGGTGAGCGAGCGCACGAGAGAATACACCGTGCAATACAATACGTCTGCCGTTTATGTAGCGTGAAACAGCCTCGGGCGGTACCCACTTTATACACCAGCCATAACAGTCGCATCAACCTAGATTATACCCTGAACAAGTGACCGCTGCTAAGTGCTCCTTCCCTGCCTTGCTTCCCTCTCTTTCTCTCTACCTCTCTTTTTCTCATTCACATACTCCTTATCTATCTGTCTATCCACATATCCTGTTCTTTCACTGACAAGTTACTTTGAATAAGATTATAAACATTTGTTCTTGTCAGAGAAGCAAAGTTGGTCGCCGTCTCCATGTGTGTGTGTGTGTGTGTCTTCCTCCACCCCCCCCCCCCCCCCGTTTATCCTAATTTATTCCCCCCCTCCCTCTCGTCTCCTTGAGGGCGGCCACTCAGCGTGCATAATACACTACACTTCATTTATCCTTACACAATTGATCATCACAGAGGCCACTGTATGTCACAAATGTTCTCCGCCATCTAGACTCAAATACAAATATCTCCTCATTTTGGACCTAAGTGATAATTCTAACGTATTGGTGAGGATTATCTCGGGAAGGAGCGCCTCGTGGGGCCCGGCCACGTCCCCGCCTCAGCCTCGCCTCGTTAATATTCATATGAATTTGAAGGGTTTATCTCCGGGGTTTCCGGGCGGTCGCACTAATTTCTCGCGGTCGCTATTATTCTACCAATTTTCCAGTGGATCAATCAAGAACATTGGAACCCAAACTTGGCCGTTTACCGTTTTAAAAGACTGCCGCCTTCTCGCTGAGGATTACGGCTGCGCGTGTACTTGTTCCTTGAAGATGACTCACACCAACCCAAATTTTTCATCGTTGAGGGTCAAAGTAATGGCAACGTAAAAAACCCCAGCTTAATCTAATTCGGTGTTGAATATATATATATATTGTGTGTGTGTGTGTGTGAATACAGTAATTCTGGATTACATTTTCCAGGCGGGTAACGTTGATCTCTGTCCGGACAGTTACAGAAATGATATCCCCTTCTCATTCGCCGAAGGAGGGTGTGGAGGTGGGGGAAAGGGGGGTTGGAGGAAGGTCCAGTGTGTGGACTCAGCCCTTGGCCCAGTCTCCCCTCGTCCATCTCCCCTCTCTCCTCCTCCTCCTCCTCCTCCTCCTCCTCCTCCTGTGCGTCGCCTCGTTTCCTGTGAGGTCGCACAAACGATCATTCAACGAGACATTTATATGGGCGGGGAACGACCGCTCCATTTGGTGGTCCCCAATACTTCCTCGAGGCACTGGCTGGAAAACCGCTGGAAAATGGAAAGCTGCCGTCCATGGGGGGGGGGGGGGAAGGGACTGGAACATTGGTTGACGCTGCGGACGCTCTTGTGTGTACGTGTGTGGTTGTCTTTACTTCGCATTGTCCTTAAATCCGAGTAAAATGTATCACTGGTTGTCGTGTTTGAGGGAGAGGGGATTGGTTGGTAGTCGTGTCGTACAGCGTGAGTTGTTGTTGATGTGTGCGTGGGTGTTGTGGTGGTGAGAACGGCTGTTACTACTGAACCTACACTACACTTTACCACCTACACTACACTTAACCACCTACACTACACTTTACCACCTACACTACACTTTACCACCTACACTACACTTTACCACCTACACTACACTTTACCACCTACACTACACTTAACCACCTACACTACACTTTACCACCTACACTACACTTTACCACCTACACTACACTTAACCACCTACACTACACTTAACCACCTACACTACACTTTACCACCTACACTACACTTAACCACCTACACTTTACTTCATCATTTTACTACACTTCATCATCTACACCTCACTTACACTACACATCAATCTAGTTTACAGTCAAATTTCTCTAGAACTAAAGAAAGTATAAGAGTTACATACAGCACTCCAACAACTCTCTGAAAACTAGACTTATCCTCCACACCATTTGCCTCTGTCCGTTTGTTTGTTTGTTCTCGTACTTGACAGAGAGAACTATTAGGGCTTTGGATGTTCTTATTTACCTTGAATATGTCTCATGTGTAAGTCAAGGTCAGGGTTGAATATAGGTGTCTCTCTCTCTCTCTCTCTCTCTCTCTCTCTCTCTCTCTCTCTGTCCGTGACCCCACCAAAGTCTTCCATGGGGACGAAACGCTTTAGCCTCCTAGGAATTGCGGTCTCCTATACACCATTTCATAATAACTGATCAATATTTATTAAGTAAGATTCATGTAGTATTGTACAGTGTTGAAGAGACTCACCAGAGGGAGACTTGGCCAGCAGGTTACCGCACTAAAACAATACACACACAGCGTTTGGCACCATCTCCAGCTGACTCACGGTAAAAATAATAATATGAGTTGTGTTTATTTCCCTGTAGCGAGACAGGCCAATCTACCACCACTACCAGCTTCTGTGTGTGTGTGTGTGTGTGTGTGTGTGTGTGTGTGTGTGTGTGTGTGTGTGTGTTATGAACATTTTTATCATTCAACTCGAGAACGTTCTTATGAATTATTAAAGAATCGTTTCTCAGATATTATTAAACACGCCTTCCTAACCCCAGGCGTTTATAACCAAGATATTTCAATGGAGAATTATGTTATGTTTGAGGGTTAGAGCCGTATTTACTTTTTGTATTGTTTATAATGATAATAAGTCTCAGACATTATCATACAAACCTCCCCCGGGATCGTGTTTTTAAATCAAGTCTAAAAATATGTTTGAATTCAGATAATAAACTTCACAATTTGTCGTATTCTCATTCATTAATTTTGTTGTAATGGCGAGTGTAGAGCCGTAACTGAAGAAAATAAAGGGATGGAGAAAAGACGATAAGTGATACAAGAAGAAGAAGAAAGTTTACACTATTCCTCATACTTTCGTAAGAAGAAGAAAAACAAGGAGAAGAAGAATAGTTTACATTACCCTACATATTTTCGTAAACCCGTTCACCCTTCCCACCTTTATTTATTCCCACACAACACACTGCCGTAACTACCCGCCACCACCCTACCCGGACAGCGTTACACCTATATTCCACAAATTGTACATTAGTTATGGTAATTAGGGCAGTAGAGGGTAATCATCAGTAAGTGCCAGGTACTATGTTAGGGTAACCCGAAGTACACTACACAATGGCGTTCCAGGTACCACGAGTTTGTTCTGAGATTTTTTCTTTCTTTTTTTTTTTTTTACTCTACAGTAGAATGCAGAGGCCGAGTGGATACAACACTCACAGTCCACCTAGCTGGAAATGGTGAGCATTATATTTCACCATCATCCGCACCATTTTTTTGTGTCACTATCACAATATCTAGCGGTTCACCATCATCCACACTATCGAGCCTTCATTATCACTTATATATGTCACCATCATCCACACCATCGATCCTCACTATCACTTACAATATCTAGCAGTCACCATCATCCACAGTACCCGTCCTCCACTATCACCCACAGTAACCAACTCTCACTATCCACATATTACTCCTCCCTCACAATAAAATATTCACCATCTAACGCTGTTACTAGGATCGCTGCGTTTCTTTTATTAATAATCTTTATTCAGAAAACTCCGTTCGTCAGGAAAAAGGGAGAGGAGAGGCTGAGGTGGAAGGGGAGGGGTAAGGGTGAGGTGGAAAGGGGGGGAGAGAGTGTGAGGTGGAAGGGGATGGGTAAGGGTGAGGTGGAAAGGGGGGGAGAGAGTGTGAGGTGGAAGGGGGGGAGAGAGTGAGGTGGAAGGGGAGGGGTAAGGGTGAGGTGGAAGGGGAGAGGAGAGGAGAGGGTGAGGTGGAAGGGGAGGGGTAAGGGTGAGGTGGAAGGGGAGAGGAGAGGGTGAGGTGGAAAGGGAGGAAAGAGTGTGAGGTGGAAGGGGGGGAGAGAGTGAGGTGGAAGGGAGAGAGACGAGAAGGCAGGAAAGAAGAGTAGAATATGAGAGGTGAATCTCCCTCATTCTGTTCTTCCTCTCCCTTCTTCCACAAGTCCCTTCCTCCTACATTCTTTCTCTGTATTCTCCCTCTTTCCTTTCTTTGCATTATCTCTTCCTTCCTCCTCTCCACTCTTCCTACCTTCCTCCTTCCCTCCTTTACACCCTACGTCTCTTTCCACCTGGCCCTCTCTCCGTTCCTCTCCCTCCCTCCTGTCTCTCTCCCTCCCTCCCTCCTCTGTCTCTCTCTCTCCCTTCCTCACCCTCCGTCTCCCCCTCCCTCACCCTCTCCCCCTCTGTCTCTCTCCCTTCCTCACCCTCCGTCTCCCCCTCCCTCACCCTCTCCCCCTCCTCTGTCTCTCTCCCTTCCTCACCCTCCGTCTCTCCCTCCCTCACCCTCTCCCCCCCCCTTCATAACCCAGGGAAACAAGTCCATTCGTATCTGACTTGGTAATGGGGAAAGTTGGGTGAAATTTTCTGAATTATCACTCGTTCCGAACAGAGTGTCACAGTTAACCTCATCCTGGGCTCCTCTCACCGCCCTCCACACTGCACACCTCGCTAAAACATTGCCCTTAACCCCGTGTTTCCTTAATTCGTACTGCCGGGGTTCAATCTTCGCCTTTCCGTCGGCTTCCCTTCGGATTAGCCAAGTTTTGTAGGTAGGTCAGGCAGCGGTGGATGTAAAGGGGCCAGAGTTATCACCGCTTAAAACCGATCGCAGCAATTTGGGAAAAAATCGAAGGCGAATGAAATTATGAGGGAAGCTTTAATTCATCTGTTTTCATTCATTATATATCAGCCCAGTGGAGGAAAAATGAAGGCCCAAGTTTGTAAGTAAGGAGTTTTGGTCAAAGTTTTTAATGTCTAATCATAATTCAAGAAGGATTTTTCATTAGGAACTAAGGAAAACTTCATCAAAGATTTATAACCCAAGTTTTAATTCCTTTTGCATTAAATGTTTTTAATTCCAACTGATGCTTTTTCCATGTGACGCCCTGAAAGACAAAACTTTAAACTTTGAATTTATTTTGCGCTCAACGCCGGGTAATTATGCATTATATTCCTCGTTGGCCTGGCAGCTATTCAGAGGTCTTAAACCCAGGGCTTCTCCTCCCCAAGTTTTGTGTGAGCGAGGAACTGACTTAAGGCACTACGACCAAACTATTTTTTATGGCATTTTTTTCCTTTCTTCAGCTGGTAGTATAATCTTTTGTTTATCTGTGATTATATATTCAGGGTATCGATGGCGGAGTTTAGTATTGTAGTACTGTATGGATGCTGATATTCCTAGCGTATGTATGTATGTATGTGTAGACCATGTATATATATATATATCGTGTGTTAATATTCGTTGTGAGTGGTGTGTCTTGTATGTACATTTGTATTTGTACGTGTGTATTTGTGTTGTTTGCATGTGTGTACTGTTTTAATATTGTTACACAGTCCATTTGCAAGTTCAGCGGAGAGAGAGAGAGAGAGAGAGAGAGAGAGAGCACGACAAAATATCCCACATTTCCCGCTCTATGTTCCCTGATATATATCTATCTATCTATCTATTTATCTATCTTATCTATCTATCTATCTATTTATCTATCTATCTATATACAGGAAAATCCGAGAAGGGAGCGTGTGTAAGGCAGGAGGCAATAACCTCACCCTAATAGCCCGGTGTGTCAGCTACTTCCATAGAAACAATAATTGTCACATTTACCCAGAACACAGGAGGCGGTTGTAATTGGGGTGGGGTGAGCGATGGTGGTAGTGGTGGTAGTTACTTGGGGGATGGTTGTGGATGGTAGTGATTGAGGGGTGGTGGTTGTGGTAAGGAAGGGTGGTTGAGGGTACTGATGGGGGTGGTGGATGGTGGACTGAGTTGGTGAAATTGTTGGTGATGGTGAAGGGAGTGGTGAGTAGAGGGTAATGTTGGTGAAAGGCAGGTGCTCAGGGTGGTGGAGATGATGGTGATGGTGGTAGAGGAAGAGGATGGTGATAATAATGGTGGAGGGTGATGGTGATAATAATGGTGGAGGGTGATGGTGATAATTGTGGTGGAGGGTGATGGTGATAATAATGGTGGAGGGTGACAGTGATAATAATGGTGGAGGGTAACAGTGATAATAATGGTGGAGGGTGATGGTGATAATAATGGTGGAGGGTGATGGTGATAATGGTTGGCGAAGGAGGAGGGTGATGGTGATTATGGTGGTGGAGGAGGTGGAGAAGGGTGACAGTAGTAATGGTAGTGGTGGAGAGTGACGCTGGTAATGGTGGTAGTTGTGGTAATTGAGAGGCAGAGAGGTGATGATGGGTGTTGGTAGTTGTAGAAAGATGAACTAGTTATAGTAGAGGGGAGAAGAAGAAGAAGAAGAAGAAGAGGAGGAAGAAGAAGAGGTCTTTGAAACTCATACAAACTAAATAAAACAAAATCAGCTTTAGATTATTAGTGTGGTGGTAAAACTTAATATTAGGACACGGGAAGAGAATTGTACGTGATTCGCTCCAGTTGCTGACACACGCAATCCAGTGGTAATAACGAGACAGAAAGACGGTAGTGAATAAAGAGACGGTCGTTCGCAAATAAAGAGACAGCGTATAGAGAGAGGCACTAACACCCATCCCGAGAGATATCAAGTAAGATGAAATTAGTCGAAGAAATAGTTGATAAACACCATGATTGTCGCCCCACAGTACACTAGAGCCAGGTAGGGGAGGAAATGATAGTCGCCCTACAGTACACTAGAGCCAGGTAGGGGAGGAAATGATAGTCGCCCTACAGTACACTAGAGCCAGGTAGGGGAGGAAATGATAGTCGCCCCACAGTACACTAGAGCCAGGTAGGGGAGGAAATCACCCTACAGTACACTACAAAAAAGGGGGGAGGAGAGAGAGAGAGCGGGAGTTATGTGGTGCCGTTGTTGTTGTAGCACTAATGATGGTGTTTTGTGATGGTGTAGCAGGTGTGTTATGGTAATGTTGAGGTGCTATGGTGTGGCGGTGACACGGTTGTAGGGTCCCCGAGCAGCTACACACACACACACACACATACACATGGTAGTGGCCGTGTGTGCGTGGTCTCCCGGCCGGCACGACCGACCGAGTCTCGTGTGCGTGTTTTTTTATTGCGACGTTTAGTTTAGTTAGTGGTCCGCATATTCATGAGTCCTGTATTCCGTTAACTTGTCATCAATTATCCGAATGCTCATTTTTCTTTAACCGAACCGTGTTACCAATTACTCAATTTATTCATTTTGTGGTCATGTAATTAATGTTTCGAGGATTTTATCTTATCGATTTGTTTATGTCAGGTTGTCCGTAATTTTAGATATTTTTAATGTTTAGATTTTAACTCATCAATTACCGATTTTTCACATTTATTCTCATCATCTTTCATTTAATTATTGATTGTTGTCAATTTCTTTATTTTTTTAAATAATTATTCAATCAAGTATTTTATTTGTGCTGTCAGCTTGTTATCGATCATTGATTTGTTCATTTTCTTCGGTTCCATTAAACTCACATTACACCAAGTAATATGTTCATGTCTAGTGTTTTCAAAGTGCGCAAACACGTACCAACTTTTCAGGATCGTGTGTTGTCCCATTGATGAGCGAGGACTTATGTGTGTGTAAGGTGGCGCTAGTGTGCACTTGTCACTCTGGTCAATATTCTACTTACTTATTTAAGTGGCTGGTCAACATATAACCCAAACTGACATTGAATTAGCTATAAAAGCGTCTTTGTGATTATATATATATTTATATATATATATATATATATATATATATATATATATATATATATACATATATAATTAATTTTACATTACCTGTACTGTACTTCAATAAAAGCCAAACGGACATACAACATAAATTACTCTAGGCTGGCAATTTAGATTTAATGTCATTATACAAATGGAATCTCTGTAATCTACCATGTCTCCCTCTTAGCAATTTATTAAAAAAGCTTTGTGTGGTGTGCCCGTGTGGAGGTGCTCGCTCCGCCACAACAATGGACTGCCCATAATATGCAAGGGGGAGGGGGCGGTGCTGACACGGACCACACCACACCAGTCTTAACTAAAACTTCACTATAGTTCTACCTGTGTCAGTTCAATTCACTGATAAAATTGACGTCGATAAGACACAGGGTATAATTATGAGGAAATTCAAGATAATGATGATTATAAGATTAAGAAGGATTCTAAAAGTAGTACACACTGTAATAATAATTCTCTCATTCGGTAACGTTGGTAAAATAACGAAAGAAATAATAATTTTCCAAGTTATGTTAGTGTTTTAAGAAACACATTGTAATGATAAAAAATTTATTATGAATATACAGTATTTAGAAGAGAAATAATATTACTACTACCTACTAACAATAATGACGATAACAAAATAATAACAATAAAAGCGCTAATAATAGTAGAAGTAGAACTCAAATAAAACAGTTTTTACGGCATTCTGAAGAAAATTATTCAGATAACTCATCTAATCTTCATTACTCTTCAGCGTGTTTTATAAATTATTCCGTCAATGTGGCCAAGCAGTCCAGCCGTCTTCATATACGGGTGCGGGGCGACGGGAGGGGGGGGGGGGGTAAAATAAA
This sequence comes from Homarus gammarus, assembly GCA_958450375.1. Lineage (NCBI taxonomy): Eukaryota > Metazoa > Arthropoda > Malacostraca > Decapoda > Nephropidae > Homarus > Homarus gammarus. The sequence continues at coordinate 1,186,539 of CAUDMG010003158.1, read as the reverse complement.
AGGAACATTGTACAGTATTGTGACCTAGTACGTATTACCTGGGTGGGGGGGGGGGGGGTGTGACCTCATGGTTGTGATGGTGAGGGTCGTGGTGGTAATGATAATTGAAAAAAAAGTAATATTAATGACGCAATAATTCTAATCGTAATATTAATGATCATGATGCACACATTTTCAGGCTGACATCAAACAGTCTTCTCGGTATAAACAACGTAAACAGTTCCCCCCCCCCCCCCCCAATCATGTAAATATTTGTCCTTAGTCAAACATACAGAAGTTGTTTGAACGTTTTATTTCATGTATATTAAAGAGTTCATTAGTGTACAGTAGACCAGAGCTGACAATGGCGTACATATGTGTAGCCAACATTACCTTCACAAAGTCTTCATATTAATATTGTTTAAATTTCGTAATATGGTCCTTGATAGTATCAGCTATAATTTGACATGTTGTTCATTAAAAGTCCGTTTTGTAATATCGATTGTGGGGGAAATGTATACGACTTTTTAAATTAATTTGATTTTTTGTGAATATTAGATCGAAAATTTTAGATTAATCAAATTAGAAGATTATTTTTTACCTTGTGAACGAAACTAACTGAATTAAATGATATTATTCAGAATAGTTTGAGACTTGTGAACAATATCGTTTCAATAAATTATTTTAAAGCAATTGCAGTGTAGAAATTTGAAAAGGTAAATTATATATATTTTAGGAGGAAGATATATACTGTATAACAAAATACTAATTTTATGCTTCGGAGTATTTAACGAAAATAAATAAATTAGGAAACAGTGCAATTTTTTTTTTTTTTGGGGGGGGGGGGGGGGGAATATTACAGGACAGTATTTTTTTTTTCTGAGGAAAATTACGACATGATTAAAAACCCATGAGTTAATCCTTGGACTAAAAAAAATAAATGAAATAAATAAAAAAACCAAAAAAAAAAAAAAAAACATTCCGTAGCTCAATATCTTTTAACTTTTGAGAAATTTACAAAACGAATTATTCAAAACATATATTTTCTTGTATGAATCTTTAGAATACAAAAACACAACAATCTCATAGTATTTCTCAATTAGCCATTGACATTGAAGGCGGAACAGTATAATATAATACTGTACGTTATTTCCTTCCACGAGGGCCAGAAGATGTGGTAATTTGCCTCGTTGGTGCAGGTAACTACCACACTAGCGCAAATTACCTCAGGCACAGCCGCTCTCTTTCAGATGATACTTAGATTAATTTTTTTCTTATTTTCATAATAATTACAATATTAATGATGATTATAAAATTATGATGATGACGATACTACTATTACTACAACTACTACTACTACTAGTAATAATAATAATAATAACAGTACAAAGCAATTAAAATAATAGTATTAGTAATGCCATTATTAATGATAAACTAGGAACAAAATAATAGTAATAATGATAATAATAATATTTAGTGATGATAGCAATAATAATAGTAAAAGATAAATTATAATATATTATACATGTTGAGTATTAGTTTTCCTTACCAGGTAAATAAGGAGATAAATCCCGTATTTCTCTTTAGACTAGTGATATAAAGCCTAGTGTTTCCTCCAAATATACTTTATAAAATCCCCTTCTGCTAGCGTACGTATAGCCTAAAAATCCCGTTGTCTCTCTTAAATGGCTGTATAAATCCCTGTTTCTCCCTCTGAAATTAGAATACAGTATCTGTATTTCCAATTCTGGTATTTTCCAGTAATATCAAGAATAAATTCTAGCTATTTTCCTCTTATGTTAATCCCGCGATTCCCTTTTAAAAACGTAGTAAAAATCACCCTTAATAAGTTATTAAAAACAAATATTTATTCACATTATTACCGCCTAAAGACTATCCCCCTAGTAACGAAAAATAAATTCCCACTAAATCCAAAGAAACTATCGGTTCTCAGTCAGAAAAATAGCCCGTCATTTCCATATAAATTACTTTTATAAATTTCCATTGAACTCATCCGCCAAGAAATTTTATTAGTAAAAATCCTTGTAAATATTTTTTTTTTTTTTACAAAATAATAAAGTCATTAGTGTCCTGGGGTTAATGTCTACTAACGCATGAACTAATCACGCGTGGTAACTTAAAATCTCTCTCTTGCTGTTGTATCTTGGCCAAAGCACAGTATAAATCACCACGCTTGCCACCAGCCAGTAAATCACGCCATTAGCGGGCACACGGTGGTAGCAGTACGTGTGGACACGGTAATATACAGTGTTTGTAGTATAAACTCCGTGGAGCGGGAAAGGCGGTAATTCGGCGGTCGGGTGTTGCGGTGGTGGTCGCTTGGCCGACACCCAACGGCGGTGAGTGGGCCTCTTCCTCCTCCTCATCCTCGCCCCTTTCTTCCTCTTTTTCTTATCACTCCTCCATAGCCTCCCATTGCCTGGACGACACACGCAGAGAGAAAGAACTGAATTGTTATGAGTAGTAGGGGGCTGCTTTTACTTACAGTAATACAGTATGTTTGTGTAAGCTATGATTTCTTACATTACTTTATGGATGTGTGTATGTGTGTACGTAGGTGTGTGTGTGTGTACGTATGAATGTGTATACGTGTGTGTGTGTGTGTTTGTGTCTATACGAGTATGTGTATCTGTGTGTGTTTGTGTCTATACGAGTGTGTATCTGTGTGTGTGTGTGTGTGTGTGTGTCTATACGAGTGTGTGTATCTGTGTGTGTGTACGTGTGTGTGTGTGTGTGTGTGTGTGTGGTAGCTTCATACGAAACTGAGGTAAAACCAACTCTGTATTTTCAGCAGCAGCATACGACAACATTGCTGGTATAAATAACACATCCAACACCACAAGACTACACAACAAGTAGCCAGTTTCACTTAATCTCATTTAATTGTTTTTGAAATAAAGTGATGCAGTAAACCAGGGATGATTTACGTCTACTGTACACATTTCCTCTGCATATGACCTTGCTTGTGGCTGAGAATACATAATGCACTGTAATTCTGTCATCTGATAATGGTAAGTTTACTAATTAGAAACTAAATCCTAGTTAAGGGAGAATGACACAATTATATACATTTTACAACTAAGATTTCTCAATGGTTCGCTCATTGCTGCAGGCTTCTAAGAAAAATAAATCATCCTTCCAAATTGTTAAACGAAGAAATCACAACTTAATTCTTCTGTGAATTCCTCACCATTGTAATTTTTCTTCGGATCTCGTACTCACTAAACTTTAATTCAAAACATCACCGCCGCAAATTTTTCAATGAATTTCTCAGATATACCAGTTGTCAAAAAGTCGTGCTATACTTGCATATTTTAAAGCAAATCACCAAGGGTATTTTAAGCAAAATATCAATATCAACAAAAGACTTTGTTAATGGATATTGTTAACCATTATAGTTCAAAGCAAACTGTAAATAAATGATATCTTCATCGACAGTAACGTAATATTGATTAATTTCTTTAAGTAATTTATATTTTATATTACATTGTAGTGAATAATTAATGTAACACGTACAATCTATAATTATTACACAGGTTATTTCCTGTCGTTATGTTTTTTAGGTTAATGTAGTGTGTTCAGATGATAGTGCTGTTTATCTTATATTTGGTAATCGCTCTGTCAGGTTTTTATTGTTGTAAACAAACTTATGATAATGATTTAACTAAATAAACAGTAATACAGTAATAATAGTAATAATAATAATAATAATAAACCTTAACACTCGTCCTCAGGTAAATTAGTTAACAAGGTCAAAAGAGATGGATGTCAACATTTTTTTTAATTGTTTACACAGGTATGACACGATAACAAGACCTTCTGGATATCGTAAGGTAAAAGATGCATTACATTAAACTTACTCTACGCTTGTGTTTAGTTAGTGTTTTTTCCAGGGGGAGTTTCGTTTAGTGAGGCAACTTTCCAACTCTCCAACTTGACTGATGGAAACTATTAATATGAGGGGTGTTATCCTTCAAGGGTGGATTGGGACCGCCACCACTCGTCACTGTTTTCAGTAATCCTCCTCCGTTTACTTAAAGACTGAATTAATTATTTATTCATTAAACTTTTTGTTCTTATAAGATGCTGGATAATCCGTGGGTTTAATTTTAGCCCAGGTCGCTTTAATCGTGCCTGATAATGGTTAGATTTAATGATGGGTCGTTTGTGTATTTTATTTTATTTTTTACAAATTCTACTAATTATGTATTGTGTGTGTAACAAATAGAGGCAGAGAGTTGGTCTTGTTTTAGGTGGTTTAATTACCTGGGTTTATTGTCCCGTCTGAAATACCTGTATCTCGACTAATGCGGAGTAAGGGAATTAAACCTTTTAAAATGAGATGAAACACTCAGGCGCTTTTTATATAACACAGTTTTCTTGATATCCAGAAAATATATAATGTGGGTTCCTTAAATTATTACTAAATGTATTGTAGTAGTCTGTTACTCTGTGTGTGTGTGTGTGTGTGTTTTAAAGATTTACTGACATACCAAAACAAGAGATCTTAGATAATAGTGCATCACTCACCCTCGCTGTATAATCCATGTTGGTTGTTGATATCTTGAAGAACATGATATATGGTGTTTAAGTTTTCTCACTGATATCTTTAAAGCACTGGTGTCAACTTTTCTCTTCACATGATATCTTGAAGTACTCTTGTAAAGATTCCACACTTGTTATCTTAAAGAATATGACTCACTAGTGTAGAATTTTCTCATGTGATATCTTGAAGTACTCGAAACACTGTTTGAAATGTGATATCTTAAGTATAAAATAATGGTATAAAATTTTATACCTGTTATCTTGAAAACACTGTTGCAAAGTTTCCACACATGTTATCTTGAAAATCATGAAGCAATGGTATAAGTTTTCACATATTTGATATCGTCAGTACGTAACGCGATATACAGTTCTCACCCACAGCACATGCACCTTATACCACTGTAATTAATTATATTGGTATTTGGGTGTATAATTAATTAACTCACAAAACAATGGTTCTCGGGTAATTTCGTTTTTGTCCGTATAACATGTTTGTTAATCTCAGGAGTATGTCTTGGATATAAATACATTAGTTATTTAAAAGTGTGCAGTGTGAGACTATTATATTCCTTTTCTTGTTTTCCACAGTGTGACGCGTCGCCGCAAACAACAGTTTAAGTCCTCATGCAACGAAGTACAGTGCGAAGGAAAGGTAAGTAAGTACCTTTAATAACTTTAGATACCACTACTGAAATATAACACACACACACAGATAAATATGTGTGTGACCTTATAATTTGCTTATTATTAAAAACAAGACTACCTTTTCAAAATTTCTCCCCCACTCATAATTGAATACTTCCACCTGCATAATATTAAACTTGGCTTCTTTGCAAACAACGATAGATGGAAGAAAACACTACCTAATTGAGCACTACAAAGATATATGAGCGTTCTGCGTGTTGTTGTGTGTTGTTTTTGTATTTCTGTGTTGCGATATCTAAAGTTAGTTCATACATTAGACAACAGATATGTGAGGTTAGTACATACACTATTCCAGCTATATACACAGTCAATCAATATCCACAAATAAACAAACACACACATACACTTCCGTCACACTGGGCACAACAAAACGACATTGTCACATTGGACAACGCATCACCACCGTCACACACCAAGGTATAAACGTCACACACCAAAAAAACACAGTTACAGTGGACAAAATAAAATAGGAATGCCACAGTGGACACAAAAAAAAAACCACCGTCACACTGGACACAACACAATACGAACGTCACAACACAACAAAAGACCAGCGTCACACAAGAACACGCCGTCGTCACACACACACACACTGGACAGGAGGAGCTGGGGTAGATTTACATGTACAGCCGCCATAAGCCAACGCATACATTGAGCTCCACTGATCGCCATATTGACACTTGGCATGTTATTAATACGGTTGCATAGCGTGTCTGGGTTGTGTTTTTCTTGGCCGCATTTTGTCATTCGGTCCCCTTTCTTACACGTGCAAGTCTCCTTTACACGTATCGTTCACTTGCTGCCTTGTTATTGTTGGAGATGTATTGAAATCAATCTATGTTCCTGACGAGAGGGCCACCTCGTACCAGAGCGGCGCTGAGTTTTTATTAGTTTGTGTTTTAACGTCAAAGATCTTCAGGAATCGACGACATCGGTGTTTTGCTTTCTGGTAGATGAACCGTTTCTGACGTGGCTACTACAGGGAAACTACTAGGTCATTTCTGGCCTCACTGGAACACTTCTCCTCAGCACTATTTCCCGGAACGTGCGAAACTCGTGGCTGTTGAGTGATACTTGGAGTCGCGGAGGAGAAATAAGTTGTCAGATGGCAGAGAAATGTTCGTCAGACGTCACACTTGCACGCTCCCACCGCCACCATAATGACCTTTAATGTCACCCAACACAGGGGCGATGTTAGCCTCGTCCTCCCTCCTCACGACATCTGCCGGCTACCACACAGCACAGACCCTCCGTAACGACACCACACGGTTAAAAGTTACAAGTGATCACGTATATGCCGAGGCTCCTCTGAAACAAAGCCATAATAACCTTAAGGTGCCGGTGAATTAGGGGCGATTATGGCCAGTCAAAGCGGCGCCATGGACGACGGTCGCCTCCGGTCAAGTGGATTCGCACGAGATCTTCTCATTCTGGCGGAGGAGTGTTCCGGCGGGCGAACGGCTGGCTGCCCTACCCTACCCCTGTTACTATTACTACTGCTGTTCCTGCTGCTTTTACTTGTGATGCTGCTACTGCTGTCACCTGCTGTAACTTTCGAGACTTGTTTGTGATAATCCTGCGGTTGCCATTGTTCCTTTTGTTGCTCATACTGCTGTTACTGTTCCTGCAGCTGCTGCTGCTACTGTTGTTACTGCTACATGTTTCAACTGCTGTTGCTGCTGGCCTGCGCTGCACCTCCACTTCCTCCTCCCCCTCTACTCCATTATTATTAACAACCTCATTTCCATCCCTCACATTGTAACTGCTACGTGCACAATGTAGTAATGATATTTTTCCTTCCTCATTGTTATTTTACGGTGAGTAAATATAGATTGATAGAGATACAGATAGTCATATAGATATAAAGATATTCTGCATGACTGACAAATTTATTCATAACCTTTTATTTTAATATCTTATTTCCTTATCAGTAAGATATCTGCCTTGTCCTATCATGCTCTAATGTGATGTATAGCCCAGTTATCAACCTACACCGGCGAGTCTCTGAATATGAACAAGTTGAAGACCAACACTAGAGAAACAGTCCTCTTCTCTCTTTCTCTCATGTAATAATAATAATAATAATAATAATAATGCGATGTGCGTATGTGATCATATGCTTCGTCCGTCACACACACACATATACAGTATATATATATATATATATATATATATATATATATATATATATATATATATATATATATATATATATATAGAGAGAGAGAGAGAGAGAGAGAGAGAGAGAGAGATACTGTATAATATTATGTCACGTCAGCGCCGGCCGAGCCTTCAGTTAACCACAAAGACAGACAAACAATAAGTCACGACAGCAATATATAATCCCGTGTTGACACAAATATATCACTTAGGGCAGCCGCTTGTTCAATCATCTAATTTTCAAGTCATTCTATCTTTTGTGGCCATATTTTCCCGGCTATTTGACCTAATTTCACCTCATTATGGCTGTCATTTGCTTAAGCCCGTGTATTAGACGATCCCCTCCGCTTTATCATATTTTTTCACCCGTTATTATTTAACTGTGACTCTAACATCGCTCTGTCCTAACGCACTGCCAGTTGTTTCTATCCACAACTGGCTGAGGTCCAGTTGTGTATTACAGTATTTCTCATTGGCGAGTATTTGTCGCCGATGTTTGTGCTCCTCTCCTCTTCTTGCTGATTATATCACGCTGTACCTTATTCTCCCTCAGTCCAGAGTTTGTCTTGATTAATTATTTAATGTTTAGTTACCAAAACACAGGGAAGGTGGGCGCTGATGGCCCTACCTATGTTTGTGTTCATATTATGTGTACGTGTTTATTTTGTCAATCATAATCGAAGTATGAAATTTATTTTTGTTGCTCTGTTTATTAATCTAGAATACATTATAACTTGAACCAAATAACAGATTATCACTTTATAAAATTCATAACTTGAATCACCAGTCACCATAAAGTGTACCCACGCCAGGACGTCGGCTGAAGATCTCCGGCATGAAACAAAACACACCATTAAATCTGAGCGCTTCTTCAGGAGGCCGAGTGTCAAAAGTGTGGCTCCCGCTGATGACTCTCGCCAGTACAGTATGCAAAACCTACGAATCTGATAGTAAAACTTAGCCATTAAATTTACTTTATACGCCATAAACTGTTGATAGTTACTTTACAGCCGGAGTATAACTTTCCCTCAAGCTAGACGTTGCAGTAAAACGGTAAATTTGTCGATCTCATTGAGGAAAATTGACTGCGGCGATGCAAATGTCCGCCACGGGGAGACTTGGGCCAGGAGTTGTGTGTGGCAGCAGCGGGGGGAGCTGGTACGTGCTTACAGCTCGGATTCCCGGCCGTGTGGTCATCACCGGCATGACGCTATAATAATGAAAACTTGTTAGCGTTGGTCACAGTTCAGACGGATCTCTGACACTTGGGAATTTGAGAGGTGATGTGTGTGTGTGAATGATGTGGGGAGGTGTAGAAGGGAGTGTGTGTAGGTTTGTGTGTGTGTGCGTGTGTGTATTTTTGTACAGTATGTTTGTGTGTGATATGTGCACGTGTGTATTTTGTTTGTGTGTATATGTCTGGCGTGTGTATGTATGTATGTACTGTATATATATATACAGTATATATATATATATATATATATATATATATATATATATATATATATATATATATATATATATGTAGCCTATGTGTCACCTCTCAAGGGCGTGGTGGGTGGTGGAGGGGATAACCAAGAGTTGTGAAGGATGAACCCGACTTGGTTTTGAGCGTTTGAGAGTTAGTTTCAATAATAGAGATGAGAAGAGGGGGAGGAAGGGCGAGTCATGCTTCTGAATCTTTGATGTATCTCTCAGTTGGAATATCGACTTAAAAACTGTAGCCTTGTTTCAGTAGCTTCCATATTATTTTACTGGCTCTTTTCTTTTTTATACCCAGCAGTGACACTCTGTTATGGTTTATGTGTCAATAATGTTTTTTAATGTCTGTATGTAGTTATATCAGTAGGTGTTGTTGTCTGTGAGTAGGTTTACCTATTAGCGTTAGGGAGTGGTGGAGGTGGGGGGAGGGGGATGTTATGTAAGTGTTATGTCTCGTTGGATTTGTTTCAGTAGCTGTGTTTCTCAGTATGTTCATCTTAGGTGTGTCTGTTGGTAGGTTAGCCAATGGTTTGCATGTCAGTGCTGTGTCTGTCAGTTGCTGTGTCCACCAGTCGCTGTGTCTCAGTTTTGTTCGTCTGTGTCTGTGTGTGTGTCAGTAGCTGTGTATGCATAGTTGCTGTGTCATTCATCATATGTGTGTATTAGTTGCTGTCATACATCATATGTGTGCATTAGTTGCTGTGTCATTCATTATATGTATCGTGGCTGTGTCTGTCAGTAGCTATGTTAATTAACATATCTGTCACCTCCCTTGAGTGTCTTTATTAGCGCTTATGGTAAAAGCATCAAGTACGACGCACTTATTTCTGCAAAATGAACAGTACAGTATATGGGAAATAATACTAATACTAATAATAAGAATAATAGAAATATAACTACTACTACTACTACTACTACTACTACTACTACTAATAATAATAATAATAATAATAATAATAATAACAATAATAACAATAGCAAGAGCCTGAAAAGGGTAATATCTTGGTCTGTGTTCATCTATTTCATCACCAAGTTTTCCTGTTTTTGTAATAGGGATTTTGTCGTCATAGAGCACATCCATTATTCATGCCACGCTGTTCCTCCACTCTCTTGAATATATTGTCATTGTCCCCTGCCGTCACGGGAATGAGGTTTTTCCGTCCGTCCGTCTGTCAGTTCATGCGTCCAATAATTGTAAACATGAAGACCCCTCAACAGATAACTGTGGATTTTAGCCAAACTTCGTACGTAGATGTATCACACAAAATGTCTCTGGATTTTTTTGCGATAATCGGTATTTTCTGAAAAGGCAAATGTCTGTCTGTCTTTCGCCTAAATCTGGGAGGGTAGATGTCTGTCTTTTACCCAAATCTGGGAGGGTAGATGTCTGACTTTTACGAAAAACCGGGGGAGGGGGGGGGGGGGGAAATCAGTGTTCCTTTAAAACAATCTTCAAAAAGAAATTGTTGACGCCATATAAACAATTTAAATTGCAATTATTATTATTATTGTTATACATGAAATACATCTGGCGTCTAAAGGTAACAAATACAGTTCGTGTCGGTATATTCATCTTAAAAAAATAATAGTTTGTAAATGCAAGTAGTGGTCTCAGTCCATGAAAATAAAGTCTAAACCAGCATATCACTACCTTAATCTGTCGTGAAAAAATATAAAAAAGACAAACAAAATGTACTTCTGTATCCGTATATAATTAACCAATTTATAAAAGAATCTTATTCGAATGACCGATTATTTGGCACGTAGATCAAAATATACATTACTATCTCTCTAAATAATTATTCGCCTTTAGAGATAGCAAGATACAGTCGAATACATGATTTACTGTAGTTGCATGTATCCCTTAATATCTGATGTTGACCCCTATAAATTATCACGTGGATAATTATAGTCTAATAACACCATCAAAGGTCATGGGTCAGGAATTATATGGGTAAGTGAGGGTTGTGGTTTGGTGGCCGCAGTGTGGGCTGGAAGCAGTAACTTGTTTGTGTCAGTGTAGGTGTGCGACAGAGTGAATCTTTTATCTGAACATTACCTCAGTTTAGACACCCATTTACAAATTCGCTGTAGCATCGTCGTTATTGTTTTTCCGTCATCTTCGTTTTTATCGTCCTAACCATCCTCACCATCGTCATCATGAATCACAGTCATCACTATATAATATCACTATCATCATCATCATCACACAGGACCCTCACCCACGCCTCCGTCAGCTTGACCCATATGTGAACTCCGACAAACAACCACCACCATAACATCCCCAGCGGCAGCAGCAGGTATCGCCGGTTCCAACACAGCTCCCCCGTCCCTCCTTCACCGTCAGGAATCTGGCTGACGGGGGTATATGTCAACGCCTTGGCTCTGGATCAGGGAGAGGAGACATTCCAAAACATTATTCCGTCCCGGCTTCCCCCCGCGGTCCCACCTTTTCACCATTATTCCAGAGGATTCCGTTAATTGGCTCCACCTTTTCCTTGTCGGGATGGTTGGCGCCAATTTGCCTCCCATGTTGATTCCGCTGGGTCAGGCGAGGTCAAGGGGAATGGCAGGGAAGGAAAGGGGAGAGAGCAGGGGAGATTTAGGGGAGGAAGGAAGGAAGGAAGGGAGAGATATTTGGAGTTGAGGATATTTGAGCGTAAAAGAAGTGTGTTTATAGGGGAGTATAACTGAGAAAGTGGTAGCCGAGGGAGGGAATTCGGTAAAGTGGTGATTGTCGATTAGGGGCGAGCGAGTTATGGGGCAGGGAGCGGGTGAGGGGTAAACGGGAGGGAAAATGAAGATGTACATTAAGGAAGCAAAGAGGGGGAGGGAGGGAGGGAGGGAAGAAAGGAAAGGAAGGGAGGAAAGGGGATGGGGGAGAGTGAGAGAAGACGTGCGATAAACCAATAAGGGAATATAATAAAAGGAGGAGGGTGGCAGAGAAGGATGGAGGGCAATGAGAGGGGGCAATTAACGAGCTGTTAATAGAGAGTGTTGGAGTGAGTGAAGGAGGGAGGGCAATCATTAGGGTACGGGGGGGGGGGGGGTACATATTGACTTGAGACGAGCAAGTTTTAGGCGAGTCTGGTGGGTGATGCGTAGAGTCAAGGAAGAAGAGTGTTGGTGGACGTTCTTAAGTAGTTTCCGGCAGCTGGTTATAATATGATGATGCTGTCAGGTATATGCTCAGAGGCTATCACTGACACACGGAAGGTCGCTGCTCAAGTGGATTGTCGTTGCTAACTGTTTAGTGCCAATATTGACTGTGGAGTGCCGTTGTTGACAATGTGTAGTGTCGTTGAAGAGAGTATGGATCGCCGTTGATGATGCAGTGGGTGACCGCTAACGCTGACGAATTAGAGTGCCCTAGCTGACTCTTTTGATACAGATGACGTCGATGTGTAGTGTCAGCAGAGATCGACTGTAGAACAAAAACTTAAAGAGGCCAGGAAGATGGATGGAAGGAAGAAGAGGGAATGGACGGAAGGGGAGATGGGCGAAAGAGGGAGAAGGCGGCGGATGGACGGGCGGAGGGTAGGAAATAGACAAATAGGGAGGGAAGGGAGGGGACAGCCACCGTCTCTCTATTGTCTATCGATTAAATCAGGCCGTCAGCGGCGGTGGTGACGGCCGTGATGGGGTTATACCGTAAACGGGTCACACCGCGTAAATATAATAGGCGCACCAGATGCACTCAGATCCAGGCCCCGTTTAATTAAATTTTCCGCCTCGACAACTACCACTGGCCGGCCGGATACCACGTTGAGTTGTTTGTTGTTTCTGAAGTTGAGGAGCGGTACCTATCACTGGTCGGCCGGATAGCACGCTGGCGTGTTCCTCCAGTGCTACCCTCCTCTGGCCGGCCGGATAGCACACTGGGCATTTTCATATTTTAGATCACAAGGCGTCCTGAAAATCTTGGACCCTAGGTAAGATATTTTCCTTATACAAGACAAACACTTGAGACTTCACAGTTCCCCAAAAATGTGATTAGGATCACCTGAAGGGAAGAAACCCCAGCTTATTTCACCCTAAGATTAACCACATTAACACTAACCTAACATAACCCTCCCCTCTCCAGGTATCATTGAGTGTTTAAGCTTAAGGTGAAATAAGCTGGGGCTAATCTTTATGGAGTTATCGACTACCTGGCGTTCACGAGGGTTTTGGACCACCTCTTGCCTATTTCACCTGAAATTAACCACCCAAACGCTACCTGGGTGGGTTAAGTTAAGTGTGGTTAGGTTAGCGATAGGATGGTTAATCTTAAGGTGGAATAAGCTGGGGACGAGTATTATGGTAATCCAGATTTTTTTTTCCATTGTATAAATTTTGAAATTTGTGAACCTGAGAAGCTTCGTCACCTGCTGTAATTTGTTATTTGAGTAAAATACATTTTATTGACGTAAGAACCGATGAAGGCGTCATGATAAATAAAACACAAATTAAATAAAACGAGCGAATAAAGATCAAAACAAGAAGAAGAAAAATTAAGACGAACTGGTTAGGTTGCCACAATATATAAAAACACGAACAAAATACAATTAGCGAATAAGCATATAAACAAAAGCTGATTTCCCAAACAGAGGTGAACAATGAAACAAAAGTTTAGCGTCTGAACAAAACTTCGGTGGCAGGGAAAAAAATCACCAACAAAATTAGGATGTTGGGGAAGAATTAGGAGTGCGAAGAAAATATGACCGCCGGAAAATTATATTCAGCGTCTAGGAGAAACTTGCATACCTCTGGGAAAAAAAGGTTTAGCTTCTGAAGAAAACCTGAAGTGTAAATAAAAACCGAACACCGAAGAAGAAATTAACATTTTGACATTGTCGGTGCCGTTAAACTTAGGCGTTACGGGAAAAAATTTACCGACACAAAAGTTGGGGTATAGCCTATAGTTCCTTGTTAAGAGAGATGTCGGCGTCTAAAAGGGCGACGTCTAAATAAAAACTGAGTCTAAACAATAGTTCAATGACTGCAAAGATTGATGAGTTAAACAATAGTGCAGTGTCTACACAAAAGTTGAGGATCTAAACAAATAAAAATGTAACTGGAAAAATAAACCGATTAGGCTTGGCGACGTTTTAAAGATTACGTCTAACTGAAATAGGATCATCTGAAGATTAACCATCCTAATGCTAACATAACCTAATCCAGCTTAATGCTAACCTAACCTAACCTAATCTCCCAGGTAGCGTTAGGGTGGTTAATCTTCAAAGGAAATAAAGTGAGGGGACTAATTTTCAGGCGATCACTAATAAATTGTACTCGTCTACACAACGAGTACGTTTCCTGGGTTAGGTTAGGGTTCATTGACGAGAGGGATTTAGCCTCACACACGCACGCACTCACGCACGCACACACACACGCACGCACCAAGACAACACCAGTAGCAAGGCAGCAGCAGGATCAAACAGAAAATGGCAGATAGGGAGGAAGTCAGGCAGTGAGGGAGGGAGGGAGGGAGAGAGGCAGGTAGGTGGCAGCCATCATTACCGTTTTTACCATCATCACGGGTGGAGATTTATACCCGGGCGTAAAGTTTCCTCCTGGTAAAATAAATTACCCAAATGAACCGAGATGGTAAATTGTATGGTGTCATTACCAGCCGACTGCCCAAGGTATTAGACCCTTACTCTCTCTACTGATGGGGGGGATGGGGGAGACATTACGACCCCCGGCACGACCCATAATGCCTGTAATACTGTGGTGCAATAAAGGCGTTTTTCCCGTCGTTACAATTAGATAAACTGACCCTTGGAGGGATCTAAGTGCTGGGTGGGTATTTGTGAAATTTCTCACATTTCCTGGTGTACAGTTGCAATCTACCCCCGTCTGCTCCGTTGTTGGTGTTCCTCTCTCTCTCTCTCTTTTTTGTGTTTAGGTTAGTGGCGGTAAATAGTTCCCTGATGACGCTTGATTGTATCTCTTCTTTAATGGAATCCTGGATAATTGTGGGGAATTATTCTATTAGCAATTCCTCGTGATTTTGTAGCGAGTTAGCTGTTACTTTATCTAGTTATGTAGTTTAGCGTTGCCTCTAGTGCTCTGGGCTCCTCCTCCCTCCTCATCCTCCCCTTCCTTTCTTCCTTTCAACAATCCCCTCTCTCTCTCTCTCTCTCTCTCTCTCTCTCTCTCTCTCTCTCTCTCTCTCTCTCTCTCTCTCTCTCTCTCTCTCTCTCTCTCCTCCTCTTCCTCCTCCTCCTTCTCTTCTCACCAATCCTTCTCCACACACACACACCCTTCACTCCTCCCATTCCCTCTTCCATCTTTCTGTTTTTCTTTCTTTTTTTTTATTTCCTCTCTTTCACTCTTCTTTAGTCGTCCTCAACAACTGTCTTCACTTTTGTAACCTTCAATTTTACTAATATCTTCTTTTCTTGTCTTCTTCCTTATTCTCATTTCTCTTGTCTTGTGTTTTTGTATTTTTCTTGGACTCAGAATCTTCGTCCTTCTTTTCGTCTTAGTTAATTTTCGTTGTTTGATTTTTTTAAAGATTTTGGGGGGGGGGGGGGGTTTGCTGTTTGCACTACCTCTACTACCATCACTATCACCACTACTGCCACCATCACTACTACAACCACTACCACCACTACTATATCCACAACCACTACTAACTCAACCACCACCACAATGATAACCACTACGATCAATACTACTACAATCACCACAACCACTACAGGGTATCTGACGAACGAGATATAATCGGCCGTAGGTACTATTATCCCCCGACAATCAGACAATTGGAGATCTCTTAACAATCTCTCCACATCACTAGAGGGAGTGACCGCAACCACTGGAGGTATATTACTCGTTCAACCACTTGAGGATGAGTTCACCGATGCTAAGAGGACGACTGCCAGCACTACTGACTCACTCCACCAATTACTCAATGACTCACTCCACCACTGGCTAATTGATTCACTCCACCACTGGCTAAAATGACTCACTCACTCCACCAATTACTCAATGATTCACTCCACCACTGGCTAATTGATTCACTCCACCACTGGCTAAATGACTCACTCACTCCACTCCACTGGTTAAATGACTCACTCACTCCACCACTGGCTAATTGATTCACTCCACCACTGGCTAAATGACTCACTCACTCCACCACTGGATATATAAGTCGCTACCACCAAGACCGTTCACCGTATGTTACCGTACACTCCCGACATAATTAAACCTCTTGACAGTGATTAGCATAATTAGGGTCATTACCACTCCTTTTCTGATAATAAAAACAATTAGATGGTGTTACATCATCATTAGCCTCCCCCTATGCAAGACGATACGGTCCCTTCCTCTCAACGCGACCGCCCTTAACCCCTTCAGTATAATGAATTAACCCATTGAATATGAGAACACCATACTAAAACGGTTAAATCATCGTTCTCAGGGGGTTAATTCATCGTACTCAATGGGTAAAGTTATCGTACTCAAGGGGTCAAATCATTGTACTCTTGGGGTTAAATCGTCGTACTCATGGGGTTATCATC
This sequence comes from Homarus gammarus, assembly GCA_958450375.1. Taxonomy (NCBI): domain Eukaryota; kingdom Metazoa; phylum Arthropoda; class Malacostraca; order Decapoda; family Nephropidae; genus Homarus; species Homarus gammarus. The sequence goes on along the minus strand of CAUDMG010003158.1, from coordinate 1,170,139 downwards.
GTACTCATGTGGTTAAGTCATTGTATTCAAAGGCTTAAGTTATCGTACTCAAGGGGTTAAGTCATCGTACTCTTGGGGTTAAATCATCGTACTCAGGGTTAAGTCATCGTACTCAGTGTTACGTCATCGTACTCAAGGGGTTAACTCACCACCACCTAGACCTCCTCACAAGTCCGTCTCCCAAGGAACGGATGGAGACGAAGACAACTTTAATCCCTGAAAATATTATCCCTCGTCGGGAGTCTAAGATGAAAACCAATAACACCGGCACCATCTAGCCCCTCCTTCCCTCCCTCATCTTCTCTCACCCCCCCCCTCCTCACCCCATAACCCTCTCCCTTCACTCCTTCGCCCCCTAACCCTCTCCCTCCATTCTCTCATCTCCTATCCCTCCCCTTCCCTCCCCTCCTTCACCCCATACCCCCCTTCCTCCCCTCCCTCTATCATCTCCTATCCCTCCCCTTCCCTCCCCTCCTTCACCCCATACCCCCCCTTCCTCCCCTCCCTCTCTCATCTCCTATCCCTCCCCTTCCCTCCTCTCCTTCATCCCATACCCCCCCTTCCTCCCCTCCCTCTCTCATCTCCTATCCCTCCCCTTTCCTCCCCTCCTTCACCCCATACCCCCCCTTCCTCCCCTCCCTCTCATCTCCTCTCCTCCCCTCCCTCACCCCATAACCCCTTTCCTTCCACTCCCTCACACCCTATACCCCTGGTACTTAGGGCGGGGGAGGGGAGAGGGTGGTGGTAGGGATGTCATCTGGCGACATCATGGCTCCGGGAAGGCTGCTGACAGCGTTGACACCACTCAAATAAACGCCGGTATCCCAGTCAGTTAACACCAGGTATTGGACGTCAGGCGCTAGTTCACTCTCGGCCTCCTACTGATATATGTATCCGTCTGGACCTGTGTCTGTCTGTCTATCTGTCCCTCTGGCTGTCCTCACGGGGCCCCGGGCATCTAGTCTCACAGGTGCTGCTCTAGTGGTGATGGTGGTGGTGATGATGGTGGTAGTAATGGTGGTGGTGGTGGTGGTGGTAGCAATGGTTGCGGTGGTAATCGTAATGGTGGTGTTGGAAGTGGTAGTGGTGGTGGTGTTGGAGGTGGTAGTGGTGATGGTAATGGTGGTGAAAAAGATGTTGGCAATGGTGGTAATAATAATGGTGGTGGTGGTGGTGGTGGGAGTGGGAGTAGTATGGCCTCAAGATCATGGTGGATGGAAAGGACTTGCGGTGGTCAAGGTCATGGCCGTGGTGGCACCTTTAAAAAAAAATGATCATAATGGTGAGTGAGGTGACGATGATAACGAGGCTGATGGTGATTGGCGGGAGGAGTGGTCATTATCCGGTAGTGAAAGTGGTTACTTATTGTTGCTGATAAAGATATAATGATCGCTTTATTGTTTTGCAGGTAGGGAGGACGGTGAGGGTGTTGGAGAGGGGAGGGTGTTTGCGTTGGAGGTGGGGGAAGGCGAGGAGGCGGCGGGAGAGGGTAAAGGTGTTGGAGGTGGGGGTAAGAGATTTGGAGGTGGGTCATCTGTTACCAATGATGTTTCTTCACATTTCTCATCCCACCTCATTATACATCCCTCCTTCATTCTTGACATGTATACCTTCCCCTTCTTCCTCCCCCTCCCCCTCCACCTCCCCTCCCGTGCCACTTTACACATGCCTCCAATCCCCTACGTACCTTCTTTCTCCCTCCCCACCTCCATATCCCCTCTTTCCTCCTTCCTTATGTACCTCTCTCCTCCCCCCTCCCCCTTTTCCATACACGCCCACAAACACACCCTCCCCTCCCTTACCCATCCACATCTACTACCCTCTTACACACACACACACACACACACATCCTTCCTTCACCTCCTCCCCCCCCCCTTCCTCATTTAACACCTCTCTCGACAACATCTTTCCCATAAATGAAAATGTACACAGGCAAATTACCCCCTAAAAGGCTTTCTCTTTAAGGAATACAAGTAAACTATGCAGCATTTCACGGTACATGGCCAGCCTACTTAGGAGCGGCCGACGTCATCAATAACTCAGTAGCCTTCATTCACTTGTCTCGCCGTAGGCTTTTGTCCCTGTTGGTGCTGGTGGCCGGGTCATACTGGCAGTGGAATTGATGGAGTAGTAGTAGTAGTAGCAGAAGTAGTATTGGTGGTGGTAATAGTAATAGTAGCGGTGGTGTTGGTACTAGTGGTAGTGGTGTGTAGTAATGGTGGTGGTAGAAATATTAGTACTATCTGGAATAGCAGAGTGGTATTGGTGTTTTGTTGCAAGCACTGTAGGAATAACAATAGTAATAGTACTACTAATACTATAACTACTACTGTTAGTACATTATTATCATTACTAGTATTATGACGATTACTCTTAAGATTATTACTACTTCTACAACCTATACTACTATTGTGACCATTACTACTACCACGACTGTTTTTACTAGTTCGACTCTCACCACTAATAACTATTACTAATATTTCGATTTTTACCACTATCACGACTATTACTATGGGTATCATTACTACTAATATTACCACAACCACTGACTTTTGGAGTAACATTACCACAACTACTACCCCCAATCTGAGACACAGACCCTGGCAAGGGACGAGAGACAGCGCGGGCCCTGTGTCGCAGCCCCTACCCTCGCTTAGAAAGCCTTCAACTGTTGCAGTAAACAAAAAGATCTTTTTTCCCCGTTGGTCTTTTATAAGATGAAAAGAACACGACGTGTTTTATCTACACTGCTAAAATACCTTCTGGAACAAAAACCCGTTGCTATAAAATTCTCTAAAACTTACTTGGAGAAAAAAATAATCCTAATAAAAAGTTCACTTCGACTTTCTTAAATTTTAAGAGATGGCTGCAAATGAAGTTTTAAATCACTTGTTAAAACCACAATCGCGTTCCTTCATTAAACCCGAAACAACCGGGAGTGTACATACAAATTCTTTCAGCGACCTCTTAAATGATGCACGGATGTTGAATGTTGCAAGATGCCATCAATGATGGATGTGCTTGGTCGTAGTGTCGCACGCCGGCGGGAGGGGGAGGCCCACTTCTGCTGGGGGTGGATGGGGGGAAAGTCGAGGGGAAGAGAGGGGAGAACGGGAAAAAGGGTCGTACGGAGACTGAGGGAAAGTAGATGATGCAGGGGATGGAGAGAAGACAAGACGGGGGAGTGTAAGGTAGTGCATAAAAAGGTCACGGGAGTATGTGACTCAGGAGGGGGGGGGGGGGGTGGAGGACAGAGGGAAACGGGGGAGAGGGGGGGAGCTACTACAGTAAGGTTGGAACACACACACACACGCGCGCGCGCGCGCGCTGATAAACAAAACAATTGAGAGAGCCATCGCGCCATCCCTGCTCATTCACAATGAGACTGATCAGATATTTATCATACTGTCTTGGCAGTGCTCTATATAATAATAAGACCTGTGATCACCAGAACTAGCTAGACAACAACAACACCAAAGAATACACAGCGGTGGTCGTTAGTCACCCCGGCAGCAGCAGCAGAAGGTGGCAACAAAGAGAAGATTAATATCGAGTTATGGAAATAAGGCGTCGAGCTCCCGGGCGGCTTTTGATTATGAGAGAGTCCACTAAAATGTCAACACGGGAGGTAGGACGTGAGAGCGAGATTATTGACACCTGAGATATAACTCCGCTACTCTGGGGGAAGGACAGGGGGGTGGGGGGAGTGAGGAATTTGACCATTGTGGGATGTCCATGGCGTAGTGGACGACTTAAAAAAATGGTGTTGTGTCAAACTAGGTTGATTGACTTACCTGTTCCCTATATCTACGTGCAGGACCGAGTCTACATAGGGAACACTACTATACCTCCTAATACTGATACCCTTATACATCGACAGAGTAAATTACTACTTCCAAATAATGGTACCCTTATACTCTACGAACCCAAATGCGCGTGCCAGGCCAACTGCGCCACAAACTCATCATTGCTACCGGGATACACGCAAGCAAGTCAAACTCCACTTATGAATGTGCTGCGCTCTGTGTCACATTTCGCGCCGTCTGTACTGGGCATACGTCACTCCGCTTGTCACGAAACATAAGTATATTAAGAGAAGGTGTGAAGGCAATGTCACTGGTTACGTGTACGTCTTGTGCTTGTAACACACTTAAGTATATGGGTTAAGACACATATAGGTTGTGGCGAAGACATTCCTGTCGTATAGCGATGGCTAAGACATAGTGCTTTATTCCTACAACATAGAGGGCTGTAGCTAAGATATGGTTATGACTACAATGCGTTTTTGTGACTTAGACATAAAGGGGTGTGACTTAAGTCACTGAATTATGGCTAAAATATAAAAGAATTGAAGCTTGCTTAGACACAATAAATTAAGACAGGATTAGGGATTTAGACAGAGTAGCTTAGACAAAAGGTTTAAGATTCACTCACACACACTCACACACACACACATAGAGCTAGGATTAAGACTTAAGCCACAAGGCTACGGTATAGGAGTTACGTCAGCTGTGGTCACAATAGTGTGGTCAGCATAATGTGGACACGTTATGAAAGGTTACTATTAGAGCCTGCTACACTCGGCCGCTTCACCACTCTGATATGAAACTCAGTATTTTGTGGTCAAGGTGCTGCAGTTTAATGTTTGTTTGTGTTTTACCGCCGTGTTACTGCACTCATGTTATTGTTTAGTCTTTTTACTGTTCTTTTTATTATTCTTTACTGCTTTTGTTATTGTTTTTACTGCCCTTGTTACTGGTGTTTTATTGTGGGTGTTTTAGTGCATCAAGAAGCCCTGCAGTTCCTCGTGAAATGAAGAAGAAATGTACAGAATATGAGAGAATAGGATAAAAAATATGTAATAATTATGACTTAATAATAAGTCAAAGGAACATAATTATCACTTGGTTAACCTTGTCAGACGTTTACGAGTCATAAATAAGTATTAATCAGCAAGTTGTTTTCACAGAAGATTGCTTTGCGTGTGTGTGTGTGTGTGTGTGTGTATATTCAAGTAGCACTTCCTAGTAGATGAATTTCATTAAAAATTAATATGCGTTTAATTACCGGGTATATCACGTACAGCTTAGATAGACTGTCAGTGATGTAACTAATGATGAAAAGTTGAAAACAGATGAAAGGAGATAAAAATGTCGAATTAGTATAGTTTTTGCAGGAATATATATATATATATATATATATATATATATATATATATATATATATATATATCTCTCTCTCTCTCTCTCTCTCTCTCTCTCTCTCTCTCTCTCTCTCTCTCTCTCTCTCTCTCTCCCATACCACCAGTGACAGGAAACCTAGGACAGTGCTGGAGAACACAGGAGTGGGCCGCACAGAAGAAACAAATTTTTCTCACCTGTCGCATTAGCATACGCATTTTCCCTTTAACCTGCTCGTGTTTACATTGTTGTTTGGTGGTGCTTAAGACTCTGGTGCTGTACTGTACTTGATCATCGACACAACACACTCCCCAACTCTGGGTGTGCTTTGTGATTTGCCAGTGTGTAATAACATATTGAACTGCGTAGCTGATGGTCACGGTTCTAATGTATGAGTCATCTCGTGTTGAATAGTTTACCGACTGGCATGTGACTACTTAAGATTTCGTTATATTTCTGGGACTTCTATACACTGTTGGGCTGCTGGAGGCGCTCACATTATCGACTGACACTTTAGTCTATTGTGTAAAGAATAAATAAAAAAATGCACGTGTGTGTATGAAAGAGAGAGAGAGAGAGTTACTTGAGCGTGTTTCGTGTTTTTGTGTATGCGTGTCTATGAAGGTGTACGTTCGTTAGCTTGTGTTTATGAGTAATTGTTTGAGTAAGAGTAAATATTACACCTGCTCTACCTCGATCATTGGCATTATCCATTAATGAGTAACACTTGTTTGAGACCTTTTAACAGTACTGCAATATTCAGGTAAATGTTCCAGCCTTCTGTTTATTACCATCCTCCCTCCCATATAACCTGACTGTAATCATGGGTCACCACCACACAGTAATATATAACTGCATGAAGGCAAGTGCTACAGCCAGCACTGGGTACAGATGTGGTTGGCAAGTGTCTGAATCGTCGGGCAGGTGGATACAGATGAGGACGACACGTGAATGGGCCAGTGATGGCAATAAGACGAGCAGTTATAGACAGGTGTGCAGGAAGCTACAACTGATACTGTGTGGTGAGTCACCTGTATTATTCATATATATATATATATATATATATATATATATATATATATATATATATATATATATATATATATATATATATATATATATATATATATATATATGCCAATGAATATCGCAACACGTGCACAAGTTATCATGGCGTCCTTCTGGCGTAGCACATGAAAGCGTAGTGTGGTGCTGTTGACTATATGAAGCATATTTATTGTTATTTATGAATATTATTATTATTACGTCTTCTCTGGTTATGTTAAGTAAAGGGGGGGGGGGTGCAGGGGCGAGGCAACAGTACAGCACTACCACGTTTGTGAACTACTGCACCACTTGTACCTCTGCGGCCTCTATCTGATCCCCAATAAGTTTAAGAAAAAAGACTAAGATGAAGAAATAACCTGAAGGGGATCAAACTCCCTAATTGCCGTGCACGCTTGGTTCGGATTCGCGCCGCTTACCTGGCTAGGGAATCCTTTGGGAGTATCCATCCAGCATCCAGGATGAGCAAACTCTGCGTCGGAAACTCCCCCTCTCTCCCCAAGTAACACACAGCTCTTCAGCCCATGCTAACTAAACCCAAAAATCGCCCTTGAAGACGACTTAAGAGACAGACCATTTTTCCGGTGGGGGCGAGAACCCTGGCCGGGCTGCATCATTGACGAGCTGGTGATCCCGACACAAGTGTAGGAGCTTTTTAGCCCCGGTTTTTACGCGTCAACTAAATTAGTGGAGCGCGTTGACGTGGTGTCTCACACGGCGCCGCCTCGCTGCCGCCTCCCCGTGGCCCCCCGGGGTTGCAGCCGCAAGATATGCAATGATTTCTCTGAGGACCTCATCACTGGGGGGAGGGGGCGCCAAAGGAGGGGCTGGTGGCGCAGGCCAGCCGGAGGCCAAGGATGTTGTCAGGAGAAAGATGGAGAGAGAAGTGAAAGGGGAAGCGCCAAGAAATAAGTAAAGGAGGGGAGTGGGAGAAGGCACAAAGGAAGGACTAAACTGAGGATTGTAAGACGGATGACAGGTGAGGAGTAAGGAAACAGGAGGGTGAGGCATGGAGTGACGATGGTAGATGCTGGTAAAAATATGTGGTGTTTAGTGCAGCATATAATATTGGAGGAAGGGTAAGGTGACGCTGGTAGCATATAGTATACGAAGGTGCTGACATAATGGTGATAGTATGTGGTGATGATGGTGGTAGCATGTGGTGATGGTAGGACTTATGTAGAGTATTGTAATATATGGTGATAACTGAAGGGTAAGTGGTACAGTATGTGATGGGACTCTGGGGTAAAGGTGAGCCTGGGGTAAAGGTGAGCCACTCAGTTACTGTGTCGAGGTAGGAAGAATAAAAAAATCGTCTCCCAGGAGCTGCTAGACGACCATAACCTTAAGGCTTAACGTATTAATTAGACCTCTCTCATTTTTTTATCTCACAATATGTAATAGCTTAATTATACTACATACATACATACATTCATTTATTCATACATACATACATACATACATACATACATACATACACTTGTGCCCTCTGATAATATTTACCCCTCCCTTCCACCTATCTCTGTTAAAATATATATTACGTACTCAGTCTTGTATATCATGAGAATTAAAAAATCCAGAAAAACAATTCATTCGGTTGAGTGGTAATATACTTAAAAGTAAGAGAGAGAGAGAGAGAGAGAGAGAGAGAGAGAGAGAGAGAGAGAGAGAGAGAGAGAGCCTGTCCTCCCCACCTGTAGAACTACACTTGGTTTACCTGTACTTGCAGTGTTATTAGATTACCAGTGTATGTAAGTTGTCATCTCGCAATATTGATGTGTCTGCTATAATATGAAATAGTGTGTGTGTGTGTGTGTGTGTGTGTGTGTGTGTGTGTGTGTGTGTGTGTAGTATTTGGTGGTATTGTGGAGTGTTGAGTACGTGGTGGGGATGCAGGTGGGGAAGTGAGTACGTGGTGGTGGTGAAGCGATTACGTGGTGAATACGTGGTGGTTGTGGTGGTAGCTTTAGTGGTGGGGGTGGGGGAGTACATGGTTATACTGGTGAGGGGATTCATGAGTATTCTATGGTGGGGATGGAATGAATCTGAAATCTGGTTAATGTAAAAACTAAACCAGCATTGACTGTTCTTCATCTATTTAGGAAAGGACACTAAACACTTCTTAAGGTTTGTAACGTCACTTGTAACTTGTCCGTCGTTGAGACTTTATTACTGGTTACTAACAGCCCTTTCAATGGTCCTTTGATACTAATTAGTTTATAAGTCTTATACCAAAGTCGTATAGAGAGCACAAAGGGTTACCACTCTCCGTGTTTCCGTCTCTGTATTAAAGGTTGTTTCCGCTTATTAGTTCAGCGGATCGATAAGAAAAAAAAATCCTGGTTTACATCATGAAAATTTGTGATGAAGTTGTTTTAACATGATAGATATAAAAACGTGGGTTTAATTACCAGTGTTTGACAACTTTATCCACCAGAGTTGTGACTCCTCTTTGACATGTAAATTTAATGGCGGGGGTCAATCATCACGTGCAGTAATTGTCAGGTAGGACCAACATGTGAGGGATGTTTGGATTAAAGTTTTAATGCCCTCTGATCAATAGGTAGCTGCGTGTGTATCCAGTTTTAGTCATTGATCGGCGTCTAAGTCCTTTTAAATGATAAGTAATTTTGGCTATCTTGGGATTCAGGCTCGTTTGTTAAGAGTCAAAATCAAATGAGGTATCTATCTATATATGTCTAAAACAACGTTGTCTGTTTGTATGTGTGTCTCCTTGATGTAATCTCTCACTATACCTAACATAAACAAGTCATTTGTATTTCATTTGATCATTTGAGATCTCTTGCCTCGGGGAGTTTCCTCTTGATAACAGAAGGTTTGGAGGAGGCGCGGGGGAGGAAGAGGCAGGGGGTAGCAACGTTTGGGATCTGCCATAATATCAATAAAGGGATTCTCTCGGTGTATTGTGGAGATATAGTGTAGACATGGTGTAGTGGTGTGGATAGTGTAGTGTGTTGTGTGTAGCATAGACATAATGTACTTATTTGGCTGTAAACAGTGTATGTAGAATTGACACAGTGCATCCCGTGTGGTGTAGACTGTTGAGTATTGTGTGTGATGTAGGTGAGGATGGAGTTTGGTTAATGAAAAAAATGTTGGTAGGTCGATAATACAAAACGGGAAAAAATCCGATTTGTTCCCTCCTGGAGTGAGATGAGTTATTGATGGGGACTTAGTGAAGGCATATCAGGGTAGCACACCTGTCTGGCTCAGGTAATGATGACACTGTACTGTATTGGTGCCAAAAAAAAAATTTTGTTTATAACGATGATCATTTTCCTTCAACGCACACACACACACACAAACACACACACACACACACACACACACACACACACACACACACACACACACACACACAGAGCAATACTCACCCATAGGCGGCGAAGGTGGGGTCGTAGGGGTAGTAGCCCGCTGGCGACGCCCCCAGACCGCTGCCGTACATGGACACGTCGGCCGCCCCGCCCTCCTTCATGCCGTAGCCCGAACTCTGCAACACGGACACGGACGTTAGTGACACGGACACCTGGTGACACGGGTACACCCCGCCCCCCACAGGATAAAGTGGAGGTGAATATGAGGGTTGGTGAGGAGAGATGAGGGAGTAAGAAGGATGATGGGTAATGATGCATTAAGAGAAGGTGAGGGATAGTGATGGAGTATGAGGGAAGGTGAGGAAGTATGGAGGATGGTAAGGAAGTATGACTGAGTATAAGGGAAGATAAAAATGACCTATTTCTAATACACTGTAAATAAATTGTGCATAGTTTGATAGTTCATATCCTAGAACCAGAAAAAAAAACTACGTATTAATTTCAGATATAAAAAAAAAGGTTTAATAATTTAATAAATAAACGAGTAGTTCGGACATATACTTCAGCTGCCGCTCATCACCCGGCGTCAGATGTGATCGATATTTTTTAAAATGGATTATTATTATTTTTTGCTATATGTTAAATATTTTGTGAAATGTAATAGTGTCATTATACTGTAAGATACTGTGAATAGTGATTTGTGAACTATGATGATAGTTAGCAGTCAGAGGCTTTTGTACCAATCTATAGTTGATAATAGTTTACACATGCATGATACAGTTGACCAAGAATTGGAATCATGTTTACTCTCTGTATGAGTAAATACCTTTCTTAAGTCCAGGATAGACGAATGATGGAAAATATCCTTGCATACGTTGTCAATATGTGGCATCATCTATATGAGGGTCACGTATAGGTTAAAGATTTTTTCCCCATGTTACAATGAAAAGCAGCGTTAATAACTATAATCCAATCACATATAGGACTTACAAATAGATGCCATATATTGCTTAGTGTCGAGGGAATATTGGCCCTAATTGTACTGTACATTGTAGAGCCAATATGTGCCAAATTCTGCCAACAGTGAACAACAGAGAACTGAGTGACGGGCCAGTGAGCTGACAAGTGACGAAGGCGATAAACGCAGCAACTGTTCGATAAAGCTCATACTTGAGATTAACCCGCACACAATTACCATCTCGACGTCTGATGATCAATTGATATTAAACTATGTAAGTATTTCTCAAGTATTAAAGCTCCCGTAAGTTTAATAGCCTTCACTTGTGATTTAAACAACTGCCGATTAATTATTCCTGGCTATATAACTCAAGGAAACAAGGTTAAAATCATTCATGTATGACAGCCAGCGAAACTTACCGGCAGATGGCGTTGATCTGTACAGTTCTTCCACCAATATGAATAAAATATGCTAAAATGTATGTAGAAACCTTAAATTATGTATACAAAATATGGTTCTTGTGTCGGTAATATTAACGTCACCTATCGATATAACGTTACGTTAATTAAGGCTCGCTCGCTGCTACCCGGATCTTTCATACATTAGTTTAGGTTCAGATTCGCCGATTATTATAGTGGGCGAAAACAGAACGCTTTAATCATCTTTGTTGGTCCAAATTATCCGAATTAACCAATCAGAATGGCTACCCGGCGTCCTAATAAACATTATTTTAAGAAATTATCTTACATTCAAGAGTGTAATTAAGGTGATAAAGGTGCGTGTTATTCACAATACAACCATCATTAACGTAGAAGTGTAACAATAAACTGTGGAGACTCTCTTCATATTATGTGTTGTGTGATGAAACAGTCGGCGTTATTAGATTATACAGTCGGGGATAATTTATATATTTATATCACACGGCGAGTATGTTAAGAATAGAGATTTTTGTTATAATGTTTCAAAATATTATAGACCTCACCGCCTTACTCACCATGAAGTCACCACTGCGTCTTTAAGGGGGGTCACCACTGTGGGGGAGGGGGGGGGGGGAGAATGAGCCACCAACGCGACTTTAAGGGGGTCACCATTGTTGGGTGGGGAGGAAGATGAGTCACCACTGCAACTTTGGTGTGTGAGGGGGGGGGGGGGGCTCACCACTACGAGGGGGGCTCACCACTACGAGGGGGGGCTCACCACTACGATTTAAGAGGCCTCTGTAGTGTTGATCAAATTTGGGGAAGAAAATCTGGACTTTAATCGTTAACCACAATAATAATCCACACAGACAGGTGCGGGCACAACGTGTACAGGTATGTCCTCTTCCACCATCACGTCACCCCCCCTCCCCCATTGACAGGTTAAATTAGGTTTACAGTTAAGTTAGTTTAAGTTAGATTAGATGAATTAGGTTTAGTTTAACATATATTGTAGGGAAGGTTGTTTGAATTTAGGTTAAGAAAGTTTCGGTTAATTAAGGCAAATAGATTGGGTTTTAGGTTAGGTTAAAGAGGTCGAGTTAAGAGGCTAATGTTAGGTTAGGTACTTCAACTGTGGAAGGAGAGAAGAACAAACCCAACGTATGTCTAGGTAAACAAAAAAGACCAATGAGAGCAGCTCGTGTCCGCTTCTCTGTGGAGTCTACCATATTACGTCTCGCTCGAGGTGAAGACTCAGCCATCCATCAGTGTATTCAAGATAGATAATAATTATAATAAACTGATCAAAGTCTCTACACAAGAAATAATTCGGAAAAAGTGTATAATTAAGAATGGGAAAAAGATATAAAATTTAGCATACAACAAAGAAAAAAAATGTATGGGTGTTTGTAATTGTGTATATACTAGTGGAGTGAAAGAAGGACATATGACACTGGCTGATGTATTGGGGGACAACACATGGTATATTATAGTCTCATGGAGTGCAGATGGAAACAGCTCAGTTGATGAAGTCGTCACGGCGGGACACTTTTGGTAGGTGAAAAGACCAGGTAGATCCCAGGTAGACCTCCTCCACAGTAACCTCCCCACTTTTCACCCCCACCCCGCCTCCCCTCTCCCCACCTCACCTCCTCTACCTTCCCTTTGCTCCTCCCCTCCCTCATCACACACCACCACACCTTCTCTCCCTTCCCCTCCACCTCCCTCATCACACACCACCACCCTTCTCTCCCTTCCCCTCCACCTCCCTCATCACACACCACCACACCTTCTCTCCCTTCCCCTCCACCTCCCTCATCACACACCACCACACCTTCTCTCCCTTCCCCTCCACCTCCCTCATCACACACCACCACACCTTCTCTCCCTTCCCCTCCACCTCCCTCATCACACACCACCACCCTTCTCTCCCTTCCCCTCCACCTCCCTCATCACACACCACCACCCTTCTCTCCCTTCCCCTCCACCTCCCTCATCACACATTACCACCCTTCTCTCCTCTCCCTCCCTCCCTCATCACACACCACCACACCTTCTCTCCCTTCCCCTCCACCTCCCTCATCACACACCACCACCCTTCTCTCTCCTCTCCCTCCCTCCCTCATCACACACCACCACCCTTCTCTACCCTCTCCTCCACCTCCCTCATCACACACCACCACCCTTCTCTCCCTTCCCCTCCACCTCCCTCATCACACACCACCACCCTTCTCTCCCTTCCCCTCCACCTCCCTCATCACACACCACCACCCTTCTCTCCCTTCCCCTCCACCTCCCTCATCCACCACCAACACCTACCCCCCCCCCCCCCCCACCCCCCTCAGAGAACAAAGCAGTGTGCTCCAGTCTTGCGTTGACTTAACATCCTCCCTATCTAAGGTATATTCCCACAAGGTTTGATCAAGAAACCTTACCCCACTTCCCTGAGACAAGTGTTTGACGACCGAGCGGACACACACACACACACACACACACACACACACACACACACACTACTCTTCCACTTCAAATCAGTAAATAAACACTTGGTCATTATTATACATTGAATAAGCTTTAAAGAAATTAACCATATTTATATATTACAGAATAAACCATTATCTAACTAGCGTATAATAATAATAATAATAATAATAATAATAAACAGCAATATCCAGAAGGACACCGGCAATAAAACTCAACATTAATGGATCCCAATACGATAAGCCAAACAAAAGAGGGTAAAAAAAGAGGAGGTTTCGGGACCATTATTAAGAGGTCCGGATCCTCTTGAGTCATTTATTGCTTCCCTTATGATGATGGCCACGCTTTGACCGATGACTAGAAATTATAAAAATGATCCCGCCTAAAAAAAAAAAAAATAGCTTTCTGAATTCATTTGCAAGGTTTTTCTTTCCTTCTTCTTCTTTCGAGGTTCAAGATGAAAGAATACGTTAGAAGTTTTAATTGTCAAAAATCCACTTAGTATTCCGAGGAAAGGCAGAGAGAGGAAACTATTGTCGGGTTTGGCTAAGTCAGTCAGTCTCTCTCTCTCTCTCTCTCTCTCCTCTCTCTCTCTCTCTCTCTCTCTCCTCTCTCTCTCTCTCTCTCTCTCTCTCTCTCTCTCCTGCCTATTATTAACACAGGCCAGAAGGCGACGACTCATGGTTATTATCGGGTTATTTTAATGTTTGTTTTGTTGGTGTTTAATTAGTTTTGTTATTTTAATTGTTATGGTGTTATTAATAGTTGTTGTTATTGTGATAGTTTTAATGGTTAGTGTTCTTATTTACTGGTTGCATTGTTTGTAATGGATGTTTTATTGGAATGGGTATTGTTATTTCCTGTGTTATAACGGTTATTGTGTTATTTGGGAGGGGAATTACGCTTGATTTATTGAGTTATTGCGATGTTATTTCTTATAGGTGACTGTTGTTAGTGTGGTGCTATGGCTGAGTGGATAAAGCACTCGTCTCATGCCCTAGGTTCGATCCCTAGGCAAATGGGTACATAACTTTACAAATGGAAATGTGAAGGTCGGTGAGTGTAGTGGCCACGCTGCCTCTCTTGCGTACCATAGGATTAGTATGCCGTGTGCTGCGTCCACACTGTCCCAAACAGGTCATCAGGTGTAAAGGGCCCCAACTTCCACTCTCACTGTGTTATTTGTAATGGGTTAATGTCTCTCTCTCTCTCTCTCTCTCTCTCTCTCTCTCTCTCTCTCTCTCTCTCTCTCTCTCTCTCTCTCTCGGCTGTCTTGAACCAGTTGAGCCGCCCACACAGGCAACACCAAAAATTATACTAATAGTGAAATTATTATTCTTGTATAATATGTTCTCGTACGTTACCCTCCTCTATTCCTCCTCCTCGTTCACTCCTCCATCCCACTTTTCCCTTCCTGCATCTCCTCCATCCTAACCTTTCCTTTCCACCTTCACTATACCTCATCCCAGTATTCCCTCTCCTTTACTCCTTCATCATTTTTCTATCTCCATCTCCAACTCTTCCTGAACCTCTCCTCTCCTCCTTCTTCCTATCTCCCTCTTCCCTTCTCTTCCTTTCTACCCACGTATTAAGTATGCTGTACCCTGCCTTTGCTTTCGCTTGCATATGATATATCCAGGTAGAATTGTCGAGTTAGAGATATAGTGTGTGTGTGTGTGTGTGTGTGTGTGTGTGTGTGTGTGTGTGTGTGTGTGTTACCTTCTTCATTTCCGTCGTGCAATATACTACTGTAATACTCGGTTATAGCAGCAGTACGCAGGGGGAGGGGGAGATGTTATACCTCCCCACAGTCTCATATACTTAGCCAAGGTTATAATCTGATGAATATACTCCAACTCTCCCTCCTTTCATGTAGTCGTATACGAGGAATTAACCAGTTGTAGCCCCAGGAGTGACGAAGTGGATATGTCCGACATTTGTATCTGAGAAGTTACTGATGCTTCCCCTGTGGTATATTCAACAACAGCTGTGATATACTGTAAGATATGTTCCACCTCTGCATACACCACCCCTTCCCCCCTCATTAATATACTCAACAACACCTGATAGTTATGTGGGGAGAAGGAGGGAGGGATATGTTTACTTACCTATAACATTAAGTAAACTGTTTGATATGCTCCCTGTCTCCCTTCCCCTCTTCCTCCGCCGCCTCTCCCTACCCCACCTCCTCCCTCCCTATTGACGTACCCTGCGGCCACATCACAAGGGTATACCCACGTTTTTGACCATCATTAGTGATAGAGTGAGCAATGAATCACCTTTTGTGACGTTTATTGGCGCATGTTGGATGGGTAATTATACCAAGGAGGGGATTCTGTCTGTGTCTGTCAGTCTGTCTGTCTCCGTCCGTTCCATCTGCCACCACCGCTGCCGTCGTCACTATCCGCTATTCTCTTATGTTTCTCTCTCTCTTTGTTGCCTCTATTTTATTATGGCTTTCTTGATTATAGTGAATTATCGGTTGTTCCATAATGCACCGTCATAGTTATATTTATCTGAGTGTCTCTCTGATATATATCTCATTGTATTATACTCCTGGGTTATGCGTCATTGTGGTGCAAATATTTAACTATTATCTTTGAGACTACAATGTTGTTGGGGGAGTCTCTCTCTCTCTCTCTCTCTCTCTCTCTCTCTCTCTCTCTCTCTCTCTCTCTCTCTCTTGACGATGTTTCTCTAAGTCTTCATTGTGCTCTTCTAATATAACGCTTTGATTGATTATATCACTGATAATATATTGCACACCTGTAGCTTATTGAAGTGCTGTAAGTGTTCACCGTACACCTTGATATATTTACTGTTTAAGATGAGAGTTTTGACTAAATACCGCTATACTACACAAACTTTGAGGTGAAATACAACGCTTCTGCCATATTACTGTACACTGGTTAAGGTGAAGTTACGTCATAAGCAGATATACTCAACAGTTCCATGGCGTGTGTGTGTGTCCCTATGTGGGCTACCAGCCTAATATATCAGTCCTCCTCCACCACGCTCCACTGTAGCCATCAGTCATCCAGCACCACCACGCTCCACTGTAGCCATCAGTCATCCAGCACCACCTCGCTCCACTGTAGCCATCAGTCATCCAGCACCACCACGCTCCACTGTAGCCATCAGTCATCCAGCACCATCACGCTCCACTGTTATCACCAGTCCTCCACCACCACAACGCTCCACTGTAGCCATCAATCCTCCACCACCACAACACTCCACTGTTGCCATCAATCCACTTGGTTCCACTGCCTCTGACGTTGCTCCACTATTTACCACACACACTCCAAGTCTGCACAGGGCTTGAGTATTTTAATTAGCGGAGGAGATGATAGGTAAAAAATGTGGAGACGGAGGGTAGGATGGCTCCAGAGGAATGCACTAATGTGTCACAAGAATGCATGGCCAGAATATTAACAAGGCCATTATCAATCGTATTCAAATTAGCTGAATTGATTACGGAAAATATACACTGTGTTGGGCCGAGTTTCTCCCTCGATATCATCTGAGTGCAACAATATATCATCTTCGTCTTGGCTGCTGTTGCTGACTTGATATCATCGCTATAACATTATGTATATATATATAGTATGCATCACCCAAAATATATTGATATACTGATGTATTAAATTCCACCAATATGTGAATATATTTTTGGTTGATGTTGTTAACCTGATATTATCTCAGTACGATAAAACAATATTATCGGAGAGTGAAGTTGGTACCATCGCAGCGCGACAGTTGATCTTCACGATGTATTGGTTATCGTTTTATGTCTCCTGATAACAACGCACTTACCGCCAGGAAAATACAATTGCCTATTATTTGAATATATGATAATTTTACGTTATACCAGTCTTCATTAATTCTAATGTTTTTGCACAATAAAAAACACGTTTTATGACTTAACAATAATATAAATTATCCCCAGTATAAAATACCAGTGTACATAAAAGCTAATTAGCTGGGTGGTATATGTGTGTGAACCCGGCAGTCGTCTGTAGGGTCTGGGCGTCTATACAACCAATATTAGGTCCCCGGGAAACAATATACCTCTCAATACAGTGGGATCGTTTATACACACTCCCGGGTCCTCTATCGGCCCTCGCAGAGAAGCTTCTTGGTATTCAATCCTTTAGCCAGAGCTGTTGACACAGGGGACGTAAGCTCGGGGCCGCTCGCTCAC